>OZ007587.1:260080850-260590850 GCA_963931845.1 Maratus michaelseni
TTTTTTTTTTTTTTTTTTTTTTTTTTTTTTTTTTGCGGTGTATACTTGCTTCAAAAAATTTATTTTTAACAACTTGAAACTCTTCTTGAACTTGTTTGTAATAATAAGAGTAAGAAGTACATTTTAGAACATTAAAATAAACTTATAATAAACTCAAGTACATTCTTGCTCAGAACTGCAACAATATAAAACAACAATTGAACAATATAAAGCCCTTTGTTTGCTTTAATCTTGGCTATACCACAGTCTGTGTACCCATACTGCAAAACAACATGTACAGGGTAAATTTATTTACTTCGGATCTGTTAAATGTTTATCAAAAGTGGAATAAGATAAACTATTTAAAGCATAATTTTACTAATTTATTTAAAAGTAGGCACATTGGTTTATTTGTTTGTCTAGCCACGTTTGTTTTCGTCTTTCTGCCTGTTATTGAAAACTAGAGCATCCAACCCAGACTTCCCGGGAGAAAGAAATAGGTAAAACCATTCTTTTTTTTTATTATTATTATTGAAAACTCTAATAGATTTTTTACATTTAATATTTATTTATTTATTTATTTATTGCCCCTTAACAACACCAAAGAACATATTTATATGAAATATGTCAATTATATATTCAAATAAAATTTTGGAAATTTAGTGAAAACGGTAATTTTATATTGGCCGTGCCAGAAGTTAACAGTCGAAGAAATCGCTGAAAATTTCGTTATCTACAGCAGTTTTTTTATTATTATTATTCTCATAATTTCGGTGGTTTTAAGCGCTTATTTTGATTACATGTCTGTTAACTTTGTGTTATATTTTATTTAAACTGTTTCATTTATTATTGCTTAAGGAAGTTTTAATTTCGTTATGGGATATTAGCTGGAAACAAATTCTGAACGTCTTATATTGTTTAGTGTGCAAACAGATTAATATTTTGTAATCGTCTGCAAGCGAAAGAGATAGATTTTTTTTTTTAAATCCTGCTGGAAATTTAATTTAAATGCTATAATTAATGAGTAAATTGCGATACAGTTTTCAAACAAACTGCATTTGAAAGTATATATATTTTTTTTATATATAACGGATATAACGGTGTAAAAATTTAAAATATGCGATGTTTAGAAATTAAAAAAAATTACAATAACAAAAGTCACAATATCGAAATTTCATCGTCAAGTGTTGCCATTCGCAAAATGACGTCAGCGTTACACACGGACACGTTTGTCCTTTATAATATAGATAAGAACTTCTTTTTCACTCTCTACTTAGACTATTTTATGTATCATCCGTTCTTGCAAAAATATTATACTTTATTTTAACCAGAAATATTATATCAAAAATAAGCTTAAATGTACAGCAACTTTTCTGTATATTCACATTTCATTCCGGTATATTCACAGAAGTGTATAATTAACAGCGATCTAACTCTGATTATTGCTACTTGGAAAACAAGAAGAAAAATAAGTTTCACATGTTGAAAAAAAATCGCACCAGTAAAAATCACCTGTATGGGGATGGGGATTTCGCTTCTACCGCAATCTGAGACTTGTAACTGAAAAACAACATTTACAGGAAATCACAATACCAATACAGTGGAAACTTCTTTCAATGCTCCGGAAAAAAAAAAAAAAAAAATCCACCTGCTGAAGACGAAGATTAATTACCAATAAAGACAATAATTAATAATAAAAGCTCATCCATTCACAAAGAATAAAGACAATGCTTTAATGAATACAGTGGGAACCGCTCATAACGAAGCTGAAAGAAGCGTGAAAATTATTCGTTACGCATGTACTTTGTTCTTAACAATATTAAAAACTCTATTAAGAAATTTTTATACATTTTTGTTAACGGAGGGCTAATCGTACATATAAAGTTTAGAAAAATGTATAATGACAAAAGCAACAATTTAAGTTCCCCAATGGTTTTAAAACAGATTTTATTAATTATATTTTCAATTATACTATTCAATACTAATATTTATATTAATTGCTCATAACTACCGTATACGACCGGTTTTCCATTAGCCGGGAAGTACCAAATTTTATTTTAATGCGAATCAACAGTTCATATTATGCATATCAAATTTTGTACAGTTTGTAGTTTGTTTAATTAGCGTTAAAAATTACATACCTTTAATTTTAAAACTAAATTTTATTACTATAAAATCTATAATTCTAATTTTTTTAAATAAATATCTATTTATTTATTTATTATTTTATTTTATTTTTATCTATCATGTTATATTTATTTATTTGTTTGTTTATTAGAACCAAGCAACCCAGTTCAGGCTCCCCAAGTTAAGGATGCCTGATGTACTTCCTGGTGACCAGATCGTGATGAAAATCATTTTTAATTGAAAACTGTAATATACACCCAGAAAAAGGAATTGATTAAAACTACAAAACATGTTTTGTTGAATACATTTTGGTTATTTTAGCAAAATTCAAGTAAAATTGAACCATTTTACTTGAATTAACAAAGCATTTTTTGCTGACGATACTATTTTATTTATTTATTTTTTTTTTTTTTTTTTTTTTTTTTTTTTTTTTTTTTTTTTTTTTTTTTGGAATTGCAAAATAAATAAAAATTTTTTGTTGATTCAAACAAAATTTCCATTGACCTATATTTAAACAAAAAGTTTTGTTGGGTCAACCAAATTTTTTGTTGATTCAACAAAACTTTTTTCTGGGTGTACGGTCCGAAAATTCCTTGACACATTTTTAAATTCAATTTTAAAAATTAAGCAATTGCGAGAGTGCGATTTGGACGAAAATGCTTCTTATGATCGAAAATTTTCTTTAAAAAAATAAAATATTTAGTTCCAAAAATTTCAAACAGATGGCGTTTCTTCTGCAAAGCTACCGAAGAGGTAGAATGCCTTTATACATAACAGTGGCAAATGACGCACAGTGTGTATGCCAAACTGTTTTGTCGAAACTATGGAAATCCACATTCCAGAATTTAGAAATACTCACCTTCATGAATTCGATTAGACGAGTGAGACAAGTCAACAAAAGTTATTTGAGTTATATAAGTAGTTTGGTGATAAGTAAACAGTTCGTAAAAGATTTCAGATATTTAGATCAAAATATTAAATTTCGTGCTCTGCGAGTTTAGAATTTTTCACAAATTTCTTTTGCAATATTTAGCATTTTTTGCGTTTTGCGATGATTTTCTGACATTCATAAAAGAAATCTAGATCTTTTAGTCCGATATAGATAATCCTATTGTTCTCTGCAATTTTTGACATTTTTACGCATTTTTTATGCAATTTTTACATTTTTTAGCATTTAGCGGCATTTTTTTTTTTTTTTTTTTTTTTTTTTTGATAGGGAAAGAATTTTTGCTACTGCTGCGATTAAATTCAAGTTGGAAGAATGCCAAATGGATTCCTACGTGATCAACGTGAACGACGATGCTGAAAATTTGAATTTAATCTGGGTCTATAAAGTAAAAATTCCAATTATTCAAGGTTTCTTTGATTCATTTGATTTTATTGAACCTTAATTTTAAGAGTGCAGCAAAAACCAAATATTGATGTAATATTCGGCCAATTTTATTTAATATTGTGCCAATATAGAAAAATTGTGTTTATAAAGCTTATTTTTATTATAATGTTTTGAAATTAATGTTAATGTTTTGAAACAAGGAATTCCCAATCTTGATGAATATTTGTGTAAAACTGTTAATAATTATAATAAAATATCAATGTGACTGCAATATATAGGTATTAAATTATAAATATATTAACGAAATAGAAAAGATTCCACAATATTAGCGTTACATTGTAAATACTTCTAATTTACAACATTAAATATTGTATTTGGATTGCATAATAATTTGAATAACATTTATTTGCAGGGCTGCCACTGGCGACTATTTTTATATTCTATTCGCACCACTATTTAAAAAAAAAAAATGTCGCATATTTCTATTGCATATGTTGTCAAAGAGTATGTGAAAGAATTTTGTTTAGAAAAAGTGGTACGAGACAGAATTAAAAAAATAGTTGCCATGTATTTGCTACTAGAGTTAATGCCATTGTATTTTCTAATTTTATTTCTTTACTTAGATTCGATTTAGAGGATTTTCTCGGAATTATATCCTGTTTCAAGAAAGTTTCCGGCATACTATTGCGAAATCTTGCGTCTAAAGATCTATCGAGGCTGGGAAAAATAAAACTGATACGCAAGATACTTAGTTGCATTTTTCCATGTCCCAAACTACCACGCAAAGGAAGCGATAACTTTGGAAATGATGGCAACCTCCCGAAGTCATCTCCCGGGCAACGGTTAATGTCGGGGGTGGTGCAGACAGCCAATAAAGTGTCGGCCTGACTTCCGCCATCTTTTTGTCCTTACCATCAATTAGACGGCCTCAGCCATTACTTAAGGAGGAGATGGAGGCGGAGTGGAGAGAGAGCGATGGATTCCGGCACGGGGATCGGATCATTAAAGAAAATTGGGCTCCTTTTTCCTACAGTTTTACAGCGAAAAGTGGAAATCAACAAAGAAAGGGGTTTTAATAGGGAACATATAAGGGAAATAGCTCGTAAACTTCCACAATTGTTGAGTTCAGAATCGAAATACCGTCCTCCCCGGAAGATTTCAAATTTTCTATTGAGTACTGACTCGGAAGGGAAAACTCAGTGTCCTCCCTCCTCCCAAGAATATTTTTAAAAAAATGGTGAAAAAACTTATCTGACTGCAACACTGGTTGGGATAAATCTAACTGATAAATTTTATGAAGATTAACTTTTTTTTAAAAACGCGTATTTTAGTTTTTTTTTTTTTTTTTTTTTTTTTTTTTTTTTTTACTTTTTTAAAAATTTGTAAAATAGTTTTCAAACTTTCTAAATTTTGTGAAACTGTCTTTAAAACTTCTAAATATTATATATATATTGTAATTATCAATATATATATATAAATATTAAAACTGTTCTTTATTTTCCTTTTTTTTTTTTCCCCTCTTATTCAAATTGTTTGTATGATTTATAATATTCCATTTTAAAAGGTTTTCTTGTTTTTCAATCTTGTTTCAACAATTTTTCGGGCAGCGAGATAACATGATTTTTGGCGTAAAGCTAAATTGTTATCTACAGAAAACAATCGTTTTTTGCTTATAATTGTACATTCCCTGCCCTTGAAAAGGTGAATTACATTATAAGCTTTCATTTGTGCTTATACTCTTGTTTTTTTTGTTTTTTGTTTTTTGTTTTTTTTAATTAATAATATTTTATTTATTAGGACTACATAATTTACTTTGTAATGTGACTCTGCTATCTGGTATTGTGATTTCATTGTATATGGTCAATTTCTTATGTTTCAATGATTTAATTTTACATTAAATTTATATATATATAAAACTGTTGTAAATAATAACCATTAAACCACATAAATAATCGACAAAAGATAAACCGATAATTACAATATAATACATAAATATATCCAAAAATTTAAGATTCTCAAAATTAAAATAAATGGGAAATAATACTTAAAGATATGTAGAGAAAAAATCCAATGTGCAGAAATTGAAAATTATTACAAGAAGCAATTGGAAACTTATATAGTGAAACACTTTTTCAAGGGCAATATTCCACTAATATAAGTAAAATCTGATTGATTTCTATTTCAGTTAATAGTCTTAAGCCAAATTTATTAACTCAAATTGCCCCATCAGTTACAGAGTCAAATTTGAAGAAAATTGAATATATATAACCGTATGCAAATATACAAATACATACATATACACGTATACACATGTATATATATGTACAATATTTTTTAAACTTATAAATAGTTTTGTAAACATGTAAATAACTTTAACTTTGTGTAACTTTTTTATTAACTTGTAATTTTTTTAACTTTTTTTTTTAAATTATTCTAAAACGTTAATAAAATCACACTGTTTCTAAAAGAAGCATTATACTTGAAGAAGGTTACATGACTATCAGAAAGCTTATTCAAAAATAAGCCCGGTGAAATTTTCGACTGTTTTTGTTTGTGCATCTAAATTCTTTATATGTGCAATCGTCGCATTAAAATCACCAAAACAGTTTTTTCTACACATACGGTATAGATTTTCATTCACGATTCATGCAATCGGTAGTATAAAAACATATAAATTATATCTTGTTAGAACATTATAAATAATACTACTTCTTTTAAATCATAGTAAGTACAAAATCGAATTAAATTCGTTTGATAAATTTCAGTTTACATAATAACTATTTATCAATAGTTATTTAATAATAATTTATTTTTCATACTCATTTTTACTTACCCATCATACGTAGTATAGGGTAAGTCTTGTAATCGTTTTGAAAATCGAAATTTTTTTTTTGATGGATTTACACGTTTCAGACACTGGAGATTGCGAAAAACATATTTCTAGAAAAAAATTTTTGCCGTCCGTCTGTGTGTCTGTGTGTGTGTCTGTGTGTGTGTCTGTGTGTCTGTAAACGCTCTATCTCCCGAAAAAATTGAGATAGAGACTTGCAATTTGGTATGTACTTAGTATGTAATAATGGGAAGAAGCCTATTTCATTTCAATAACCTCGATTAACCGGAACAATTTTTTTCGGACTCTCGAAATATTCGTTCTGATAAAAGGTATATAAAAATTTTCGAAATTGTTTATTTTAAGAAATGAATATAAAAGACAATAAAAAAACATAAATTTTGCATAAAGCATGAAGTCGATCGGATAATGAGTTGCCGAGATATTTGGAATCCTATTTTCCACAGTCTTCGATTTTTCATGACCCTGTATTTCATCCAAATTTCACTTCAAAGATATATTTCAATTGGAAATTTGACGCTTAATCAGATGCAATAAACCGCTAGTTAATAGGATTATTATTTTTGGAGTTATAAGGATTTTTCTTTCAAGCAATTCAGTAATCGAGCCTTTAAAGTTTGTGACGTCATCAAGCCACGATTTTATTTGAATTGCAATGCACTTTATAAGTAGTTTACACATTTTTATTTTAATATTTTACATTATGCATATTCATGATGGGTAAGTATTACGGTGGCCCCCAACGACTAGTTCTGTGATAAATTTGAAGAGTTTATCAAGTGTTACAATACAATGCTTCGTCATAAAAACAGAAAAAAAAAACATATTTTTTTCAAAGTTTAAAAAACAAAAATAGTTTCCTATCATGCTACAAATACTGCGAGTGGAAAAAATCAGTAATTACCGAAGTCGTATTTTATGTAGTAGAAAAATTTTATGATGCATTTGTGATATTTGTTATACCTGAATTAAGAAAGATTGTTCTATGATGGGTGATACACCTGAGCATTTTTAAAGAACTATTAACGTACGTTTTACAAAACATATAAATTATATCGTGTTAGAACATTCTAAATAATACTATACTTCTATTCACCTATTAGAAATTAGAACTTTCTTTGGATACTTGACACTATACAATGCTTAATTTGCGCCGGAGCTCAGCTCCGGTACTTCTTTACTTTTTTATGATAATTTGAGTCCATAGGAATTTATAAATACTGCGTAGCAAAGAGCTCTAGAACAGTATGTCGTAGGTTTGTAGTTGATTTTTAAAAACCTTTGGTGAGTAACATTTTCTGAAATTTCTTCACCCCTAATTATAAATACTTTTTAAATTTATTCATTCCTTAAATTTTATTATATATATATATATATTCATAGATATATCTATATTATATTTAAAATGTATTACAAATTTTCTTTTCCTGAAGAAAAAATTGGTTTAAGCTATGCAAATAATGTATAAAATACAAACATGCGTGTGAAAGGAATGGGTACCCTGACACTGTGTATCAAGGATTGTCACTGTCATCACGCGTTCACAGAACCTTCTGGTATTACTTGGGTGATATCACACAATAATAAATGTTTTATAAAAAAATATATATAAATATACATTTATCAAAATATTTCAAATTATAAAAATTCAAATAAAGTAAATAATGTCCGGAAACTTAGCAAAGAGTCAATGTTCTCAATTAATCTTGTTTTAAATTTAATCCCTATGTTTGTCAGTAGCATCTTATTTTTAACGGGAGAGGACAGTAATCTCATCAGTTATCTACTATTTAAATTGTAACAAAATTATTTTTCTGTGATTATGACAATCTAACCATTTGTACTTCAAATTTACTAATAACCCTTTACACGATTTCTATCATTTAAACTTTTTTCTTCTTACACTATTTTATTTAAGTCAAATACATAACAAATACCATATGCTGAATACCATATATGAAATAATATAAACCAACTAATCTAACCAAGAAGCTTTTATGTGTGTATGACGGAATGCAAAAAATAAAGCATACAAAAAATAAATAAATAAATAAAATTTAAAAAAATAGATATTGTGGAAAATAAAAACTAAATTGTGATATAGGGTTAACTAAACAAAATTTATAAGGCATAAATTTACTATTATAGCTTTATGAATAAATTAAAATGTGAACCTGTGCAATGTGTGTGTGTGTGTGCTAAATGTGAAATGTGAATCCTGGAATATTTACAATGATATATTTTTGCGTTAAAACTTAAGCTTAAAAAAATAGAGAAAGAAATAGGGGAAAAAGAAATTTTTTTTTTATATTTGATAACCAACTAAACTTTATTACCATTGGAGTTTAAAGTTGAATTGCATTAACTTTAATCCTCACACTCTTCAGCATTATGTCACAACCTCTTGCAATGGACAATATTCTCGTGAAGTCACAGTAGATAAAATGGAAACGTGAACATTTGTTTACACATTGCATTCACGAAGGTTTTTTTCTTCTTTTTTTTTTTTTTTCGCTATTTCTATTAGTTACGTTATTTTACTGTCACACTTATGATCTCAGAATACAAATTAATGAAAACAATTTTTTCATTATTTAATTAGGTTATTAAATAATAGAGATTTCATAAAAGCGTGATTTGAATATTCTAAATGAAAAATTTTCTAACTACTAGAAATTAGCATTGAAGTCGTGAAATAAAAGCATGTTGAAGTAAAATAAGTTTAATTTACATAATTTATAAACAAACCTCAATTTGAACACCAAGTTTCACTCATTTTTGTAGACATTTTCTGCAATCTAATTTAGTTTAACGTATATTTCTAATAAATTCGATAATTAAGACAAAATTAATCTGAAATTGAATGAATATTCCTTATATAATTCAGATCTATTGCATACATTTGTATTCTTTCAGTAGCAGAATAAAAATAAGTGATTTCTTCAAGAACATAATGCTTTCAAATGGAGCGATTTTCCAATATTTTTCCAAACGGCTGTTTTTTTATAGCCTCGAAACCAAAAGAAGAATATTGTCTATAATGCACCTGGAATCAATGTAAAGGAACAAAAACAGGTTTACTAAAGTAAAAACGTGAAACATAAAAAAAAATCTTTAAAAAAGTTTTATTTTTATTTATAGGAACAAAACCACATCATTACAGTTATTTAAGAATTTGTATTTTTCATAATGGTAAGCCAAGTTCTCTCTCTCTGTTTTGTTTAGTTTTTAGTTACAATAGCTTATAATCTTTTAATCGCAATCTCACAAGGAGAGTGCCAAGCTTGGTCATCACGGATTTTGATTATTTTTATATATGATAGAAGCCCCTTAGTCTCAGGTTCAATGGATTTTATACAACGCTCCTTAGTTCTCGAGAAATGGGGGGAGTCTAATATTATAACATAACTTAAATACTTACTTTGTAACGAAATAACTGCGTTGGTCATAGCTCAGTTGGTATGGTGTCTGCTCGTTGAACCGAGGGCCCGGGTTCCATGTCGGACGCGCTACGTTAGTTTTTCTCTCTTTTTTTTATAAATATACTTGTAATTATAATTTAATAATCTCAATAAAAAATTTTGTTAACATAATTGAATTTTAATTTAGCATTTTTGATTTTTAAACCATTATTAAACATTTCTCATCATTTAAGGAGCATTATAAAAATTGGATCTATTATTGACTAGTAAAAATTCAAAAATCGTTCCAAAATCAGCATATTTACTATCGAATTATAGAATTCTGCTCCCATCGCAGTAGAAAACGAAGATATTTCAGATGCTGGATTATTTGTTAAAAATCCATTGTTTTGCAATAAAATTTTACAGTGCTTCAACGCATTTGTGACATCACTTTTCTGATTTTCATATAATCCCGACACTTCAGATTGATCTTCTTGTGAACTATAGCTTGCTTCTTCCATTTTTATACGATTATAAGCTGTTATAGAATGATACGCACTTGTGCGATAAAGATTGAAAACAAAAACGCCACTTAACTGCACCAAACTAAAAAAAAAAAAAGAAATAACCAAAGTCTGTTGTGGCGCCCTCTAGTTACAATAAAATAAAACATAAATATGTTGTAATTTAATTCTTATGCTAAATTTTAATATAATTATGCTTCTGACTTTAAAAACACAGTAGTGTTATCATCGCATTGACTTTAAGGGGTTTCGTTATGACAATTTATAAATGATGTTTCTTTACAATAACGAATTGAAACAATTGTTCAATATCGTTCCATTGATAAAGCATATATGGAATACATTTTAAAAATGATTTTTAAAAAAATCAAAAATGCTAAATTAAAATTTAATCATGTTAACATTTTTTTTTTTTTTTTTTTGAGATTATTAAATTATAATTACAAGTATATTTATAAAAAAAAAAAAAAATTAAAAAAAATGAGGAAAAACAAACGTAGCGCGTTCCGGCATCGAAGCCGGACCCTCGGAACAACGAGCAGACGCCATACCAACTGAGCTAAGGCCACTGAAGCTATTTCGTTACAAAGTAGGTATTTAAGTTGTGTTATAATATTAGACCCCCCCCCCCATTTCTCGAGAACTAAGGAGCGTTGTGTAAAATCCATTGAACCCGAGACTAAGGGGTTTCTACCCTACAACATATATAAAAATAATCAAAATCTGTGATTACCAAGCTTGGCACTCTCCTTGTCAGTCATCTTTTACTTTCGTCATCTAGATTTTCTATCTCTATTCCATTTTTGGTTAAATTTCCCCCATCTCTCTCTTTTCTTTTAATTCCTCTTATTCTTTGTCTAATAATCTAATTGAACGCAAATTTTAAAATATTTTGTTCATAGATGGATTGATGGACATTTTGTAGATGATTAAGATACATATTTTTACGACTCAGCTCAGAGCATGAAATTTACACACTGATACTTCGTTCCTTGTGAGGAAAAAACATAATATTTCAAATATTGCCATGAAAAGTTTTTTAATTTACTACATTCTCTGATTTATAATTTATTCAATATATTTTATACATACTTTCACATCTAATTTAATTCAGAAATGCCAGACATACAGTGAACTGGTTTCTGCTGAAGAAAAAGAAAAAATAATAATAACGAGTAAAGAGTTTTAATTAAATAATTATGATCTTTCTAAAATTTCATTTGACAAACTTTAATTAACAGGATCAGAAATCATATAACTGTAAAAAAAAAAAAAAAAAAAAAAAAAAAAAAAAAAAACGTTTGCTGAATTACGTACTTCTGAATTTTTGTGTCACATATTAGACCCAAACAAATACCAACGTATGTCACGATAAACGTTGCTTTTGTCAGCCACAGAGATCAATCTATAACTGTATGAACTTTCGTTTTTCGCAAAAAACAAATAAACAAACTTAACAAATATAGACAGTTCTTCCCTCTCCCCAAAACCACATTTCGAGTCGAAAACTAGAAAAAGACCTACCATAAAAAAAAACCTTACCATCTCGGTCTCAATAAATCAAAATTAATGTACAATAGAAACCATTCGTTCGGACTTGTTTATTTACTGAGTAAAAACCGAAAGTGCTCGTACCATCTGTTGCACGGTTCGCATAATAACAGAGTCACGGTAGAAGATGAACTTCATATTTGGACCTGACCTGTCGCCAGTTTTTTTTTTTTTTTTTTCTTATGAACGGTAATAACTGGCTGAACGGGAATGTCACGTAATTATTAAAAAAGAGATATTCACGAGTTTAGGGATGATCTATTTTTATGTTGGTTAATAAAAACCAAAATGTCCGTTATAGAGAGATGGATGCCATTCAAACGAAAAAATTTTAATCTCACTTAACAAATTTATACAGTATCCTTGCTAGAGCATAAAGTGGAATTCTTGTAAGCTTATAACATGTTTTGTAACAAATTTCCCCTTATTCCTCTTATTATATCACAAATACAATATATTTAATGAATACAATAATTAATTTAACAAAATTTATCTTTTTTAAATAAATCATGATTTACTTACATTGTTATGTTCTCTATCTAGCCATTCGAAAAGAAGGATTTTGTTTTTCTATACTTACATACATAAGAGGCTACTTCACTCAGGCGAAAACACCCGCTCGCTAATGTTAATCCTAAGGGGGAAATAATTTACGATATCTCGTTCATTTCAATATTTTTAAATGATTTCTTTTGCACTAGATAGCTGAAATCAATCTGTATATGCACGCTCCTTTGTACTTTTTCGATTTTGATACTATTTTTTTATTATTCAGATATTTTCACATTTGGAAGCGGTTTCGAAAGTGAAATTATCTTCAATAAAAAAAATAAATAAAACTGCAACAAAAATCGAAAAACTACAAAGGAGCGTGCATAGAGATTGACCTCAGCTATCCAATGCAAAAAAAAAAAAAAAAAAATCATTTAAAAATATTGAAATGCGAACGAGATATCGTAAAATATTTCCTCCTTAGGATTAACATTAGCGAACGGGTATTTTCGCCTGGAGTGAAGTAGCCTCTTGTACTAATATTTGCTTATTTGCTTTTATAAATATATCAATTAAAGTAAATTCCCGATATAACGAATCTTTAATGGACTGTCTGATCATGGCATTCGGTCGACAACTGCACATTGTCGAACAACATGCAGGAGTTTGTTATATCCAATCTATAAGAAATGTGCAGAAAACTGAAAGAGGCAAAATCTCGTTTGTAATATTATTGTTGTTGATTTGACTTTATTATTAAATTTATCAAAAATCTCGCATACATTAAATAATTTTTCATGACTTTATACCATTTTGTAACATTTGATTGCCTATGATACTGTTAATTTGCTTTTTTCTGTTTTAAGGCTGTTCTCAAATCCAAACAGGCTACTTTCTGACACATTTTTAAATTCATTTTTGTTCGCAAACACATGAAACTGGTATGTGTTCTTATTAAGAAACTGTGTAATCGAAACACGTTTTCCATTTTTTGGTAAAGGCAGAAGATCGTTCAGAAAAGACTGTCAAAGTCGGTGTTTTGAACCGAATTCCCGACGCGGCAGCCCGAGAAGCGTGAAACACGCGTTGTCATGTGACCAGAATCCTTTATAATTCAATAAGTAATCTATTTATCAAAACATGAAAAACTCATTTCGATTCAAAATAACTTCCATAGACTGATCTGCCAGTTCAATGCCTTTGCGTTTGAAAACGAGTCAGAAATTGCGTCAGAAAGTTTCGCATTGTTGAGCAGGTCATTTGAGAACCATCTTAAATGGATTTTCTTTCCACCTCTCTCTCTCTGGTATTAAAATAATGCATATGCTACATTTTATACCACTGGTTATATACAGTAGTGTAGTCGAGGGGGTACGCGGGAAGACGGCATACTCTTACTTTTTTTTTATTTTATCTCAAACGTCCCCCTTTTTTTTTTTTTTTTAAGGGGAGGACACGGAAAAAGGCAGACTTTTCAAACGTATTAAATTTTTTAAAGGATAGGCACGGTAATAAATACACAATTTTAAGAAATAAAGCACTAATTTTTAATACTTTCCATGAAAGTTAAAACGTTATTAAGACTTCGGATCGTCTGTCTGCCTGTCTATTTATCTGTTCTTGTTCTTACTAACTTCCGAAACTTGGCTTGAATTTCGACAGTGTTTTTGACCTTCAATGCAGTATTTATCACTATTGAAAATGGTGTATGTAGTCGAAACCATCGTTCGAATGCTATTATGTTCACTCATTCACTTACACACACAGATACAGACTCATCGTAAAACAGCAAAAACGGACTTTGGGGACCTGAAAACTTAAGGAAACACCAACATACGCACATACATACACAATCGTTGTAATAAAAATAAAAATAATAATAATAAAGCAAAAGGGGATTCAGGGACCCTCAAAACGTAAAGCTATGACAAAATTTCATACACTCTCTCTTTTTTAATGATTGCAAAACTTTTCTTACACTACACATGTCCGGAAAGCCAAAATTCTGCGCTTTTTATTGTTGTCAGTGTATACAATGTCTTTAATGTTATTCTATAAATGTTTCAAAAACAAAAATTTGCAAAAATAAGTTTAACGAAAATCTCATTGCGTGAATTAGCGTTACTGAATTTCAAATTCTATATTGTTCAGACCTTAGTTCTGAACTATGAGCGTCCCACCACTTTTTTTTTTCCCAAACACTATAGATAAAACTCAGAATAAGCTCAGTCATGTACAATTGTCTCTTTGTGTTACTCTTATCTTGTTAATGCTGCTCTATTCATAAATTTTGCTCATCATATTTTAACGGCTGAATACTACTGTAAAAGTTAACCAAAAGTTACCGAAAGTTTATTTCCCTTTTACTCGTTTCCAATTTATTTTTAATTAAAAAAAAATAATAATTTAGTCTCCAAAGCGGAAGGTAATAAATATGTGTATCATTTTTATTTCACCCCTCTCTCAACTTTCTGTTACAACCTAAGTATATAAACGGAAAGTGAAAAAGATAAAATAAGTTGTACGTTCAGAAACTTGATTTACGAGAAATTTTCGCACAGGAACTACTCCCGATTGGCGGATAAAATCGATTCTTTGAATCTATTGTCACCCCATGCGGCACTGAATAATACTGAAGGGGGTTTTGTTCCTAAAATATCCCTTTGAATCAGACTTTCTGCAAAAAGGGACAAAGTAAATACCGTTATTTTTACGCCACCGAACAAGAAAAATAACAGCTGCACGCGACGAAACCTTTATAAAGTACAATCAAGATCCGAATGTACCTCCATACAAAGTTGAATAAAGGATTAGATCAGGCACTTGGAGTTAATGTTTTGGTGCATTAAACCAGGAAGCAATCAGATATACTTTATTATTTCAAAAGAGTTTCAATCCGCATTTCTGTTGAAAATTCTTGTATTTATTATACCTCACAAACAATTTTTTTTTAAGAATCAAAATATTTCTGTCTCTTTTACGAATCATAATATATATTTTAAGAATATTTATAGTTATCTTTTTTTTAAGCCAAAATTTTTTTTTAAGAATAAAAAAATTCAATCCTATCTAAGAGTCACAAGTGACACTTTAAGAACATTTCTTTTCATCTTTTTGAAATACAAAAGAAATACTTAGAATAAAAAATTTTCAATTACATTTAAGAGTAACTATATAAAAAAAAGTTTAAGAATATTCATTTCTGTTTATCTCTTTTCAAATACAAACAATGTTTTTGAGAAACAAAATTTTAATTACCATTTAAGAGTCATGAGAAAAAGTTTAAGAATATTCATTCCTGTTTATCTGTTTTCAAATAAAAACAATTTTTTTAAGAATCAAATATTTTCAAGCGCATTTAAGTGTCACGAGAAATATTTTAATATTTCTTTTTATCTCTTTTCTTTAATACGGATAATTTTTTTAAGGATGAAAAATGTTCAATACCATTTAAGAGTTAGAAGAAATATTTTAAGAATATTTTTATTTGTTTCTTTTTAAACACCAACAAAAATTTTAAGAATAAAAAATTTTCAGTAACTTTTACGAGTTACGAGAACATTTTAAAGAAGGTTTTTGTTTTTAAATAGTTTTTAATAGTTTTTAATACAATCAATTATTAGGTATCTTTTTAAAATATCTTTAATTTGATTTTTTTTCATGCGTCGTTTCTTTTCTTTCTTTTATATATGCGTTGTAAATTTATACTATACCACATTTTCTATCATTTTATTAGACCTTGAAAGCAAAAATTTTAAGACTTATACATTTTCTGTTAGTTTTACGAGTCATAATAGTTATTTTAAAAACATTTCTGTTTGTCAATATATATATATATATATATATATATATATATATGTATCGGAACCAGTTCTGAAATCAAGTATGATCTAAGAAAAAAACTGCAACCAAAATAATAATAATAGCATTGAACTACCAACGAGAAAATTGGAAAGAACGTTTTTTTTTTTTTTTTTTTTTTTTTTTTTTTTTTTTTTTAATTCAAACAAAAATCGTATGAATCGAAAGTTTTCAATCACTTTCAAGCGTCACAACAATTTTTGTAAGAATATAGTGTATAAGTCGACACCCCCCCCCCCCCCCAATTCTTACGCAAAATTTTGGAAAAAATTAAATTTTCCTGTATAAGTCGAACCACATTTCTGGTTGAAAAATGATTCGTAATCGAGGATTTAACAAAATAATAATAAAAATAATTTTTTATTAAATTAGTAAACTTTTTTTTTCTTACGTTTCTAATCAGACTTCTTTTTTTTTTTTTTTTTTTTTTTTTTTTTTATTCAACATTTTACAATTGTATAATTATGTAAAACTGAAGAAGCTTAAACTATTTTGAAAGCTATTCACATCAATTTAATGATTACTTACTTTTCCTTATTTACAAGGGTAAACAAGACTGTTAAAGTATAGTACTTCTTTGTATTGTAGGACTTTTAGGAAAGAAATCTTGAAGCATTCTCAAGTTGGAACTCTTTTTAAAAAGGGGATTAAAATGTTGAAAGGAATACCCCTGTATTGAAGGGTATTCTATCCCAAGAGAAAATGAGTACAGAACAATTATAGAGACATTGTTGAGCTTTTTTTTTTTTTTTTTTTTTTATCAATCACCATTGTCCGTTTTTATCTGTCTCTCCAAACTAGACCCATACGTGATTAATTATAAGACTTGCACATTCATCAATTATCTGCGAAAAAAGTATGACTCCGGTATTTCACGCGGCTATTTTTTTTTTTTTTTACTAACTCGTGTATAAGTCGACCCCCCAATTTCAGCTCCTAAATTTCGTCTAAAATTATTCGACTTATACACGAGTATATACGGTATATCTGTTTATTTCTTTTTTAAAATATAAAGAAGAATGTTAAGGATAAAAAAAAATTCAGTCACTTCTAAGAGTCATAAGAAATATCCTATTTTTCTTTATCTCATTTTTAAATAGAATTATTTGCAGTTTTTTTTTTTTAAATATTTTCATTTTGATAATGAAGAAAGATTTGGAATTTTTCTAAGACATTGGTTTTATGGTTTTTTTTTTTTTTTTACTATATTTTAAGAGGTTTTTTTTTTTCTTTTTTTATGAAAATTTGAGATGGTGTTAAACTTTTATGCGAGCAACATTTTGTGAGGTATGGTGTGTGTGATGGAAAAGGCTACACTGTGAACAGGAGTGTACCCAGTTAATTTAATGCAATTTGAGCTTAGTATTATAAATTGCATTATAATGTGCAACCTTATTTTATTTTCTTGATTTTTATACTATGTGAGAAATATAAAAAAATATGTTATGTTTCTCATTTTCACATTGTTTGACCTCTGGATACATTTTTTGATTTTTTCTCCCTGCTTTAAGCGAATCGATATTTTCAATAATCAGTGTAGCTTTCTGGGCATTAACTTTTGAAGAGAATAACATTCTTTTCGAAGGGTGGGAAAGCTTGTCTCCGTTATGGTCGTCATGGAAACTGGAGATAACCAGGAGGGCGATGAATGCAAGGTATCGATTCCTCAGACCATACTGATATTTTACTGCCCTTTACAATGGGCATATTCAACTCAAACTCCTCTAGTACTTATAGTTTTATTACTAACAGCTAATTAATATCAAACTTCCAGATTCTGAATTATTTTCATAAAAAACAATATGAGTATTATCCTAAATGTAATTGTTTAAGTATGATGTATTTTAAGACTAAAATGCATATTTTTTGAATCAGTTATATTATCATGTTATTATACTATAAAACTGTAAGTCGATTTGTGAGTTGTTAGATCACTCTAAAATTACAGCATAGATTTTAATGGAATTTTTACCATAATGAAGTTATATCTGCAATTTATCACATGAGCTATTATTATTATTATTATTATTATTATTTTGTGATATTTGGTGCAGAATTTAAGAAGATAAAATCGAAAAACTAAAATTTACTTCAAATCATCATATGATAAAACTACTATACTATAAAAATTATTCTATACTATTATATTGGGCTGTCCTAAAAGTTCGTGCCTGTTGGTAAAATCAATTTGTACCGGAAAATTCTGCCCGTTAATTATTAGACATTAGATATCGAAATCAATGTCTCGGACAACCCAATACTATAAAACTGCAACTCTATTTTTGCGTTGTTGCAGCGTCACTACAAAATACTGAATAAATTCTATCGGATTTTTACTATAATGTAGCTTAATATGCGATTTAAGAAGTAGGCTATTTTTTGTGCAAAATTTTAAAAGGTAAAATTGAAAAACTAATTTTTTGCCAAAAAATGCCCTTTATTCCATAGGCTCCACACAGGCGTTACGTCATTTGATTTCAATCACTGCATTAAAAATAAAATGAATTCGAAGTCTTAATGTCTGTATCAGTATGTATTAAAACGTCAGTGGAAGTGATGTCATTTTATCGAAATCGTAGTAACTTGTTACAAATGCCTAAATTAAAATGCCCGCTTTCTTTTAAATGCGGAGTCATTTTCTTCTAAGATCAAAACCCATGAATGAAAAAACAATGTGTTATTTGTTAAACGTCATTTTTACAGAAGGAAAATCATTGGTAACCACGTGCGTGAATATTGTCCATTAAGTAAACCAGGGAATCGAACCCGGACTACCCCGGTTAAAGATACCCGATATACTGCCTGGTGTACCAGGACGTTGATGAAAATCGTTTTTAACGGAAAACTCTAACAGATTTGTTTACATTTAGTGTATTTTACTTAATTTTTCCACCAACTACACTATAAAGCATATTTAGCAGTTTCGTGTTAGCCGCATGCCAGCTGCCAATGGCGAAACATTTCACTATTTATAACAATCTTTATGATTCTGATTATTTAGTGTTTAAGCTCTCAGTTTGACTACATATCTGTTAAATAATTGTTTTATTTATTTATTTATTTATTTGTGAACATAGTACATTATTTTAAGTGATGGCGGGCGGATTAATATTAAACTTCTGTAATAGGATTGCACGCAAATTTAAAAATATTCCTACTTGAAAAATTATTTTGAAAATCATAAAGAAAATCAGTAAATTGAGATACATTTTTCAAACATTTTGCATTTGAGAGTACATTTCTTTTCTATTGGGCGATGTGAAAACTAAAATAGTGCTATGTTTAGAAGTTTTTAAAAAATTCAGTAAAAGCGAAATTTATTGGTCCCCCAAAGCGTTGCCACCGTCAATTTGACGTCAGCGCTACTAACGGACATGTTTCTGCTTTATAATATAGATATGAATAATTTGTTAAAATCCTCAGTAATTGCTTATGTCAAAAGATATAAGCGATACATATTAAACTTGCATATTTAAAGAAACTTTTTATCGTTCATCAATATTTTATTAGTGCCACATTTATTATCAGCAACAATATAAATTTCACTTTAAGTTAGTGGGAGCACAAATACCGGAATATTTTAACAACAACGCATGCAACTATTAAGCATATAAGCACTTTGCCACTAAGCCTATAAAATACTTCAAAGTACAGTAGACTCTCGCTATGCGTCTCCTCTTAAGACGTATCTCCGGTTAATGAGGACAATTTCGTTTTCCCCATTATTTTCTATTTGCAGTTAATGTTAATGACACCGCTTAATACGTACTCATCGGATAATGTGAACAGTTTCTTCACAAATAGACCGGGCAGAATCGAAACTAGTTCTGTACATTATTTTTTTCAAAAGCAAAATTTGGTGAAACTTTGGTTATTGAGATATCAAAAGACTGTCAGTGACATTGATAAAGAAAAAGTAAATATTCCACTAACAAAAACGTAATCGTAAAAATGGCTAACGACTGTTTCCATAAGTACCAATCAAAATACTATGTAATAGACCAATATTTCGAACGTGTCCATGTCCAGGCCCGTACAGAGGGGGTTAGAGCCAGTACAAATTACCGGAGTCCGGCTCTTAAGGAGGACCCGGCCTCGGGTTTTGTTTTGAAATAAAATACGATAAAAAGTGAACTCGTAATTTTTTACACAAAATTTTTTAATTAAAATAACTAACAAATATTAAAACTCAAAAGTCTGGATTTGCTAGAACGTCCTTACGGGTCGGCCATGGGGGGAAGAGTGGGCTCGGGGCAGGTATACACCTGCCTATGTATCAAATACTTGACAATTGGGGGTTTTAAGATTGAAAAGCAGTCTATCTTTTATTAAACGGCAGCAGAACGCACGTAGAAAAGACGCTAGTGTCAGGCAATCGTTGATGATTTCAATTAAATTTATTACATTTCAAAATTTTCAATTTTTATTTAAAGTTTTTAGATAAAAAAGTGTGGCAAATGCACCATAAGCTGTAATACTCTAAAAGAAAAATAATAAAACTGTAAGCAAATACTAATATCGATTTTCTAAAAAAGTACTATTTATTTTCTAATGCAGTAAAGCCCGTTTATAACGGAATCCTCCTCTAAATGTAAAGAAAATCATGGTCCAGCAAAAAATACCCTGCAATTATACCTTTTAAGACGAAACAACCTGTCTACAGTGGAATTTTTCACTGCTTGTTTGCGTTTTCGTCTAAGAAAGTTTTGTTGTATTGTACTTATGGTGGGGACCTTACATTGAAATTAATACTGGGACCCACGGTCTCTCTGTAAGGCTCTGAGTGTGTCTCAAAACTGTAAAACAGCGGGATGAAAAGATCATTTCTTTAAACTGTCGCAAAGAAATGTGGGATAATACTTTAATTAAAGTAAAATTATGTAAGTACAGCTATTTTTTTGTATATTTTGTTTGTTCTGAATAATTTGTTCTTGTATTGACAAATTAACTTGTTTTTTTTTATATTAAAATTGGTAAATTAAAGAAAAGGTTGTTTTTTTTAACATAAAGTTGGTACCCAATTTAATTTCTGTCAAAAACTGAATTCAATTTATTCATTGCAAGTAATTATTTTACACTATCATTTAATGTGGAAAACTGGCCTCCCTTGAAATTCCGCACTAAATAAATGTGGGATATTACTTTAATTAAAGTAAAATTACGTAAGTACAGCAAATTCTTTGCATATTTTGTTTGTCCTGAATAATTTATTCTTTTGTATTGACAAATTATCAGTAACTTGCTTTTTTAATAAAATTAGTAAATTAAAGAAAATGTTGTTTTTTTAGCATAAAATTGGCACCCAATAATTCAATTTATTCAATGCAAGGGATTATTTTACACCACCATTTAATGCGTACATCGGTTAGTGCGAGCGAAAACTGGCCTCCCTTGAAAGTCCGCACTAACAAGAGTTCCCTGTATTCGGGACATTTTCATAGTGAATATTTCACCGTATTTGAAGTATTCTAATTTTCTCGGTATGCAAGAAATATGCCGCATAATCATCTATTATTTAAAATATAAGGAAAAAAATTATTAAAAAAATACGGTCAAAAATTTATAATATATACTATACACTGATAGTAAAATAGGTACAGAAAAATGTAGAGTGGGGAATCGCTAAGTACCATTCTTTTATTCCCTATGGATTTTTTATATTAAAAATTCAATTTAAATAAGAGTACTATTGTATTGAGTATTTATATTTTTTATTGAATTTAGTTAAAAACTTAATACACTAAATTAAAAAAAAAGAAGAAGAAGAAAAGAAAATGTTTAACGTTGAATCATTTGATGGAGAGAATAATAATCATAACAATAACAGATGCATCAAAACATGGTTCACTTGATTTTTGAAAGTTCTTGATTGTGGTGAAACCTCAACTACACTGTAAAAAAAACTCGGAAACGTTACTCTATCTGGTGGGGCAGCAATGTGGCCCATCGGTTCTGTTATGTTTCCGCATATTTCGGTCAGATATTCGTAAAAGTTTCCGCATATTTCGGTCAGATATTCAGAAATGTTTCTGTATATTTTGGAAACATTTACGTGCATTTCGGAAACGTTTCTTTATATTTCAGTCAGATATTCAGTAACGATTCTGCATATATCGGAAATGTTTTTGTATACATAGGAAAGGTTTCTGCATACATCAGAAATGTTTTTGTATACATCGGAAATGCTTCTGTGTATTTCGGTTTTATAATTTCTTTTATTTGAGAGAACAATATGCTTTTTTAAAAAAAATTAATATTACATTCGCTCGAGGCGAAACCCCACTCCACATCATCGTGGTTGGGTTTTCTGCGAAGTTCGGTGAGCGAACTCGCTAATCATACTATAGAAATAATGATCCTATGAAGTATGATCTTGTAGATGAATTATACTCTAGAATTAGCAATATTATAAACTTTCTGTAATTTCTGGTGTGAAACATATATTTTTCTGAACTCGTTTTATTATTCACTTTTTATTATTAGACTGCTACTCAAGATATCACTTTAAAGTTATTTATGCAGACGAAATAAACTTTGAAAAAACTTAATTCTATGACAAATACTTCTGTCATTTTAAAATAACTTCAAATTTGAGAGTATGTCCTTCTACTGAAGAGAGGCTTCCAAATTTTCCTTTGTAGCAACAGAGTTGAGTCGTCTGGAAACGTCTTTAGTTTACCTACTACAAGTTTACAAGTACAACAAGTTTAGAAGTTGTTGTATATACAGTTAAATAACTCGTTCGATAGTTTCTTTATACTCTTGTTCCATGAATCTATAATAAATATTAAATATTTGATTGATGAATAATAATGTAGTACTAGTATTAATGAAGTACAGATAGCACCGTATATACGTCTTTAACATCTTTTCGTTTTGAGATCGGTTCCGTTTCATAACTTTTCTAATGATGAAATGTATCGTTTATATGACAGAACAAATTCCTAATTTCACTTATACTATACGTTTTTCACTCAGTTTTTATGAAACAGATATTTGTAAATAAATAACGTTGAAAATTTGATTTATGGATCTATAAATAATTCTTTTTTTAAATGCAGCCTCATGAGTTCCATCCTCTAAATAGATACTTATAAATATATAGATTTTAGTAATACCTTTCAACAT
Source organism: Maratus michaelseni (assembly GCA_963931845.1). Taxonomy (NCBI): domain Eukaryota; kingdom Metazoa; phylum Arthropoda; class Arachnida; order Araneae; family Salticidae; genus Maratus; species Maratus michaelseni. The sequence goes on from OZ007587.1 coordinate 260,104,101, forward strand.
TTTTTTTTATCTTGTAAATAGTTATACTATTCGAAAATATTTTATATCTGTGGTAATTGTTTTATTTTCACGAATTGTATACTTATAAATAGATATATTGATAAAAATGTTTTGTCTGTTTGTAAATATTTTTAATATAGTGTTTTACAACTATCATGCTTCTAAAGATATTCATTTAAAGGTATTATTTTATTCGTATAACTTGAAAAGTGCTGAGATAACCTGAGAAAATAAATACATTTTTATAAGTATACAGTTCATAAAATAAAATAATTATTTGCAGATACGAAATCTTTTGACATAATATCTATACTTGCAAGATTAAAAAATATATTTATTTAAAGGTATTAAAAATAATACATCTGTTTTGAGAAATAAAGCATTTTCATAATGCATATGTATCTGTTTACAGCATGGAATTTACGAGACCGGATTTTAAAAAAGAATTATTTATAGATTTATAAATCAAATTTTCAACTATATTTATTTATAAATATCGGATTCATAAAAAATGAAGGAAAAACGTATAGTATAAGTGAAATTAGGAATTTGTTCTGTCATATAAACGATACATTTCATCATTAGAAAAGTTATGAAACGGAACCGATCTCAAAACGAAAAGATGTTAAAGACGTATATACGGTGCTATCTGTACTTCATTAATACTAGTACTACATTATTATCCATCAATCAAATATCTAATATTTATTATAGATTCATGGAACAAGATTATAAAGAAACTATCGAACGAGCTATTTAACTTTGTGTATACAACAAAAGATTAACTGCAAATGTAATATTAATATGCAATAAAATAGAATCTGATAATATTAATTTAAAAAAAAAGCATATTGTTCTCTCAAATAAAAGAAATTATAAAACAGAATACTTACAGCTCATATAAATACGTTGCATCTGCATCTGTTTTAAGCTGTCTTTCCTCTCAAGAACAATAGAAATCACGTGATAATGACATGTGCCATAGGTCGGAGTAGATGATCATGCGCAAATATTACTTCATTTCGAATTCCATTTTAAAACTTTAAACGGAATGAGTGTAACATTTCCGATTTTTTCAGTAACCATCATTTTACACTACCTATTCGAAAACATTTCCGGTATGGAATGTAACGTTTCTGACTTCTTCAGAATAATTCGCCGCTTTGAATATTTTTCCGAAAATACGTGTAACGATTCCGAAATAACAAGTAACTGGGGAGAACACAAAGTTTACTATAAATTTCCGGAAACCTTTCCGCCTTGTGCCGAAATGCTTCTGAGTTTTTTTACAGTGTATGGTTCGTCTTTTCACCATCCTATGACAATATGCAACAGACAAACAGAACAAAAAGTATTACACTGAAAAAAAAAACTGTTGCTTTTACAGAAAAAAAAATTGTCAGCTAGGACCCCAGTAAAAAACTGTTTATTTTACTGAAATAATCTGTATTTATTACGAATTTACGGACAAATTCCGTTAAATTAAAATAAACTGACTGACAGTTTTTTCTGTAAAAACAGTTTTTTTTTTTTTTTTTTTTTTACACAGTGTATGCATTTTAAATATGTGTCTTTAGAGCACGACGGTATCCGCCTGCTTGTCTGGTGGTTAGAACCACAGCATGTCTGGTGGTTGTAGGGCGTCAAGAAGTGCCAGTTTCGAATACTGATTCAGGCGTGGATATCCGTAGTATGGTAGTATGCCGTATTCCACTTTAAACATAGATCTCAGTCTGCTTAGCAAAAGATAATTGTCGCTACTTTATGGTTCAACATTTTACCTACCAGGACATGGTTCAACCTATAAAGTTTATGGTTCAACATGAGCACCAAATGTAGCACAAAAATTTCACCATTTTATGGTGGCAATTTTGTTTTTCTTTTGTACCACTTATTGGTGAAAGGTTGAACCAAATTTTAAACAGTGTGCGCTCACTATCGGATGGATAGGGTTTCATTCCAATAGTTTTGGCGCTATTAATACCAACCCAGAGACGACATTAGGGATCTCATCGCATTTATATTTATGTTACTTATAACACAAGAATCCTTATTTTTTTAAAAAAGCTTATTAACTAACCTTACTACAGTTTTATAAAAGAATAAATAAGATAAAAGTTTATTGAGTTCAATTGGTACTTATTAAACTAGAAATTGTGCCATACACGCGATTTTCATGTATTCAAGATACACTTGAAACATCTGATTTATTCTCTCCTTCTGAATTTTTGAAATAATTTCTTATAACAGGCATCACTACATTTCCATTATTGAAAAGGCATTAACTTAACCTAAGCATAAGAAATATCCTTAAAAAGAATCTATCATTCATTGTATTCGTTCCTCTATTTTTTTTAAATAAAATTTTAAATCTTTTTGAGAAATTTTTTTATAAAAGATCTCACCACAATTTCATCAACAGACATTAATTTAAAATTATAAAATACCTTTACAAAGAATCTATTATTCAATTTATTTTTTCCCTATTTTTTTTATATACGATTTTCTATAAAATCTGCATTTTTTTCTGTTTTTTATGACCTTTTTTTTTTATTGATTATTCTATGTCTTTGTTGTTATACCTACTTAATTAATGCCTTTTTCACGAAAGAAAAAAAAAACTATATACGTTTGTCTGTTTAATCGATTCAGATAATTCTACAGCTGATTCCTGCTGTAATATTCAAATATCGCTAGTAGAAACAATTTTAGAAATTTGCTTTTCAAAATAAATTAAAAATATGTATCTATTAAAAGAAACGCTAGAAAACGGCAAATTTTTATTGTTTTATTTACAGTATTATAAAGGCATATGAATAAATTTATAGTCATTAAAATGTTTGTCACTATTCTTTTTACCAAGAATCATGATCTTAACCAATTTCAACTACAGAAGCTATTTTGAGAACTTTGTTTATTGGCAAGTGTTCTTAAAACTTTGATTTGATTATCTTTTACGCTACTTCTACTTCAATTCCAACATGATTGTTCTTCTGGCAGTTATATAGAACTACAGAATATTCGCTTCACTAAAAGAAACTGTGGAAACTAAACACTTTTCTTAAATGTCCGAATAGTTTCTTCGCAGTTTTTTATATGTGCGGGAAAGCTAAGTTGGAAAACAAACATTTAGCAAAAATAAGGCCAATTAAGTGAGGAAATAAACCATGAAAGAAAATATCGGAACGTATTATTTCGCCTTTTACAAACTCACTTATTTAAAAATAAAAAATAAATACTTCACTGACTAAAAATTCTTTCAGAAAGTAAAATTTTGAGATAATGTCGCACCTTAAAACTCTATGTTTGTTTCTCTTTCGTGGGACCTACTGTCATAAACACATCTAGGATTCTACATCATATGAAAGTGGTGACACATAATCGATCCAGGAGGACTTATTTTGTTTCCCAGAAGTTCGAAAATGAGAGTAATATCCTAACGGCCCACCCACTTCAACATTCAGCATCCTCTCCTGATTACCATTCATATCTGCCGTAAACACTCTCATTGCCTATTCACCTTTAACCATGCGTAAGCTCTCAATAACTATGACAACAGCATCGAGACTGCATGCTCCACGCACAACAAAGCCCAGCCTGCCCTCTTTAACGGTAAACATAGTCTCCCCCGCCCTGGGCTCTTGGGTAATTATTAAGAGTCTGAATATAATGGGTTGACCTCGTTTTATACTTTAGCATGTTGTGACAGTCAGGCTAATTCGAAAAAGAGGGAATTAATTGTGCCGTGTTTACAAACACCGTCAGAGAAATGACTTTCGGAGAATCTAGGTTGATACAACATAACGGTATCCGCAGAACATTAAAAGCAAATGTTGTATAACATTCAATCTGGTAGAGCTAAGTCATGCTGTAATTGATTCATTAATGGCTATGATCGTGAGTTAAAATCAGTTTATTGCATAAAATATGGCGCAAATCAGCAGTGTTGGTACATACGACTATTTTTGTATTCTAGTCATACCACTAATTAAAAAATACATTCTTTGTGGTAGATTTAGCTTGCATTTGTAGTAGAAGTAACATGCCAAGTATTATAGTTTAAAAAAAGTGGTATGAACCCTTTGAAATAGAATAAAAAATAGTCGCTTGTGGCAACCTTGGTATACGTGTTTCAGTTCAGTAGTCCAGGGATCGCAAGGTCCCATATATATTTTTTTTTCCATAATCGCCAACATTATTTTCAAAATAAAACTTCATGATAGCTTCCTAACGCATATGTTACAGAAATCAATTATGAAGTTTATAGTTTGAAAATAGTGGTAGCAAATGTATAAAATATATAGGACGCTAACGACCCCTGCTAGTAGTATAGCAATACTTATTTAATGATCTTTAAGCTCGTTTTGTTTAAGCTTTATATGAAAATGTGGGAATGAAAACGTAACAATGAGAAGTAAAAGCAACAATTGTAGGAATTCAATGAAATAATAATAACCATGAACTGCGATGCGATAAAGACTAGCACGAATATGAGTTCACGATGTACAAGAATGGAAACTCGCAAGCATGAACGAGAGTTCCATAGATTTCAGCAAAAGCAGTTGGTTGATTTTTGAAGCAATGCTCAGGGAAGCTTTCAAATTATGTATTTATTGAAATACGGAAAGTTGTGATTGTTAATTATTAATAATCTAGTTATATGTGGAAACTTCAGCATTCAGCTGTATATTTTGATGTTTTATTTTATTTCTGTTTATATTGTATTTGAAGAACCTATGTTGCGTTGGAACTACATATATCATCCATCATATAATCCCACATATGAAATCAGAATTTCATATAAAGAAAATATTTCATCAAACTCCTTATCTTATCAACTCAGCTATTCAACCATGATTTACGGCAATTTTATTACAGGTTAGGCGCTGCTTAAATCAACTGTAATCTTGGAGAACCGCACTTCATGAATTTGAACATAGAAAAAGCACTAATTGTAAATATGATAACTACATATGTAGTTATATGTAGTTATATGTTAACCTTCAGCTGCATAATTTGTTGTTTTCTTAAACCTCTTTTTTTATATTGGATTTGAAGAACCTATGTTGTGTTGAAACTACATATTATTCACCATATAATCCCACATATGAAATCAGAATTTCATATAAAGTAAATATTTCATCAAACTCCTTATCTTATCAACTCAGCTATTCAACCATGATTTACGGCAATTCTATTAACAGGGTAGGCGCTGCTTAAATCAACTGTAAGTCTTGGAGAACCGCACATCTTGACTTTTAAGAAGCTTGATTATAGGCAACTTCACCCTCCTAGATCATGTCTATATTACCTTGAACAACCAGGCTTCCTTAACATTTGCATAATTTATCCTCGAATGATTTATTACCGAGACACATCTTGCTACGCAAAAGTTAGAATATCGATAGAAAAGTCCATTCACTTCGAATAGTATTACATTAATATAAGTAGCTTCACTCTATTCACACCGCGTTTCTCATTCTGCAAAATTAACATTAACAATAATGTTATCCTTTATAACAAGATTACATTAAGTTTTCGTAGAAATTTATTCCGATATCTTTCTTATAGTTACATACAAACTGCCTAATATCGCAGCCAATCGACGGGACATCACAATCGTCACAAATATCAGAGCCCCAACAGGGATCCAAAGGTGATTTATTTATGCACTCACGTTATGACTCTCAGATGATGTATTATAATAATTGTATTATTAATCTATTTTTAATAATTGAATTATTAATTAATATTTAATATTTCAAAATCAGTTTAATAAATGAGAAAAAAAGAAGATAGACATTGTGCTGGGACCTTTTTCAAAGTTAAAAAAGACAATAAAACAAAAAATGTTAAATGCATAAATTATTGTTCGAGTTTTGTCTTAATAACAGACATTTCTCTTTAGCATTGATTGATTCATTTTCTAGTAATTTACAAGCTATTAACTAACTCAAAATTGATGAAAGTTTGTATTTGGCGTAGTTTGAAATGTTGAATTTAACTATGTAACAAAATTTTGTTTTTGCTATTGAACTTTTAAAAGATAAGTTCAATTTTAATTTGTGTAGATGCCACTTTGCTATTTTAAAGGACTTCCTGTGAATTAAAACGGTGCTTTTCTATTTTCCACCCATTCTTAAAACTAAAGTTATAATGATCGTTCGCTCTTTTTTTTTTTTTTTTTCTCTTTTATCCTACTGTACTTTCCATCATCGATCACTGCGTTGAATGTCTTCCAAAGTCTGGGGAATAATCTGAAAATAATACTTCTCTATATACCAGTAAATGGTTTTAATCATCTTCCACTTTCAATTTATTCAACATTTACAAAGGATGTTCCCACATTTTTTAGACGATTTTCATGGTACTTAGAGAACTATTTGACATAAAATATTTGCGTTTTAAATGTTCAGTTTGGTAACACCTTATTCTGAACTAACTACCTTTCTACACTGTAATTTCCATGGCAATAACGCCTTTTGTAGTTTTGGAAGAGGTATTTTGGCTCATTGCTCTTGCTCTCGAACAGTTTTCCAAAGTCCATGAAGGGTTTTAGGTCGACGTTTGGATAATGCGCTTTTTAAAAGTCCAAAAGCGCAAATATCCAAATGAGTGAAGGGTATAGTCCTGATACCCGTTTCTCGTTCCATTTTTTCCAGGAAATTAATAGTGGATTGTGATGTGTGGTTGCGCTATCTTTATCTTAATGCAGTTCAACAGATTGATGGCACCGGGGGTAAAGAGATGGTAATTCATGTTTGAAGATTGGGAGTGAAATATGTTTATTATAGTATGTGGAGTCGATCTCAGCATTTTTCTCCACTCTCTTTTTTTTAATTTGCCGTTATATCCAAAGCCTTTGCTAAAACTTTCTTGAGATATATTGAACGCTGTTTGGAGATTTTCTTTTCTCCTCTTTGATGATAATAAATGGATATATGTTTTTGTTACAATCATTTAAATAGATCCAAGCTTCATCTATTGTAACAACAGTTTTCCATATTTCTCCGGATAAATGCTTCTCATAAAGAATTCTGCATCGTGTTCTACGTTCAGCGATATGTCGTAGAAAAAAACAATGAATATTGTTCTTTTTTTTAAATTCAAATTAGTGTTAATGATTTTGTTAAGAGTCGACACTGAGCCTTTTAACGATTTAACAAAAGTCTAATTTGACTTGGACGATTTTCTTTTACCATAAAAGATCTTATCTTTGTAATATTCAAGACTTTTTTTTTGTTCTTGGTTACATATTTGGAACAATTTTTCCACTTGCAGCCAGACATTCACGCTTTTTCTCTGTGTTATTGATGTTATTACCTACTGTGGCTTTAGATATAGAAAAAACATGCCTTTTACAAAGTTTTTTAATAACGGAATACGAATAATTTTCTGCGTGCAGAGATATAGCCTTTCTTCCATCGGTTCTTTAAAGGCGTCATTTTGCATGTAAACACAAATTTCAGTTGCCAGACGAAAATTTATGCTTTCAAAACATATTAACTGTGAAAAATAATTTCTCTATGTAGACAATTTTTATTTATTTTTATTATTATTATTATTATTATTATTATTTATTTTTTACATCCAAACAAACTTGGCTAGAAAATGTGCGAACAGTCTGTGTATTTTATTTTTATTTTTAGTACTATGAATGCTTAAAAAAAAAAAATCGAACATTTCTGAAATAAAATAGAGCAAGATGACACATTAAACAGAACTTGAATATGTAATAAGATTTTAATTTTGCTAAGTTGGGATGAATTTTATTATGTAGATGACCCTTTATGGGAAAATAAACCACATGAGGAATTTTCTACAAATCAAAACCACACTTTTATTTATATTTTTCGTTTGCATTAATTAGAACTGAATTATGGCCTTAGTTTAAATTAGTAGCTTTTTAACACTTTCCAACATAGTTGAAAAGTGTTTATGATTATGATGTTTAATTGTCTGTCTATCTGCCGTCTGTCTGTCCGTGCTCTAACTCACGTAAATGTAATCGGTTTGCCATGCAATTGATGTATGTTCATGAGGTTTACTATTCGGTATTGAAAATGAAGCATGTAAGTGTTTATACTTCATTTACAGGGACACTCAAAAAAATATTGCGGTCTAAGGGAAAAAATCGTTTGCGGTGTATTATAATGATGTTATACTATTTCAAACGTTTCGAAATTGATATATATCACTGAAGAGCACTACAAGAGGATTACTATAGAATATGGTGTGCATAGCATTCATCGTTCATTTACAGGGACACACAAAAGAATTTGGTTACAGTACTGTCTAATAACCGCTGAAAGTGCGTTTTAAGTTGTGGTACGTGTTTTTAAATTAAACTAATTTTTTGCCTCTTACTTATCGTGTAAAAATTCCATTGATGATATACAGTGCAGCACAAAAGATTTCGAGTACATTTTCGTTTATTAACGGAAATTTCTGAAGGAGAATTTACAACTATGCTAAACTATGCTATGCGTTTCCTAACTGAACTGAATTTTAACATACTATGTAGCATATATATAAATCTATAGATCATAAACGGAGCTGCACAAAATAATTCGGATATTTTACCACCTATTGATAATAATTCCTGAAATTGGGTTTTCAAATTTGTTATGCGTTTTCTAAAATCCTCTTTCACCTTATAAAACGGTAAAGTTTTCTTGTAGTGTTGGAAAGTGTTTCATAATCTATGCTTGACGCATGATTTTTCGTTCTTGTTTTAATGGAGCTAGGAAAGACAAATTGCGGTGTTGTGTGCTACGTCCAGACGTAGTCTCCTAGAGTCCTGTCTCCCTTTTGTATATCTTTCAGGAGCACTTCTTCGCAATATGTGGCAGATGGTCCAGTGGGGGCGTGCATCGGTAAACACCAACAAATGTATGTAAACAGGGCAACCTGTTTACGGCCGAGACAAAAGGAACGGTACAGCAATAATCGAATGCTGGATAGCGGAATCTGATTCGTGAGGCGGCAGAGATGAGACTGATACCGACAATAATAATTCAACGATAAATCGTAAATGGAAGTGCATAAAAACGTGGCGGGAAACTTTGATGCTATCTTCTGGTTGGAGCTTTGATTTTGGCATATGTCTGTTGTCAAAAGCAGGCCTTACTTACAGCTATAAAAACCGTTGTGTTAATAGTACCCTTTCTAAAACATTAGACGAAGCTCTTTCATTTTCTGAATATTCGTGTGATTTATGAAAATAATTTAATATAAACATAGTATAATTTAATATAACATTTAGCCAAATATTTAAAGAAATACACAACTAAAAATACTTATTTTTTATTTTTATCAAAAAAAGATTATGAAAATTTATTGAGTGGATTTTTTAGAAAGTTAAGTAACAGCCTTAGATTTAGGAATGGGGGAGGTATCTTACAATGATGAATTCTGCGCGTGGCCCGGAAGAAGAAAGTCCCCCTCCTGGGAGACTAAAACGACCCCCTCCCCCGCCTGGAAGATTTCAAATTTTCTATTACGTTAAATTGAAATACCATTATCTCATATATAGAAGACTGTTAGTCAGATTGTTCACGAGAATTTAGCGTAGCCTCGTAATTACCCACATTCTGTAAATATTTTACTTATCTTCATAAACCTTTAGAAGAAGAAACCAATCAAACAACAGAAGTGTATTTTCCGAAATTTATAGACAGCAAATGAACCTTTTTATTTCAGAAACATTTCCGTAGATCTCAGAAACTGCTTATTTGAGTTTTCTGATTAGTACATATGCAAATAGTTTCTGAATATATAGAATTTTTTTACGGAATTGTGGGTATCTATGAGGCTACATCGAATTTTCATAAACATGTTATGAAAATTCGATACTAGATATGCATATCTAGTATATCAGGAAATTTTTCTGCATTTTTTTTTACAGTGTTCTACATTAAAATAATATCAGAAAGAGCAAATATTTTCACCAAAAATAATTTTATATTGTTAGTGATGTAGCTTCTATTATAAATTGTGAATTACACAACTTTCAGTGTTGATTTTGTGAAAAGCTGTATCAATGGCCGAGCATAAACAGCCCTTTTCCTGGGATCTGTGACATTTCTTGCATTTGTTGTGCATTTTTGAGTACGTCGTACCATTTCCGAGTGCATTATGCTATTTTTACAATGTACCATGATGTCGTTTAGTTCTAGAATACAGTTAAAAAATGTTGCAATACTATTTGAAAATGTATAATTAGACTTTTAAAATTGATTTTAATTCCAAATTTAATATATTATGCTTAATTTTACAGACAAGTTTATATAGAATACAAATTTTATAAATTAAAAACAATATCTGAAAAAAATGTGAAGAAAAAGAATGATTCGTAAAAAGCACAATTAACCAATAAAAAATTAAATTTGATCTTCAATAAAATTCACTTACGAATGTAAAATTTTAATTTACTTAATTATTTTCTTTTTTTTTTCTTTTTTTTATTCTTTTTTATTAAAAAATATATTTATGTAGTTCTCAAAAATTATTTTTATAAATATATAAAAGTTAGATTTTTTTTTTTTTTTTCCTAGATACAATATTTAGAATAATGCTATTTCAAACCTTGAAATTTTTTTTAATTTTCCAAAAAATTATCTTCATGTTACTTATTAATTTTAACAATACTTACTTTGGTATATATAACCGCATATAAAATATATATTTTTTAAGTGTTTTGATGAACAATATACATGCTTTCATGAAATGCTGTAGATATTTATCACCAAACTGTACATATTTTAAGTTGTAGTAAACTATTTGAGGTGGATTATTTTTCAATACTCTGAAGTTACGCCAAGCATAGTGCGCTTACTCTGCTTTTTTTGTACGGCGCATATTAAAGAAATAGTTTTTTCATTTAGTGATTATATTGTACTGTAAATTCAGTATCAGTTTATTTAAAATAGGAACACAACCATGTTCCATTTAGCAACAATAATAGTATGTATTTCTATCATTGAGTATTTTATCATAAAGAAGTAAATTATAGGGTTTAAGTGTAAGAAAGTACCGAAAAATCTGGGCCTACAACTTTCAAAATTTGTAGATATACTCTTGTCAATCAATCTTCAAATATTACTGCAAAGTTTCAGAAGGGGAGGGGGGGGGGATAATAAAAAACATTTCTTCCCACCACCTTTCATAACTGTCACCTTTCAGATAAACTCGGAGTTCTCCGTTAAGTGCACCCCCCATCTTTTCAAGGGTGCGCAATTCGAGAGCACTGTTTATGCCAAGAGTTCATTTTAATGGGGCACGCGCCACGCAGCAGGGACTTTACATCTCGTAAACAAGATAAGATGGGATGCTGCCAGGAGGGTGAGAAGAGCTATAGAGTTTTACATAAATACGCTTAAGAAAAGTGTATTATGTTTTCAATGTATCATTAAAGCTGCTCTCAAATTCAAACTGGTTACTTTCTTTTCTTACACATTTATATAAAGTTATTTTCACATGTAAATGCATGAAATGAGTTGAACTCACGTTGGCATTTACGCATATTTTTATCATATTGATTTCTCCTTGTACAGAAAAAAGTCCAAATATCGTCCCCTTAAGGAAAATTTGTAATTTTAAAAATTAAAATAAAGGTAAAATTTTCCAAAAAATCAATTTAAACAGCTTTGAACCTTACCAACAGAAGAGGGTATGGTGACTGAGCAGAATGAATTGCCCTTACCTTACCTCTGAGTAAGCAAAAAGCGAAAGTAACATTGTATTTTCTTCTTTCTTTGAAGGAGAGTTCCTAATTCAATTCCCTCTTCTAAAAATTACAGTTCATGCATTATTTGAAGTGAACTTGGAAAAGGTGCAAATAACTTCCACAACGAATTTATTTTCCAACTGAGTGAAAAAGTGTCCAAGCCGGCAGTCGAACCCAAGACCTTTGTCTTAAAATGCCAACGCTCTACGTATTGATCTAGCTGAACCGACAACCAGCCGGCACATTTCAACCCAAGTTACTTTATTGGCGTCCAGGTAGATCAATAGGCAGAGCGTTGGCAATGTACGCCAAAGGTCTTGGGTTCGACTCCTGACCTGGACACTTTTCATTGAATAAGAAAATTTTCTATCCGTATGATATCTTTACAAATTAGTATGATTGAGTTTTAAATAATAAAGGGAATTTAATTTCTTCAAAATTTAGTTGTTTCGTCTTGTACTTTTCAAGGTGCTGTTTTCCCTCTTATGTTTTCAGGAGCGATCTTGTCCAATGAATAAAAATGAAGTGTAAGCTTTAGCAGAGGTAAGCAGGGGCGTAGTTTGAGGAAGAAGAGGAAGTGTAGCCTCCCCCTATATGTTCAAGAAAAATGACGCCATAGAAGATTTTATGGCGCCACCAGTCGCCTGTAATTTTTAGTATTAATGCAGTTAACTCTCAGTATAATGTCATCAACATTCTGACATTATATTTACTAGGGAATCGAACCTGGGCTTCCCGTGTTACAGAACGCAGGCGAAAACCATTTTTTCCCCTAAATCTAATAGATTTTTCATATTTTTATTTGTCAAAGTTGCTGCATTTAGTGATTTTTTTTTTACTGGTTTCTTTGCTTTTCTTGTGCGTGAAGCGCTCATACATGCGGTATCCATCCAGTTTTTTTTTTTTTTTTTGTACTAAGCGTTCATACATGCGATATAGTGATCGCGACATTAACGAATTTCAAGGGTTTTGTTTATTTTTTATTTTTTTTGGTATTATTAATACAGGGAGTTCGCTGCATCCAGTGATTCTTCTTTGTTAATTTATTATTCATCATTCTATGCATGCGATATAGTGATCGCGATATTAACGAATTTCATGTATATTCGTTTTTTCCAACTTCGCAATGATCGTTAACATTATTTGTAATACTGATGAAATATAAATTAAAACGTTGTTTCTTACTGCTCATATTAACTTTTTATATGCATTTTTATTAAATTTGTGAAATATTTTTTTTATATTTTATTCATAAAAATGCAATATCTAAAACAATATCTTCTGTTTATATTATCTGTTAAAATATCCGATGTTTGTTTATGGTGTAAACAAATAATTTTCTTTTAAATTTTTAAATTATTACAAAGCTTCCTTTTCTCCAAAATCGTCTGAACTAATCAAATTTTGTATCCGGTATAACGCTACTCTCATATAAAGGCACCCTATTCTTCTGACGTTTTTATTTCAAAATTCATTAATTTTACTACCTGTAACTATTTAAAAATTTATAATGGCAGCATTCTTCCATTTGTTTATTAGGCGTTTCAAAATTCATGCTTAAAAATTATTTTATAAGCCATAATATATCAGGCAATTAAGATATAGTTTTCAAACAAATTGCATTTGAAAGTAAATTTTTTTTTCCTCTGTAACGGTGTAAAAATTGAAAATGTGCTATGTTTAGAAATTAAAAAAATTGCAATAGCAAAAATCACAAAACCGAAATTTCATCGTCAGCTGTTGCCATTCGCAAAATGACGTGTGCGTTACGCACGGACACGTTTAGCCTTTATAATATAGATAGACTAGAAGTGACAAATTAAACAGGTAATGCTGACATGACACTTCAAATTTAAACACTTCTTCATCGGCTGCTATTTTTTCAGTGAAAATAAGAAAAAACTGCATGTGGTACAGAGGAGTCTTGGGAACAATGAACATGTAGAGAAAATAATGGAACATTGAGAATATATGAAGTGTTTAAAGTCATGGCGTGCTAAGCCAAATTTTCTTAAGTACTCAAAAACAAGGGTTTTATGGATGCGTCTCAATGAATTCCAATAAATAAAATATCTTCCATTGCTTATCTACAAGCGGTTTCGTTTAACCACTTATACCGATCTTCTGTTAATAGTTTAGTATGTAGCCTCCATGTACTTAGTGCTAATTTTCAAAATTGGTGTATTGCACCATTGTGACTTTAAACGACTCGTAACGATTATATATATTTTTTTTCCTATATGACATATCACGAAAATTTTAAAGTTTTTTTTTTTTTTTTTTTTTTTTTTTTTTTTTTTACGTTTTTGGAAATTACGAACATTTTCTGTCGCTTTTGGGGATATGTTTTCATTAGTCCCTTCATGTATGATAAATGCCTGCTTCTTAGCAAAATTAAAAACATTCATAATATGTTTTTATGCAATAATAGTGCCTAATTTTGATGCCGGTCATTATCATCAGTCCCACTTTCATCATCATATACACTTCTGCAACTTGCAGAGATTTTTCATTTACTGATAAAATACCGTTTGTTTTCGCGTAACATTAACAGAAATATAAATGTTCTTCTTAGACATAAAACAACCATGCTTATGGATGTTTGAAACAGAAAAATATTAAAGGGGGCCAAAAAAATTAAATCATGTAAAAGAGCGCCAAACGCGGGGACTTCCCCAGCAATAAAAATTTCAATCTACGCCCCTGAATGTAGGCGGTTGGACTGTAGTAACTTCCTTCATTTTTTATCTACTGGTAATTTTTGGTTGACTCTTGTTGTGGGATTTTTCGTGAATTCGATTAAGAGATTTGAGGAGATCGAATTTAGGACTGAAAGTATTAAAAAATATGTTGGCCGCGCTTGGCCAAACGATGAACCTTACAGGCCATGGAGAGCTTGAACTTGACAAGGATGCTATAAATGCCAATCATGAAATGCGTAAAAATGTACCTTGAGGTACCAGAATAAAATTCTGATATTGAATAAAAACTACAATGAGCTTCTTCACAAGCTATTTTTGAAAAATCAGCTAAAAGATGCTTTCTTTCCATCTCACTGTTAACGTTCAATTGAGAAATTCAGAAGTGTTTCATAAGCTTGCCAAGATATAGCAGTAATATTCACAAAAGTTAATAAGGGGGAAGGGGTGATTTAGACGACAGGACGAATTTTGGACACTACTCTATTTTATTGCTACGCAAAATTCCAGTATTTTCCTCTAAAAAAATAAAAATTAAGGTATGATTTAAAATTGTAAACGTTTTAAAACTAATACTTTCCGATTTCACTTTGATTTCAATCTTTCAACCAAATTAAATTATATTTCTCAATTGTGACATCCTGAATTTGAAAATGATATTGAAATTTGCTGTTATGTGAGATTTTTAGAAAAATCACAGAAAGTATATTATACAATTAAAGAAATTTTATTTTCCCTACACATTTAACACAAAACTTTTTTTTTTAATTTATCAGCATATTATGTATAAAATAGTAAAAAATACTAGATCTGAAATTTTTAATACTTAATCTTGCATGTTCAAGACAATAATGAGTTAATAAACAGCTACAAAGGAAGATCAATCAACTTAGAAAGAAGATATGATAATAATAATAGTTTAACCTTTTGGAATCTGAAGTAAAATATATGAAACTTTTATGTGTATGTGGATAAAACTGTGACAAAGATAAAATCACTTTTGTAAGTTTATATTAAAAAAAAAAAAAAAAAAAAAAAAAAATAGCCGTTCAATTCTTTGGAATCTAATTAAGAATTTATAAAACTTTTATATCTTTTTACAACCAAAAACTATTTTGTTATTCTCTCTGAAAAATTAATCAATTAAAGAAAGTGAAGGATTTTAGAATATACTTATAATTTCAGTAGTTTAACATTAACCATATATTTAGATAATAATGCAACAACAAAATGGTTAAGATGGCTGACCAATATCACAATAGATTCTGTTCAAAGGTGCTTCGACAACAGCAACGGTTCGCGTGCGTGGGAGGCGGAGTACGGGATAAGTATAAGCCCCTGTAGGGCATCAAGGGGGGAAGAGGGACAGCTGGGCGATAAAAAAGGGTGTTTTTCGAGATGCGGCATCACCGGTCAGATCCTCCCCCGCTCCTCACCCCCCTTTCTTCAACACAATAAACACCCCCTGCCAGCCATAAAAATCACCGAAAGTGTTTGCTCGCGTTTGAGATGCAGATGATGCAGATCTCAACTGGCAGATTGCAGATTTTACTTTCTAAGTCAAATACGATTGGAAAATATACGTCACACGGTCCCACATTATGGGCATGCACTTCAAGCAATATATCTTTCGTTAGCTTCAGTTTTTAAAAAAATGTTCTACTTACAGAACGTATCAAAATAATTTTACTGTAATCAAATATTAATGCAACAACTAATTTACCAAAAATTATACATAATGTGAACAATTGCATGTAATAGTGATCAGTTTTAACTCATTTGCATCCAAAGCACAATATAGGAGTTCATTTCAGGAATTCCTTTTTTAATTTGAAATTTCAAATTCACACTGGAAAATCCGAAAGAAGAATCTTTGCTTTATGCAATCATAA
Organism: Maratus michaelseni; assembly: GCA_963931845.1. Classification (NCBI taxonomy): domain Eukaryota; kingdom Metazoa; phylum Arthropoda; class Arachnida; order Araneae; family Salticidae; genus Maratus; species Maratus michaelseni. Next base: position 260,120,420 of record OZ007587.1, read on the forward strand.
AATGTCTGTCATTAAATAAAGCAAAAAGTATTATTTTGAATTTCTGGTATGAATCCGGAATTTCTGAATAAAAAAGAAATATCTGAAATGTGCACTTCGAATGCAAATGGTTTCAAAGAAAACATGTTGTATGTCACGAAATACAAACAACATTGAACAAGATATAAGAAACAGCCATTAGAAACGCACAGAAGTGTCTGTGGAATTTTTGATCAAAATTTAAAAAATCCATTTGGAAAAATTAAGCAAGTGTCATTTAACAATTTTTATGCATCGGGACGTATATATGCTCGTTCTTGTTCACCAAATCAAGTTGACACAAGAAACTTAATAATAAATTATATCTATAATCTCCCATCTCACAAATTGTTCAATCGCCCCACAGGATATCAAATTTAAATCACAAATTATGTTCAACATTAATGAATAAAGGAAGCAATTTATTATTTTAATCCAAACAAACATCCAAGGGCGAATAATTTTGGACCATATTATAATAAGAAACTTATTCAAGCATTTTAAAGATTTATTGATTCCCTTATATCTTTAAATTATTTCTAAAAATTATGGAAGACGAGAAAATTAATTCTCAAAAGATGCAACATTGAAACATCATCGGAATCACACACACTATGAAAATAGACAAATGTTTCTTAATCTAGGAATATATTATGTAACCACAAACAAAAATATACTATAACCTCTTCCGAGTTAACCATGATTTCTAAAAGCGTTCTTTAATTTTAGAAACCTCAAAAATTAACATGCTTTTTAGATATAAAAACAAAGTGTCTTTTACTGTCACTGATTTTCGGAAATGTTTTCGAGTAGATTTTATAGTGTATTAAACAGTTTTCTTAATCCGGAATATAGTTTTCAGACGCTAACAGTTCTTAATTAAACATTTTCATGTTCAACAAACATGTTTTGCAGACAAACATAATGCGTTAACGTTAATATTAAAATTAATATTATTCTGTTATTATTGCATGTATAAAATCAGTCATACGCAGCTGAAAATGCTTAATTGAGAATTGGTAGCATCTTAAAAACCGATATTCCGGTTTGATAAAACTGAGTAATACACTATAAAAACTACTCGGAAACGTTTCCGAAAATCATTGCAGCAAAAGAAATTTTATCTTAAAAATGCTTCTTTAAATTTCGAAAATATATTGGTTTCTAATATTTCTAAAAGTAAAGAACGCTTTTCGGAATCGTGGGTAACTCGGAAAATGTCATTGTATATTTTTATACGTGGTTATATTATATTTTGGAATATTAAGAAGCAGTTTTTCTCTACAGTACAAACCCATCACTCTCCTTCCCATTTTTGGGGAAAATCTTGAAAAATTAATATTAAGGAGTAAACTTTCAGTTCTTAACCGCGGCACGTTTTGTTTCCCACACAGCATGGCTTTGTAAAATTAAAGTCAACCCAGCCAGCTAGTACTACATACTAATAATAATAGATAATATAAATTTTAATAACATCCAAGATAATTGCGAATGTGCAACATAAATATTTTTACGAGAGGGGAAGCTTACATAAATCTTTTTATGTTAATATCTTACTAAACTTTGCTCATAGACTAAATAATCTTTGTTCAAATAAATTTAAAGTTCAAAATTTAAAATCATTATATCAATACGCTATTCATTACGGGTATCCTTCGCATCTCATTAAATCAATATTACACATTTAGTTTTTTCGTAATTTTTTAGTTTCTACACACACACACAAAAAAAAAGAAAAAAAAAAAAAAGAACATGATATTGCTTTAAAAGGGAGGTTATATTAGTGTAAGGAAGATATATTCTATTGAATGATTATGGAGGTGGGGTGGTGGTGGTGTAGTTTTGTATCTGTTAATTTGTATACTTACCTTATATTTAATCATTTTTTAAAGAAATTACGTGATATTGCTGTAAAATGGAGGGTAGATTAGTGTTAGGAGGATACATTCTGTTGAATGATTATGGAGGTGGGGAGGTGATGTCTGGTGGACTTAAGGTAAGTTTAGTTAAGTATGACTGCATTCTTTTGAATGATTATGGAGCTGAGGTGGTGTTATATGGGTTAATTTATATACTTACCTTTTCTAATTATCAAAAAATTGGAAGGTTAAGTTGCTGGTTATTAGTTTCTAGTGGTTAGTATTGGATGTATTTTATGGTTACGATGGTTATGTTATTGTATAGAAATATCCATTAGTTGTTAGTACTTACATTTAATATCTTATATATATATATCAATATATTTTAATCAATAAATATATCTAAACTTTTACTAGATAATTAAAGTGTTTCACAATATTTTTCTTACATTATTATATTATGTTTAGTTACAGGTTAATTATAAGGATTGTGTGCTAATATTGAGTATGTTTATATGAATTTTTATATAACAATATACATATTTAATTTATTTATTCTGATAGTTATTTATTATAGATATATAATTTATTTTGATAGTTAAAATGTCACTGATTGGGTATGTTTTACTTCTATATTTTTTCTTTTTGTTTATCAATTCTTCATTAACTCCGTTTTTGTATTTAATAATGTTCCCTAATCATTGATTTTGTCCCTATGATGCTCAGCTCCATCACACGTAGTATAAGGTAAGTCTTGAGAAGCTTAAGAGAAGAAGCTTATTTCAGTAACCTCGTTTATCCGGAACTATTTTTTTCGGTTTCTCGAAATATTCGTTCTGATTAAAGGTACATAAAATTTTTCGAAATTGTTTATTTTAAGGAGTGAATATAAAAGACAATAAAAAAACATAAATTTTCCATAAAGAATGAAGTCGATCGGGTGATTAGTTGTCGAGATATTTGTAATCACATTTTCCACACTCTTCGATTTTTCATGACCCTGTATTTCACTCAAATTTCAATTCAAAGATATATTTTAATTGGAAATGAGACGCTTAATCCGACGCAGTAAACCGTTAGTTAATACAATTATCAATTTTGGAATTATGCGGATGTTTCTTTTAAGCAATTGAGTAATAAAGCATTTAAAATTTATGACGTCATCAAGCCACGATTTTATTCGAATATCAATGCATTTTATAAATAGTTTACACATGTTTTATTTTCATATTTTATATTATGCATATCCATGATGGGTAAGTATTACAGTGCCCCCTAACGACTAGTTTTCTCCGCATACCTTTATTAATTTTTTTCATACTTATTTTAATTATGAGAATCTTACATTCTGCAAAGTGTTTAAATATTGTTATGTAACGGAAAAGCTGTTTAAATATCAATATTCAATGTATGATTTTGCTCAATTTCTTATCAGTAATGTTTAATATTGCTTTCACCTTCATCTCCCCCCCCCCCTCTTCCCTCTTCATAGGGATGAAAAAATAAAGAAACTTAAGTGTCGATTAAGGCGGTTCTCAAAAAAATATTTTCTCCGCTTAGCTCAGCAAAACTTTCTGACTCATTTTTAAGTGCAAACGCATGCCACTTGCAGGTCTTTCCATTAAGTTGATTTGAAAATTTTCCATTTTTTTGATAAATGAACTACTTATCGCGCTATAAGCGATTATTGTCACGTGACGACAGGTTTTTCTCCTTTCTCGCGCTGTTCAGTTTGATTCAAAAACCCAATGCTGACAGTATTTTCTAAAAGATCTTCTGCCTTTACCAAAACATGGAAAATACCATTCAATTACATAGTTTCTGAATCATAACACCTGCCGATTTCATGCGTTTCCGAACAAAAAATGAATTTAGAAATTGTGTCAGATAGTAGCTCCTTTGGATTTGAGAGCAGCCTTAAACTGAAAGCGGAAAGCAATTAAAAAAGCTTATTGATGCAGAGAACGATTTTCAGACTAATCCTAGATATTGCAAAAACATTCATTAGTAATCCGGGACGTATATATTAGGTGCAAAATGTTCAGCTTTTTTCTTCTTCTTTTCAGATTTAGTTTCACCTTTCTAAATAGTAGCAGTAATAAACAAAAACTATGATGATTAAAGGAAAAGTGAGAGATCACTATAGCTTTCTAATAGTACAGAAAATCATTATTTTAAACTATGCTTCCCAATCTTCCAAAGCATTTACCAATAATAGGTGATGAGACTACAAAATGTCCGAATATTTTAATGCAGCAGAAAAGCTGCATCAATATTAATATTTAATTCACATGATCTAACTAAATATTTTTTCAGTAATTTTCGAGATTTATTAACATTTTTCCGTCTCCTCGGCATTTTTTTGCTTTTTAGTAATGGAAAATAAAGAATTTAAAAGGTCTGTAAAAATGTAAAAAGGGGAAAATGATGAAAAACATCTGATGCAGAGAATGAATGATTTTCGAATTATATCCCAGATTTTGCGGAATATTTAGCAATAATCAGTGATGCAGCTAGCTACAAAATACAGCTGCTAGTTACTGTATTAGCTACAAAATGCTTAGTTATTGCTATATAACAGAAAATTGCATTATTATTAAATGTGCGATTCTACCCTATTTCTTTTCTATAATTTGCAATATTTTTAAAATTTTTTCAGTGCTGGAAAAGAAGCTAAATAAAACGTTGGTTAGGTAGAAAAAAGGTGAAAAAAACATTTAGTGGTGCAAGAGAACGATTTTAAGACTAATGCTTCAGGCATTGCAAGACATTTATAAATGATAGATTATACTAAAAGATCTCCTTGTTTGAGGGTAAGGTTTTTCACGAATGTCCTGTATTTAAATTTTACCTGCATTTCCTGTATACTTAATATGACAAATACTATTTTGGGTTTTTCAGTCTTCATCCCATCTGGAGTATTCGTGGCTATAGTATTGGAGAAAAATGAACTAAACGTTGATTAATTGAAAATGAAAGATAAAGAAACCTCTATTAATACAGAGAACGATTGTTTTCAGACCCCACACATTGCAATATATATACTAATGATTAGTAATAAGATATACAATGGTGTCCAAAATTATGAAACTGTTTGAATTTTCATTTTTGAAATTAAATTTAGAATAACTTTTATGGTATCATCTTTGGTGTTAATTAATTTGTCTTCTAATTAAGTTCAGCATTAAATTTTCTTTCAAATGGTTATGCGAGGTCAAGAACATGCAACATCCCAACTCCCGACAAACAATTATTACTCTAATCACCGGATAATAGTTTATGTCTTCCAGTCTTCATTTATCATATTTTTATTGCATTCATAGAAAACCTTGTGTGTTTTAAAATACAGTGGCGGGAGAAATTGCGAACACTTTTTAAAGTTTTCAAATTTACCTGCTTAGAAAAAAAAAATTTCATGTGAGGAAAATATTTATTATTTGAAAAAAGAAAAATTCAATGCTGAAAGGAGGGAAAAAACAGAAATCGAATACTTTTAATACGAAAATTATAATTTTAAAAATAACCTCAAAAAGAAATTTTAAAAAAAATGTCAACAATTTCGGCCACCTTTGAACATATTGAAACGTAATCTAATTCAAAGGTTCGAGCTTCTTTATTTTTTAAATATGTTGAATTAATGTAATAAATACTGTTTACACGATGGGTCATAATTAACTCAGAAAAGTATTTCTTTATAACTTTTGAATCAATGATTTTATATTTTTAAAATTTACTTCAAAATAAAATTCAAAACATACAAAACATTTATAAGTATACACTGTAAAAAATTTGCAGCAAAGTATCCGGTCATTCGATCGTTTTTAGAGAAAACGGTTACATAACCGTAATGTAACGCTATTCTGATCATAATATTGCCCATATTATGGTCAGAATACTGTTAAATTACGGTTATGTAACCGTTTTCTATAACAACGGTCGAATAACCGGATACATTGCTGCAAATTTTTTACAGTGTAAAAGGAATAAACTAATAGTTTTATTTTTTATATTTTCTAAGAAAGAAGAGACAGTGAAAAGTATACTTCCTACTTAATTTCAACCCCTAAATGTCAAATTTGTACCATTATTACTGAATAAAATTTTACTTTTATAATGTACTTGACGAAAAGCATTTAATTACTTTCAAACCAATTTGTTCTTAAATTCTCGAGAATATCGATATTTTCAACATTCAGAATTAATTTTCCTTAGAAAAGATTAATGGGTATTTGTAACATTTCTTTTGGAAATTTGAAATTCCTGTGATAGGCACGACTGACATTGGTGGTTCTGAATTGGCCTTCTTTTTCACTTTTGGGATGTTTTCACTGAAAACATTTGTTGGCCTACCCGCATTTTCTATATAAATATCTGTAATGTTCTCCCTGTTATGAAACTTGTCTATAAAGACATTTATTGCAGTCCTTTGTAAAGCTGTGTGTCTCCGAAATATTTTTTCTTAAAGTTTACGCGGTGACGGACTATATAAATTAAAATTCATTATAACGAAGGTTCGTTGTTTGATAGCTAATCGTGGTGTAGCCATGGTCATATTTCAAAATTTTATTTAGCACTTTAACCCTATACAGCCCGATATTTTAACTATGTTTTTTATATTCATATTTAGGGTTAAATACAATAAATTTTGAAATGTAATTCTTCGCCTTATTTAATATCAGGCTTCTGTGATTACATAAGGCGAATATTTTTCTTTAAATATGGTGGTAGGCAGGAACTGAATTTATTTATTAAAGGTTAAATTTTAATTGATTCATGTATTCATTACTGCGCAATGTATGGTTTAAAAAGTTAAAAAACGAAATGTAAATTAGTCATTTTATTTCAATAGAGCTTTTTAATTAAAAGCTTGAATATAATGCAATTTTTTCATTCTTGTTATTAATCTTTTTTTTTATGGCATTATTCATTATTATATTTTTAAATAATTTGGGTGCTTTATATTTTATTTTGAACCAATTTTTGTAAATATAAAGGCATTGATTCAAAAAGTATTAAAAAAATAAAAAGAAAACTTGTTGAATTAAGATTGTTTTCAAATTTAAATAGGCTACTTTCTGATATGTTCCTGAATTCATTTTTATTCGTAAAATTAAACGCGTTACAAGATGTTCTTATTCAAAAACTATAAAATCGAATAGCGTTTTCTATTTTTCGATAAAAACAAAAGAAAACTTTCAGAAAATGTTGTTAACTTGGCGTTTTGAACCTAATTTCGTTTCAAGACGCGACAGCCCAAATAATATCGTCATGTTACAGCTTGTAACTCAAGATGTAATGCATTTATCGAATAATAAAAAAAACGCTATTCGAATCCAAATCACTTCAGTAAGCAGACCTAAGTGTTTTATGCTTTTATTTTCAACAATAAATCCATGAATGTGGCAGAAAACATCGCATTGTTAAGCTGGAAAAAAATTTTTTTTTTTTAGAACTGCTTTAATTATGAGTATGACCCATTTTATATATATATTTTTTTTTTTTTTTTCAGACTTCATTCCGCTCCTTCCCAATATTGGAAACTAACTGAACTATACCAATTGAAGACTGATCAAATTGAAAGTGGAAGATGAAAATTGTCTTCTGATACAGTCTTCTGATTTTTCAGACCATGCCCCAGACATTACAAGCCATCCACCCATGATTGATGATGGAAGATATATCAAAACGACCCCTACTTTCAGAAGCTCGAGGGTCTCAGTTTCCTATACATGTCGAATTAATGTGATAAATGCTGTTTAGATACTTGTTTGTGAAGTTCCGTTTCCTATATTTAAGGCAATTCTTCTTAGCACATGAAAAGGGTGAGGAAGATGATGGTCTATCTTTAGATTATGACGTCCTTTCCAATATTCCCATTTAAAGACCATCATCTGTAAAGGAGGACTTCTTATGTAAAAGAAGCTATCAAATGATCATGCACAGTACTTTTTGGAATATTTAGTCTGTGCGATAGCTCCTGCACTGTGTAATGTGGATTTTCAGCGATAGCTTCTCTTAAGAGGTCCTCCTTTACAAATGATTTGTCATCCAGAGCGGCATCATCTTCGAGACAGGGCCTGATTATCCAAAAGGCACGTAAAGCACATGATTCTCCTCTAAAATTTAAAAGAGGCCCCAGAATGACTGTGAAGAGGGACCTCTAATTCCCAGTTTAATTTTTTTATAATGATTTTTATTTTATTTATTTATTTTATTTATTTATTTATTTGGAAAAGAAAGTTTGCTTAATCCAAGAGGAAATCCACGCACTACTTCACGAAACTTATTTAACAGGGAAATATGAATGTCATCAATAGCATATTGATTAATCCTATTTCATCCTGATGTGCCTGTTATAAACCACCTGGGAAATTGAGTATACAGCTATATATACTGAATATACCTGAAATATATACAGGGAACATAAAAAAGCTGTTTAATGAAACGTATATGACATCGAATAAGCTAACTTCAGGTAATAATATGAGTATCATTAGTGAGTTTTCATGAATGAAGAATGAAGAAAACTTTTGCCAAATAAAAGGGGTCCCCAAAATAATACCGTGCTTCCCCTAGATTCACAGTTTAATCGGGCCCTGCTTCGAGGTTGAAATTTCCGCAATTAAACCTCAAACCACCTTCGAACTGTGTCATATGAAACAGTACTTCGTCCGTCTGACTAGCATTTTTACATTCCTTGAAATGAAAGAGCATAATATATTATGACAAAAAGGAACTTTTTGGTTCTCCATTCTTATCACAGCACTGAAACAAGAATAATGCCACAACACAAATGAGAATTATGCACCGCAAGCAGAAAGACCGAATGTACACATCTGGATCATTCAAAGTCACTATTATCAGCAGTAGCAAAATAACTCGAAAAAATTGTGCTTCGCTTTGAAAAACCAAAGAACTTTCCAGATGACCTAATAATTTAATGTACTTACAGTTCTTTACAATGAATGATTATTTTGTAAAAGATAAGTTCATATTCTAAAAGATAATTCTATTTCTACAAAATTCTACTGGTACTTTCGATTATTCTGTGTGGAATAAATAGATAAAATGTTTTAAAAAATAGTAAAAATGTACATTGACAAATGTAAAAATAGACGTTTTATTTTCTAAGTTTAATGGGATCGTTGTTGACATATCAATAATTGACAGTGACAGACATATTAATGCCCAACTTCAACTACTTTCTGTGCTAAACTCAGAAAGTTTGAAGGATAGTGATAAGTCCACGATAAGTTGGCCGATGCGTAACTCAAATTTACAGGAATTTATTCACCGATTAAGGAGATAAATTACAACTAGTAATTAGGAGAATATAGTTTTTCATTAAATAATGTGTTTCCAACTGTATTTTTATTAATTTTCTCTTCCTGCATCATCTCAAACGCTTTCAAGGTCAAACGATCATGGTCGGAGTATATATTTTGCAACATATTTTTAAACAAATCTTTAAAACTTTTTAATATCAAGTTAAAACCTATAATTTATTTTTAAACATTTTTCGAATAATAATTTGTCATGTTTAATTAATTAGGGAAAGAAAGTTTGTGTAAATGCACTTGCTTTTAGAGAAAAACAATAAAGCTGAAGGAAAAAATGTTTAAAGTTTAACTCATTCAAACTATTTATATTGAATTAATTTAAGGGCCTTGCCTTTTAACGTTAGATTAAAACTAATAATTTATTTTACGCATTTTTCATTTTATTTTCTAATTAAAAAATTAATTGAAAATATAAAACTAAATCTACGTTTTAAAAATTTAACTTCCTAACAAAACAAGATGACATCAACGTAAATTAAAAAAAAAAAAAAAAAGGACTGTGGTCAAAAATCACCTTTGCAACATTCATGAAAACCTTAAAGTGTATCGTAGAGCAATTATTCAATAAAAATACAAAATTAAAGTACTTAAAAAAAAAAAGCCAAGCATTAAGTATATAATGGATATCAGAAATGACTAATATAGTAAACCTTATTTACATTGTAAACGAACATGTGATTTCCAAGTATGGGCGTATTAAAGTACCAACTTTATTTTAATGTTTTATAAATCCTTATAACCCTAATATAAACATACATCAAAAATCAAAATGAAACCTTCTTGTTGTAAAGATAGAAAATCATAACATCAGTACGACTTGATTGCTCCTTCCGTATTTTATTTCCCGTCACATTCTACTACGTTTGCTGTAAAAGTTGTTTTACAGGAAATACTTTAAAAAAAAATGGGGGTTGACTTCAGTTTTATGTCAATATTATTATTTTTTTTAATCGAAATTCAGTTGTTTTAATCCAACATATAAAAATCAAAGAAAAATAAATTTAAAACTTAATTAAGTGTTGATGTAAACTAATTAAACTAATTTTAATTTTAAACTTTAAAATATTTTCCACCTGATTTTCAAGTGTAAGTAAACCCTTTTATATTCAATTAATCAAAATTAAACCTAATTAATTAAAGAAATTTGTTCATAAATATATAAAAATTTTATATAATAAATATATAAATATGTAATATTGTAAACTTTATTTGTCTTGTTATTCTTGTAAACGAAAGAAGTGATTTTCAAGTATAAGCGAATTCAAGTACCAACTTTACTTTAATGTTTTATAAATCTTTATACCCCTAATATAAACATGTATCAAAAATCAGAATGGTACTTTCGTTCACTCTGAGTAGAATAAATAAATAAAATGTTTTAAAAAAGTAGTGAAAATGTACAAAATAACCAGGTATGGCCGTCAAAAATCATCTGTTTAACAACTGCATAGAAGAACCTAAATACCATATACAATGAGCAATTTTAAAAAACTTATAAAACAATATATATGTCTGTGAATAATGCTGACGTCATATTTAAGGTGGCAGCACCAAACCAACAAATTTCCCTTTTATGGTTTTCACATAAGGTAAAGCCAGGAGAGATGGCGCGGTCGGAGAGATTGCTCACATAGAGGTTCGGGGGGAAGGAGTACAGTGAGAGCGCAGCGACTCCAGGTATTTGTACAACAACAATAGTGGAATGTCTACTTGAAAGTGCACGTTGATTGCTTTGAGCGTCTAAGATAAAGTATTGCTATTTTGCTTTGTTTTCCCAAAGTAAGTGCATGAATAGCTATTCATCAGAATTTATGTGCAATGTCAATAGTACAAAATATTTTAAACTTAAACGATTTTTCCTAAGCTACTAATTAGACTAACAATGTGAACATCAACGGTTCGTTTTAGTAGCGGCCATGTTTAAATAAAAGGCCGCGCAATCTCTCCTACCGAAATTGGAGAGTTTGCGCATCTGCTACTTAGGAGAGATGTCGCATTGTTCCCAATAGTTTAAATGCTAGGAGAGATTACGCAGCTTATTGGTAAATTTGCATAAAAAATGAAAAAATGAAAATGGACTGATTTTAAGTTAAACTCGTTATTATGTTACATAATTTTATTTTGTAATCTTATCTGGACTTGCTTTTTCTGATTCTTTTTTTTTCCTTTAATTAAAATTTTTTAATGGTTTTTAAAATTATATCCTTTTTCAGATTCTTTAAGCATTAGGTTGAAATATTCACTCCCAATACAATAAAATTTGTTCACAAAAACCTTACAGCAATACCATTTAAGTGTAATTATTATTGTTAACAATTTAATTGTAGTTATTATTAGTAACAATCTCTCCTACCCATGTGCGCAATCACACCAACCCTATAAGGACAGATTGTGCAAAATAACTTTCTTGGTTTTATTACAACTGTTCTATTAAATTGCAACATAACAACAAAATAGCAATGGAAATGCATAAAAAACAAATGAACTAAAAATGATTCATGAATAGTTTAGCAAAAAATTAATATTTAGATTTTTTATTGCTATTCTTTTGAATTGTGCGCAGACTATCCTAGCTTTACTTTATATTCTGTAACTCGAAAGGCACGGTTTGGATCCCCTTATAATGAAAGAAGTTTTGAAGAAAGTTTTAAGTGCAATATTGAAAAGAGATACTTTCAAAATCTTATCAACCCTAGTTCTTTATTTGCTTTTATAATGCAACTCAATAATGTGAAAAAAAAATATATATAAACATTATTACAACCTAGTGTTGCCAGTTGTTCCGATTTTCAGACATTCGATGGACAGGCCCGCGGAACCACTGCTCGCGACGCCAAAAGTTCCGGTTTTTCATGATGCACAAATTCCTTTAAATTTCTATTACTTCCATGCTATTCGTTAGTCTGCATAGAGCTAAACTTAGTATAATAAAACCTGTGAAGGCATGACCTGTCTATAACAGAAAATTGTTAATAATTACATCGAAAGGAATACCACATAAATCTACCCTTTAAGAGGGAAACCTGTCTAAGACGGAATATTTTTTTGGTCCTTAGAATTTTGTCTTTACAGGTTTTACTCTAGTTAGTTCCTCAAAAACTGTGAAAACGGAACCTGCTTATAACTGAATCCTGTCTTAAATGTAAAAATTTCATTGTTCCTACGGAAGGACTACCGTGCAATTATAATTGCTCAGGCTAAAACTTCTCCTAAACGGAATTTTATTCCAGTCCCTAGCGATTCCGCTGTCTCAGATTTTAATGTATTATAAAATCCTACAAAAAAAGAATATCAAGTAACCAGATAAATATTCCGTCTTAAAAGGTGTAATTGTATGGTTTTCTTTTTGCCAACTGCACGGAAATTTCCATTTAAGGCAAGATTCCGCTATAGACAAGTCTCGTTATCATAGGATTAACTGCATATTTATGTTCTGATATAGAAAGTGTTGTCCCGCTTTCTCTTGTATCTGTGTCCCGCTTTTCTGTGCCAATGGGACCTTTCAACACAACTACGACCAGTTTACTCTTTCCGTATTTTATTTTCCTATGTGTTATACTACCTTTGCTGTAAAAGTTATTTTACAGGAAATACTTTTAAATATATATATATATATATATACATATACATATATATTGAGTTGATATCAAGTGAATACAAATGGATTAAGAAATGAATATCTTTAAATTTCAAAAAACATATCAAGTTCTTGTAACATTCTAGTTAAATCTCCAAAGAGATAATTAATAATAATGTGTAGACAGAATACCACATAGTTAATAAATTAACAAGTGCAATCATAATTTTACCATAGCTTGTGCTTCAATGGTAATTGGCCAAAAATACTGAAAATATGAAGAATATTTAAAAAGAGAGAGAAAAAAAAACATATATATATATATAATAAACCATAAAATGTTAATAATTTAGAGTTGATATCAAGTGAATACAAATGGATTAAGAAATGAAATATGAACTAAATATAATGGAAAATTGGATAACAAGATATTTAAATTAGAATTGGATATGAAAAAACACGTGTAGATATAATCTTCAGCCTGGATGTATCCACACGTGTTTTAAAAATAATTCAGCATTTCATAATTATACTGGCATATATGCTAAGATCAGTATAATCATCCAGTTATACTGAATTATTACCAGAAAACAATTGGAAATAATAAAATTGGAAATAAAAAACTTATAAAGAATACATAAAATATTTTACTCACAATAATTATCCAAAAATCCGTAAACAACACTATACTGAATTATTACCAGATAACAGTTGGAAACAAGAAGCTAATCAAATAAGTGATTTATGAGCCAAAATTGGGCTAAATTATGGTATCATATGTAAAATCAATGACATTATCCTAGATAATTATTGAATTGGAGATTAGTTTAGAATTGTTGCATAAGAACTTGTTTAATGTATTTTGAAATTCAAAGGTATTACAATTATATAGATATAGATATATATATAGAGATATATGTTTTTTTACAGTGTTATGTCAATAATATTTTTTTTTAATCGAAACGCAGTTTTTTTCAATGCAAAATAATAAAAATCAAAGAAAAATAAGTTAAAATCTCAATTAATTTAAAAGTTTTTAATATTCATTAATTAAATATTTAATTTTAATTTTAAACCTTTAAAAAAAAGTCTTACATTTTTCCTGTGTATGAAGCTTTTTTTAATTCAGTTAATTAAAATTTCAAGCCAAATTAATTAAATAAATTAAATTTTGTATAAATATATAAAAATGTATATAATAAATATAATTATAATATCCAGTAAATTTTATTTATCCTGTAAACGAAAGAGGGATTTTCAAATATGAATTAACTCGAGTACCAACTTTATTTTAATGTTTCATAAATCCTTATTCCCCTAACATAAACATATATCAAATATTCAAATGGTACCTTCGTTCACTCTATGTGGAATAAATAGATAAAATGTTTTAAAAAATAGCAAAAATGTACAAAATAACCAGGTTTGGCGAAACATTAATCTATTTAACAATTGCAGTGAACCTCAATACCAGATACAATAAACAATTAAAAAAATTATAGTATAAAACAAAAACATGTCCGTGAGTAACGCTGACGTCATATTGAAGGTGGAAGTGCCAAACAAATACATTTCACTTTCACTGCAATTTTTTAACTTCTAAACAACACCAAAGTTCAATTTTTACACCGTCGAATTATGGGGGGAAAAAACTTTAAAATGTAATTTGTTTGAAAACTGTATCTCAATTTCCTGATTTTTTTATCGTTTTCAAAATAATTTCGAAGAATGATTTTTTTTTTATCTATTTCTATCACGTACAGCCTGATTACAAAAACATTAACCCGTTTGCACTTAATACAAATTTTTTAGCATTTCTTTCCGGCTGATATTCTACAACCAACTTAAAACTTCATCAATAAATAAGCAAAATAATATAAATAAAACACAAATTTAACAGACATCTAATCGAACTAAGCGATTGAACCACTGAAATTATCTGGAACAAAAAGGCTATTATAAGTATTGAAATCTTTGGCGATTTCTTTGACTATTAAATCCTGGCATGCGGCTAATAAGAAAGTCTCACTTTTAATAAATTTCAAAACTTTATACGAATATATTATTGATATTTTTCACATACAAATGCCAAACGCTGTTTGATGTTGTTAATGGGGCAATCTCTCTCTCTCTCTCTCTCTCTATATATATATATATATATATATATATATAAACCAGACATAAATTATAGTATTATAATATATATATATATATACTAGGGGGCCTACCCCCTGCGAGCTACGCTCGCCAACCCCTGCTCAGACTTCGAGGCCTCTAAAAACATGACAGCGTGCTTTATTTTAAAAATATTGGTACATCTGTAATTGGGTTGCCATGCTTTTAACATTTTAATGGGACATTTTTCGATTATCATGGCCTCATACACAGCTGTTGCGACAACTGACGACTGTTTTCGGGATTGATAAGTAAAATCAATTACTACTTGAAAACCAGCTTGTATAAAATGGTTACGTTTAAATTGTGACTACTTCTCGAACTTTTATAACAACAATCTCTATTCTATTCTTCCTTTGCGTTTAAGGAGGAGAAAAATTCCATCTGCTTGTGAATAACATTAAGAACCACGGTATTGAAAAGTACTATGTTATAGACATTTTCAGTAACAGGTTTTAATTTTCTCTTTATTTTAGTGCACGATCCTCTATTTTAGTGCACCATCATGCATATTTTCATGTTATTTTAAATATGTAAATTATTTTTTTTATTAATATGTATATACGAATTTTCTAATAATTATTTATCATACAAAATTAATTAAATATTTTGTGCATGCATGCCTGCTTTTATTCGGCATCAACTGATGAGATATTTAAACAAATTTGCTATCCGCGGTAATTTTACACCATGTTGTGTCACTTGAATATTGTCCATAAGAAAATCGGGTACTTTTCCATTATAGGATCCTTTGCTTTTAGGTTTGGCATAATTCGAGCTTCAAAAAGGGATAGATTCGTTAATATACATAGATTTGTTGCCAAAAGTTATGAAAATAAACCCAATGAACTTTTGGTGCTTTTCTATTATAGGGGTCTTGACGCTTTTTTAAAAAGCTTGGCGGAAAAAACCAAGCAGGATATTTTATTCTTCCGTTCAGTTGGGCAATTATTATTTTATATATTAGTTTCAAATATCCGAATTAATGATTTTATAAATTCGTTTAGTTAAATTTTACAAAAAAATAACAAAATGATATCAATAAATAATAATTACTATTAATTCCTTTTCCTCCCTTTCTTTTGCGTTTACCTAAATGACGTCATTTGGACGAATTTATTCAAAATATTTTCAGTTTATAAATTAAATTAAATGCTGACAGACGATTGAATCCTGACGATAGAAATGTGATTTTTTTTTTCAATATTTCCTGAAAAACATAATTTAATCACAATCTTATCTTCATTATCGATTGAAATAAAAGATAAATTCAATTTCAATTTGAAAATGACGAATAAAAAGAAATCAATAATCCCTATCGGGATCCTTTTCATTTTTTTCCCTTTTTTGTCACAAAAAAACTGAGTAATTAGTTGCCATCATTACAGAAATGTCATTAAAATTAGAAAAAAATTAATATCTCGAAAACTAATTCCAATTTCAAAATTCTATTACCAGTTTTGACATCCGCGGATTTTTATGAACAATTGGTATTAATTTCACCATCAAGCGTTTAATATTTTATTAAAAATAGCCTTGAAACATAATGAGTCGTTTAATCAGTCGTTTCATAAAATCGTTTCATAAATTCGTTTCATAAAATCGTTTCACAAATTCGTTTCATTAGGATTTTATATATATAGGGTAGATATAAAGTGATTGCTGCAAATGCGCATTTATTATTGGATAGTTTTCATATTGTATCATTTATAAAAACATTATGCATTTACACTGTTTTATCATGTATATATTGTTCAGTTTAAAAAATCAAAATGTTAATCATAATTTTAAATACATAATTTCATAGCTGCAATTGCGCATTTAGTTGCGTATATATATATATTTCATATTTTTAATTTCAATATATTTTTAGTGTACAAATGCTGCTTTAGCATTTGCTTTTGTGATGCATACTGTTAAATCCTACTTCGACAATCGCAGTTTTGGCCACTACTTTACAATGTCATCTTTTTTTTTATGTTTTGGTGTTTCTCGATATTTGGATGTAATTTTTTCCCACTGATTTTAATTTTGAGAATCTTACATTCTTGGATATCTATATGTATTGTATTGTAACTATCGATTTATCTACTGTCGATTATTTATGTTATTTAATGATTATTATTAACAAAAGTTTTATTATATATACTGATCTTAGCATATATGCCAGTATAATTATGAAATATACTGAATTATTTTTTAAAACACGTGTGGGTACATCCAGGTTGAAAATTATATCTACACGTGTTTTTTTCATATCCAATTCTAATTTAAATCTCTTGTTATCCAATTTTCCATTATATTTAGTTCATATTTCATTTCTTAATCCATTTGTATTCACTTGATATCAACTCCAAATTATTAACATTTTATGATTTATTATATATATATATATATATATATATATATATATATATATATATATATATATATATATATATATATATATTTAATAGTTTTCTCCCTCTCTCTCCTTTTAAATATTCTTCATATTTTCAGTATTTTTGGCCAATTACCATTGAAGCACAAGCTATGGTAAAATTATGATTGCACTTGTTAATTTATTAACTATGTGGTATTCTGTCTACACATTATTATAAATTATCTCTTTTAAGATTTAATTAGATTGTTACAAGAACTTGATATGTTTTTTGAAATTCAAAGATATTATAATTATATATATATATATATATATATATATATATATAATGTAAAAAAAAAAAAAAAATGTTTTTACATATGTTTTCTGACCCAGGAGATACGGATTCGATCTCCTAGTTATAATAAAAGATGTTTTAGAAGAACTTTTAAGTTCAAGTTCAATATTGAAAAGGGATAATTTCAAAATCTTATCGACCTCTAATTCTTTATTTTCATCTAATGCAACTCAATAAAGCGAAAAAAGTATAAACATTAATACGACCCGAGTACTCTTTCCGTATTTTATTTTTCGACACATTCTACTACCTTTGCTATAAAAGTTGTTTTACAGGAATTACTTTTAAAAATGATTTTTTTAAAGTATTAAATTAATATTAATTTTTAAAAATCGAAATTCAGTTAATTTAATGCAACATAATAAAAATAATTGAAAATAAATAAAAAACTTAATTAATTTAAATTTTTTAAAACTTAAGTAATTAAATGTTCAATGTTAATTAACTAAACATTTAATTTTCATTTTAAACCTTTAAATATTTTTCTAGTGTAATAAGCTTTTTTTTATTTAATTAATTAAATTTTGAATTTGAATGAATTAAAAAGATTTCAATTTTTTTTTTTTTTTTTTTTTTTTTTTGAGAAATTCACCTAATTTTAATAACACGCGAAAAAGCAATAATAATAAATAAATAAATGAACTGTTCCAGTAACTTATTTTCTAGTATTTTATATTACTTTTACTGTAAAAATGGTTTTAAAATAAATTCTTTCAAAAAAAAAAAATACATATACAGCCCGAGTCAAAAAAAAAAAAAAAAAAAAAAAAAAAAAAAAAAAAAAAAAAATTACACCCTTTTTTATTTGCAGATCGTTTGTTTACAATAGAATCACAACAAAGGTGTCATTATATTGGGAATTGTGTCTACTTTCCTAATATGAATGTAATTTTTTAAATAGACGTCGTCTACATATTAAAAATTGTATCAACTTTG
This sequence comes from Maratus michaelseni, assembly GCA_963931845.1. Taxonomy (NCBI): domain Eukaryota; kingdom Metazoa; phylum Arthropoda; class Arachnida; order Araneae; family Salticidae; genus Maratus; species Maratus michaelseni. The sequence goes on from OZ007587.1 coordinate 260,139,042, forward strand.
TTTTACAAACGGTAGAAATAACTTCTGACACCATATTTGAGTTCCTTGAAACAAAGGAGTTCGGAAAAATGTGGCATATATTTTGTAGAATTTTTCTCAAATCTTCGAAGAGTTACAAAGGTTCAGAAAGGATAAAATTTTGAGGACGCCAATGTTAAATCAACGCGTGACAAACCTTAATCTATATCTTTCCAAAAAATCTTCCGATTAAAATGTTTATATTTTATTTAATGAGATGCAATGGACGAATCCTGATGCATGTCATTTTGTTCAGATTGCAGTTTCTTCTATTCCAAAATGACACCCATTCATTCTATATTTCAATCGAGAATCAAAAGTTGATCAAATAAGTTAAACTTGTTCAACTGTTAAAAATGTTTCAACAGATAATCAAAACTTCTTCTTTAAAAACTTAGTAAAGATTTATTTACAATTATATATAGGATATTATTATTTTATCACAAGTTTAGTATAAGCGTTACTTCTGGGTGTGCCAATCGAGATGCATGTCTCTCATCTGGCAAAAGGAGTTTTAAATTTAATTAGCAAACATTTTTATTAAATTTATGAAATTAGTATAATTTTAATTAATGTTTCAATTGATTTTCAGCAGTGAAATCACGCCATTAAATTATGAAATTATTTGTGGATTATACGCTTTGTTAGCAATGTGTAAATTCACGTATGTGATGTTCACCTATGCTGGTCTTTGATTTCGTCTCATGTTTGCCGCAGGGTTGTGTGCTCATGAAGACCTTTCCATCTTGTGCTGTGTTTGCAGCCTTTACCGACATATGTAAGTGAGAGATGCCAAGCTCGGTGTCGTCCTCGTAGCTCAATGGTAGGGCAAAGGGGCGTTATTCCAGGGGTCCGGATTCGATTCCCGGCTTGGACATTTTTACTCTGCCAGTAATACGCTTTGTTAGCAATGTGTAAATTTCACGTATGTGATATGTTCAATAATGAAATTAATTTTTAGAAAAAATCTTTTTTCCAAGGCTGCCACTGGCGACTGTTTTTTTTTTTTTGTTTTTTTTACAACTTTTCCTTAACATTAATAATTTACTTTGAAGGTTAGTATAAATCTACCACGAAGTTTATTGCTTTGAAACAGTGATGGACAAAGTAATAAAAAAATATCCTGTTTTTTTTCCATAGTGACAGGCCAACTTTAATTTGAATCTTATTTTTAAAGGTCGATTTGTTTTTAATTCAATTTCAATTAATTAATATATATATATATACATATATATAATTTGTGTGTATGTTCCTTATACAAATCTACAATTTTTGATGGATTTGCACGAAACTTGATACACATACGTTTTAGAACCCAGCAAAAATTATTGGCTACTTCAGAAATTTACCAGACTATACTTTACCTCTTTTATCAGCCACCTACTATGATTTATCTTTATGAATATCTATATTTTTTTCAGATGTATTTTTCCCTTCTTTGTTGCCACATGCACTCAAAAAAGAAACTTCTCTATTTTCATATCCAAAAAGACTACGTTATACGGAGCAGATAATACACTTTTTTCGTACATAAAAAAATACTCTAAGTACATTAAAATTACATAGTATACCTTCATTTAAATATATTTGCAATTGAAGCACCATTACAGATATTTCAATTTCAAAAGGAAAAGGGTAAAAATAATAAATAATAATAATAATAATAAAATCAGGAAAAAAATAGCAAAACAAATAATACTAAATACTCTATTACATTGGAAGTTACATAACACACTATATATAACATATACACTTTCAAAAGAAAAACAAAAACATTTAATACACATTCGAATAAGAATCCGCAAAAAAGCAAGAGAAAGCGAAGAAAATAACATCATTTTCATATAACCATCGTATATTTAATTTTTATGAATGAAAATGTAAGTTTCAATTTTTAAATGATGGTTTAACATCAGTAGAAGCATCTTGTTCTTCTAAAATTAACATCCATTATTTATAAAATAAAAGATTTATTTTCAGGCTAAACGAAATAGAAATTCAGTAAACGCTACGCCATTTAGATGCATTTGTTGCGCTTTTTTTTTTCTTTCGGTATTGTCAGGGAAATTGCATATTTTTCTGTAACATTCGCCAAAAAAACATGCATTCTCATTTAAACAATAGAGGGATTTTACTATGATTGCGTCTAAGTAACGTCTTTTTTTTTTCTGATTGTCCTTTCAACGACTTAAAGGCGCGAATGCACGGAGCTCCGTTATTCTGATCACGGGTTTTTTTTTTTTTTTTTTTTTTTTTTTTTTTAGGATATTATATTTTTTCTAATTTTATCCTGAAGACCTCCATGGTTAACACGGACGATGTCGGGTGGGTCTGCTAGTTAAAATTATAAGACTAAACCCTGCAATTTATTTATTTTTTGGATATATATACTTCTAGTACCTATACTGTAAAAGTAGTTTTTCAGAATTTTTTGTTATTATTATTTGAATATACATCACATTAAAGTTCAAAGATAAATCCAACATAACTTTTTTATTTAATTAATTAAATTAGTTTAAAACACTTCATTTTTTTTTTTTCAGAGAGAAAATCAACGCTAATTTAAAATATTTTTTTTTAAAAATCAATTTGATTTTAATTTAACTCGAATTTATTAATTAAAGTTATAAAGCTAAATTTTCTCAGTGTTTTATTTTTTATATTTCTACACCTTTACTGTAAAAGTACATTTATAAGAAACTCTGCAATAAATAAAAATAAATAAAATAAAATAGAAAATCCAAATTTTTTTTATATTTAATTAATTAAATTATTAAAATTTCAATTATCCTATAATAAAAGCCTAACGTTAATAAAGAAAACGACTTGTTTTAAATTCAACTCTAAATAATTAATTACTCAAAGTTATTATAAGATAAAATATCTCCTGTGTTTTATTTTTTTTTTTTTAATACTTTTTGGACCTTTATTGTAAAAGTAGTTTAACAAGAAACTCGATGTAAGGACATCATTAATAAGTTAATTAAAATTATAAAACTAAATTTTCTCTGTGTTTTATTTTTTTATATTTCTAGACCTTTACTGTAAAAGTACATTTATAAGAAACTCTGCAACATACATACACACTTCCGCATCAAAATATTATCTTAGAATGGTGATCTCATACACACTTACGCATTAAAATAGTTTTGGAAATTCATTTTGTTTTAATGTATAACACATTTAAGCTCAAAAGTATGTAAATTAATCCAATATAACCATCCTTAAAACTTGCTGTGAGTAAATAATAATGTACTCTCTGAGCATTTATTATCTGACATTCGTTTCTTTTTGTCTTACATAATGGGATATGTAATTTCAAACAAAAGAAAATCAGCAGTTCAGTTCAGTTTTATAAGGCTGTTCTCAAATCCAAACTTGCTACTTTAGGATACATTGTTTTATTCATTTTTGTTCGTAAATGGATCAAATTAGATGGTGTTCTTATTCAAAAACTTTGTAATCGAAACACGTTTTCTATTTTTTGATAAAGGCGGAAATTTTTTTCAGAAAATTCGGTGAAAGTCGGCGTTTTGAACCGAATTTCTAACGCGACAGCACGAGAAGGGGGGAAAACGTGTCGCACACATGGCTACAATCACTTATAACTCGATAAGTAATCTATTTATCAAAAAATGGAAAACTCATTTCGATTCCAAATCGCTTCCATAGACAAGCCTGCCAATTTTATGCCTTTGCGTTTAAAAATGAGTCAGAAATTGTGTCAAAATGTTGAGATATGATTGTAAACTATCTAATAAATCTTTGAAAAGATAATTAATAAAAACTCTACGCACACTAAATTTTTCATAAAATAAAGTAAATAAATCGATACATTTTAGATAAATACACTCGAAAAAAATTACTAAAATTGACAGAAAAATACTGTTAATTTTGGAACCCGTGGAAAACCGTTTAATTTACAGAAAATATCTGTATATTTTCATTAAAACAGTTTTTTCTGTAAAAAATATAGTTTTTTTTCTGTAAAAATTACAAAATTCACATTTTTTTTACAGGAAAAAAAAAAGTTTTTTTTTTTTACAGTTTTTTTTTCTGTAAAAAAATAGAATATTTTTCTGTCAAAATTACAGACTTTTTTTTACAGTGTACTCTGAAAGACCCAATACAGATGAAACGGATCTATCGATTATTGATATTCTAGGCGACTTCATTTTCCTCTCTCCCACTATAAAAAATGAAAGAATGAATAAAGCTTAAACAAAAAACTCCCTCCTCATCAAAAATTTTCCCATTCGTTGATTGGCTCTGAGGAAATACACCACCATTGGCTGATCGAGCTTTTCTAAATTCCATCTGCGATGCTTTAACAAATAAAAAATGATCTCAAATCTAATGCAAGCGGCCAATAAAATTCCTCCCCACGCTGACATTTTGGGGACGAAACACAAGTTTATAACGGCATTGTGCAGCACCCATTGTCTAACAAGAGGTGAACGGAAAATAGTGCAGGATATTTTTTCCATCTTTTTTTTTCTCTCTTAACTCCTTAACTGTTTCGTTCTTTTTTTTTTTTTTTTTACACCATAAACTAAAAATAGAAACAAAACATCACTTCTTCCGTACTAAATGTAATCAAAAAATGTCTGTCAATTAATAAAGCGAAGATTACAGTTAAAAATTAGTGATATCCAAAAGCCTTTAGTAACGGAGCAACCAAAATCGTCTTGAACGAAAGCAGTTCGGGAAAAGCAGTTAAGTGGTTAAGGTATACAAATATGTTTAGAGAATCTTTGCCATAAAAAACTTGAATCAATACATTCGGGGATTCAGAGCTCGTGCCTCACTCGTATGTTACACCATATACCAATAACTTTTGGAATTTTTACTCGCAGTTTTTTTAGCAGCAGGTCAAATTTGACTCATAAAAAATCGACAACATAGTCTAATTTGATGATCGCACAATATGAAATAGCACATCATAATATATCTGTAAATTTATTACTATATAATTATTACATTCCTCTAAAAAACATTTAATCCGTTTCATTAAAAAAATAAATAAATAAAAAGAAGGAAATAGAAAAGAAAAAAAAAAAAAAAAAATCTGTTTCTTTTTTCTTTTTTTTTTCTTTTTTGTAGTAGACCTACAATAATTTTAGTAAAATTTTGTTGCTTTGAATCTTGTTTACGGTGCTTACAAACAACATGTTAGTACGTTTCCTGTTACAATAATATATATTATTGTTGCCTCTAATAAAGTTTGCTGACAAAGATTTGTTAAATTACTTACGTCGTTGCAGAAAATCAACTACATTTAATTTATTTTGTAAGCCTCCTGCTGAACACGCGATCTGAAACAACGCATCATAATTTTATTGATACAGAATTAATCATATTCTTATAACATTTTTTTTCTCTTTATCTGCTATTTAAAAAATTAAATAAAAAATTAAATGCGAAAAAATATGCATAATTTATTTGAACTAGATTTGCAATAACTTTAAATCAAATTTTGTCGTTTACGTCTTATTTGCGATCCCTACCAACAACAAACTAGCAAGCTTACTTTAATAATAACAAGAACAAAAAATCATGCATCCGGCATAAATTATGAAACACTTTCCAACACTAATAGAATATTATTAAGAAATTAAATTTTTTCATAAGATGAAATTAGATATCTAAATGAGGAATTTAAAAAAAAATTACATAATTCAGTAAAATTTCATTTTCAGCAATTGCTGCCCATATTCGAAGTCTTTCGTGCAGCCTTGTATATGATTTACAGAATTTGTAAACAACACTTAATACACTAAAAACTACATATCACAGCGGAAAGAGCACTTCTAGCAATTACCTATCATAGTCAGTCCTTTAACCGAATTCTCTTGTGTGTCTCTGTACATGGACGATAAATCCTACGCACTCCATAATCTATAGAAAATAAGTTATATTGAACCTTAGTGATGCTTTTAAATTTCATTATGTTTCAAGTATCATAACAGGTTCAAAATACACAGCAAACGATTTTTCCCCATAGATCACAATGTAAAGCAATTATTTTGCACGTCCCTGTAATTGAATTATAAATGCTACTAATTGTATACTCCGGTAAAAGCATGCTGTAGTCCACCTCAGTAATGCATATTAATTTCATTATGTTTGACTTTATCATTAACGATCAATAATCAGCAAACGATTTTTCCGCCATAGACCATAATGTAATGAAAATATTCTGTGTGTCCCTGTAAGTAAACTTTTAATGCTACACATGTCATTTTCAACATTTTATAGTGAAATTCAATATTGTATCAAAATTTCATGACAATCCAAGTATATTTACGACAGTTAGAGTACAGACAGACAAACCGAATTCTTAAACACTTTTCAACTATGTTGAAAATAACAACCTATTTTCAACTATGTTGAAAATAGGTTGTTGTGATATTGGTTTTCCACAAGTACGAACTACAATTTTTTTTACTTTCTCATATCGTTAATCTTTATCAGTCGTCGATCGTCCTCATCTAGTTCAGGGACGACGAACCAATGGCAAGCGCGCCATAAGTTTGGCAAGGCATAGATTCAGGTTCTAAATCAAAGTATACACTCTAAAATAAATCCGTGAAAATACAAGAGATTTTCCGTAAAATTTTACGGAGAAGTTTCATCTTTCCAAAACTTCAGTACAATTTCCGTAAATGACATTAGTTCCGTTAAAGAGATTTCAAATCCGTAAATATGCAGAGAGTTTTCCGTAAGTTTAATTGATTTTTTCCGTATTTCTTTCAAAACAGTACAATGTCCGTATTTCTTCCAAAACAGTGTAATTTCCGTAAATGACGTTTAAAGGTTCAGTACAGAAATCGCCTTCTTTGAAATGCGAATTAAGATTGTTGTAATTTACTAGAGTTCTTCTAGGATACAGGCCTGGCCCGGCTGGATCGGCTGGCCCATTTTAACCGAGGGCATGTCAATTTATTGTGAAAAGAATAGTAATATTTATATTTTTTAATGAAATATTTAGAAATTTATTTTATTTTTATAAATTACAGAAAAAAATATATACTTTTTCAAATCTACTTTTTTTTCTTGATAGTACTTCAAAATTATGATTTTTTTTTCCACTAATTTTTTAAAAAATTATTTTAATTTTTTTAACGTGAGGCAATATTGTGTTATTTAAAAGTTTCATAACATAATATCTTTTCAAATTATAGCTATGCAAATTGATATTAAACTAAACTGATTTGGCTTACAAATTTATGAATTACTCTAAAATTTATTATTTTATAAATTATAATTTTACAAAGTTTATAATTTTTTCCTTAAATTTGTAAAATTAGTTAATATTTTTTCTTTACTTTTATAAAAATAAAGTTTTTAACTTTATAACGTTTTTAATTTATTTCGTTAGTTTATATTTTTATGTATTAAACTAATTTAATTTAAATTAAATCAATAAGTCCAGATTTAAACCTACCTATCTCAAGGTCATTAGTTTCAAATTTGTCTCTAAAAATAATTTTTTTTAAAACTATTCAGTTTAACAGAACCATACGCAAAAGCTCTCAGCATAGCTGAAATATAATAATTTAATTTATTATAAAATTGTTTATTTACATATTTTTTTTTAAATAAGACATTAAGAAAATTATTTTAATAGCATGTAATAAACACGTCTGATTAAGATAATTGTTGTTTTTATTGGAATTGATAAATAGTTAATCAGGCAAATAATTTAAAAAAAAGTATATGTTCGAAAAAAGAAAATGTTGGTACTGTTGCAAAAAGAAGCACTCATTATTCTTAATACAATGTTTTACGCATATAATACATAATAAAATAAAATTTATCTGTTATAAAGCACCAAATAATACAGCAAAATATTGAAAATTATGAAAAGAAAATATTAAAAACATTGAAACTGAAAAAATCCATCTACAGATGAAACCTCAAGTTTTTGCATCATAAAATAACTAACAACATTTGAGAAGGAGGCGTGACCACTCTTGGCGCGTTGGTCTAAGTCGTCAGGTTAGTATACGGGAGATTACGGGTTCGATTCCGCTCATGGCAAGGGTTGGTTAATTAGTGTAAACTCACACAGGAATGAAAAATATGGGCAGAAATGTATGTATCCCTTATAAGGTTGTCCTCGCGAAGTAACTTTCTATTTTTCTTTTTTTTTTTGGTCCTATAAATTTTATTTTAGCGACATAAAATTTTCGAAAAAATACGAAAGAATATATATTATAAAATGGAAATTTAAAAACGGAAATTTCAGAAATCACGGAAAATTTCCTGGAATTTACGGAATTTTTTTTTCTGTTAAAATACGAAAATAGTACTGGCGTCTCGATTGCCAGTACAATTTTCGTTTTTTTTTTTTTTTTTTTTTTTTTTTTTTTTTTTTTTTTTTTTCAGGATTTTTTTTTTATATAGTGTAGTGAAAATGCACAAAATGCATGAATTTAGACTAGCTGAGTTTGTCTGAATTCGATTGATGTGATTGGTTGTCGTTGTCATACATATTGAAGAAATTAAAATGCAACTTACGAATCCCAATCTCGCTGAATATTGGCTCAAAAGTTTTTTATATTAAGACGGGATTAAGAGATTATCGGAAAATAAACATCCTAAGCAAAAAATGCCGATTGTAAATTTATGAAAGCTTGGAATTCATTTCCGAACAGGGAGGACTGTTTAAAGAAACTGGCGCTAGCCATTGTGACAATTTTTTTTTTTTTTTGGGGGGGGGGGGATGAATGAAAAACAAGTAGAAACCTCTTGTCATATGAATGTAATTTAGTTTGCATTCTCTTAAGGTGGTTCTCAAATGACCTGCTCAATAACGCGAAACTTTCTTATAAACTCATTTTCTGACTCATTTTTAAACGCAAATGCATAAAATTGGCAGGCCTGACTATGGAAGCAATTTGGAATCGAAATGAGTTTTACATATTTTGATAAATAGATTAGTTATCGAGATAAGCGATTCGTGTCACGTGACGACACGTTTCCCCCCCCCCTTTCTGGAACTGCGGCGGAAATTCGGTTCAAAACGCCGACTTTGGCAGTATTTTCTGAAAGATCTTCTGTACTTACCAAAAACTGGAAAACATGTTTTGATTACAAAGTTTCAGAGTAAGAACACCTGCCAATTTCAAAGCGTTTCTGAACAAAAATGAATTAAAAATATGTCAGAAAGCAGCCAGTTTTGATTTGGTAAATAGCCTTAAAAATAAGTACGTACGAAGCTGATAACATTTATTTGTCATCTAACAGGCAACAACAGAAAATTCATGGTAATAAACATTTTTTAATTACTTTCTAAAAGTTTAACACCAAATTAATCCCCAAAACAAAATTTAAAATAATTTTGATTCATTATTTTTTATTCATTAGATGTTTTGGTTGTTGGCACGTCATAGGCACGTAAAAGATTTTTTTGGAAAAATTTGGCACTCGGATGTGAAAAGGATCTCCGTCCCAAGTTTCATATCTTCCGGTAAAAAAAAGAAAAAAAAAATAGTACTCAAAAGTTATAGAGAAAAATGGACGCTTAGATGAAAATTCGGCTGTATACAGCAAAAATATAAATACATTATGAAATTCCACATAGTTTAGGAAACTCGGCTAAGTTAAATTTTCTTTTTCTTAACTGTTGAACGCCGACAGGTAAAGTGGTAACGAAAATACACCTTGTTTACATAAATGCTTAGAACACGCAAAATCTCATTTGTTTATTCGCGATTTGCAACACTGGATTAAGTAAAACAAATGAGCATTTTACACGTTTTTAGCCTTTATGTGTGCAAGATGTCTTTTTTTAACTAAATCGATGTAGCTCTACAACTTTGCATTTGACTATTTCCTCGTATCTCGAAAAATTTTCAAGATATGGATGCAAACTTTTAATTTCACCGATGCAAGCATTCATCGAAGTCACAGAGTCACGCCACATTAGCAAGAAATGCATATCTAAGGATCATATATATCTCTCTTTTATTAAACTAAAACTTAAATTTCCCAAATTTAGAAATACTAATAATATTAATAATGCACACAAGAAAACAACATTCATCCTGTAGTTTTCTTTCTGATATTTTGTAGTTCTTCAACTGTAAAAACAGTTTTACTGGAAACGCTTAAATAACTTGATGCTTTCTTATTTCAACTGCAAATGTAGTTTTAGAAGCGATTCTTTTTAAAATGTCTTAAATTGTTAATAAGTTTTAATAATTTTTTTATTGATTTTTTTTAATTAACAATTATAAATTCCTTCTTTTACAGTTTTAGGTATTTCAAACAAAATTTTTTTTTAAATCTTATACGGGTTCTTTGTTCTACAAACCTAAGTATCGGATTTTTCATACAAGGATTAGATCAGAAGAAAAAAAATAATAATAATTGGATGTATATGGAATAAACCTATGAAAATCGCATATATTTAAGTTCAATTTTTTTTTTTAAATCAAAGATTTAAAAAAAATCGATATTTAGTTATCTCTTATAGAATCTAAATATACTTTTAAAAAAATTTTCAGACAATTTGCTCAACTATTGTGGAAGCCTTAGCCTTTTGATTATATAGAGAATATGAAAAAAATGCGAACTGAGAAAAAGGAGTTTAAACATTTCAGTTAGGAAAAAAGATATATTAAAGAGAGATTACGTAAAATTAACCATATCTTCTTTACTACTATTTATCAGATTGTCAAGTAATTTGGACATTCATTTTATGATAAAAATCTGAAATTCGCCATTTTAGTCAAAATGAGACGTATGTTATTAAACATATGTTAAAAATTTTGCATTACTCCCAGCGGTTCAGAACTCTTTTTCTTTCCCATAGCCCTTGCTTAGGCTTTTCATTTAGATGTACCCCCTTTTTTAAAAGCACTCACTCACAAAACGATACATGTTTTTTTTTTTTTTTCGAATTAATTATTAATCTTCTTAGCAGAGCTAATCAATAAATCGTCAAATTACAATGGCATTTCTAACCTTTTATTTTTTTATCTTACATTTTTAAATTAATTTTACTTTTTATAATATTAGCTTGACATCAATATAGTATTAAAAGAATTTTTAAATAACTTACGATGAAAGTTTATGACAGTTTTGCATCATGATATACATAGAGTCAAACATGACTTTTAATACTCACAATGGGAATCCTTGAGTATATTTCATGTAACTGAGTTTTTTAAATGATTAGAGGTGGGCGAAACTAGTGACAATGAATTATCAATGAATTACTAGATCTAGTGGTCCTTTTTCCTTTCCTATATTGGAGTTACACACGAGACCGTCTTTGTAATTAAAAACTGTAAACTTTGTTTATGTGTTTTCAGTTGAAACATTTTTGTGATTTCAGCAATTAGCGATATTATTTTAATTTCCTGTACCCCCAACAGACCCACCACGTACGCCACGGAACCGAATAAGTATTTTTTAGACGAATAAGTACTTTTATTTTTCTTTTACCCCTAGATATTACAATGTACACTCGCTAGCCCAACCCAAGCAAAATCTTCTGTTCATTCTAGAAATATAACATCCACATAAAATATTTGTCTCTCGTGAGACCTGAAATCGATTGGTAACGAAAATGGAATGGGGGGATAAACTCGGTGGAAATGGGGAGGATGGAAAACAAGATGGTTCTACGATTTCTGACACCCTCCTCTATCATATAAGAGAGATGGGGGAGGATGGAAAAATGCATCACATGATTACGATGTTCCTCCAAAGAAAAAGGGAAAAGCGATATCTTGATTTGCTAAAAATCGACCACTTTGCAAACGCTGGTGTTTTCAGTATTTCATAAGTTACATTTTGAAATAAAATGGTTTTTATAAGGAAAGGTGAGTAATTTAAGTTTATATCTTATGTTTAAAATAAAGGAAAGATAAATAATTAAATTAAAATATCACATTTAAGGTGGTTCTCGAATGACCTGTTCAACAACCCGAAACTTTCTGACACATTTTCTGACCATTTTTAAACGCAAAAGTATACAATTGGCAGGACGGACTTTTGAAGCAATTTGAAATCGAAATGAGTTTTTTTTTTTTTTTTTTTTTTTTTTTTTTTTTAAATAAATAAATTACTTATTGAGTTATAAGTGATTCGTGTCCCACGATGACACGTTCTTCTCTCTTCTCGCTCAGCGGCGTCGGAAAATTCGGTTCAAAACGCTCACTTTGACAGTATTTTCTGAAATATCTTCTGCCTTGATCAAAAAATAAAAAACGACATAGATTCTGAATTAGAACACCTGCCAAATTCATGCGTTTTCGAATAAAAATGAATTCAGGAATGTGTCAGAAAGTAGCTTTTTTGAATTTGACAACAGCCTTAAAATTTATTTATTAAGTCTAGAAAGCGAAAATATCTGAAGTGATCTTTAAGGCTGTTCTCAAATCAAAACTGGCTATTTTGTGACATATTCCTGAATTCATTTTTGTTCACAAATACGTAAAATTAACATTTGCTCTTATTCTAATCGAACAGTTTTTCCATTTTTCAGTAAAAGCAGAAAGAGCTTTCTGAAAAGGCTATCCAAGTTGACGTATTGAATCGAATTTCCGGAAATGACAGTGCGGAAAGGGGAAAAAAAACTTCCGGCATAAGATATAACTGAAGATTTAAATCATTTATCGAAAAATGGGGGGAAATATTCGATCACTCATCGCTTATAATCATGGCTGCAAGTGTTATGCTCTTACGTTTAAAGCATGTGCCAGAAAGATGTTGAGGAAAAAATATTATTTTTGAGAATCGGCCTAAAGTAAACCAAGGGGGAAAACAAGCTTCCTAAAACTCTGGGAAAAGTGGAAAAATCACGATAATTATTTTGAAGGTATAGTTAATTTCCTTCTACTTCCATCACATAAAGCTGTAAATGGATATACGTTTTTGAAGTAGAAGCATATTATTTGGTTTATTTTTCCCATTTTTATGGAACTTTAATGAGTTTTTACCATTTTATCAGGCTTTTAAGGTTGTTCTCAAATTAAAAAGAATTACTTTCTGACACATTAATTCCTTTTTGTTCGGAAACACATGAAATTGATCCGGTATTCTTATTCAGAATTTATATGTAATCGAAATGCGTTTTCCTTTATTTTATTTTTTTGGAGTGGGGAGGGGGGGGTTCCAAATCGCTGCAATAATCAGGCCTATCAATTTTATGCCCCTGGGTTTAAAAATGAGTCAGAAATTGTGTCAGAAAGTTTCGAGTTGTTAAGCAGGTCATTTGAGAACCACCTTAATGTCACATGTCACTACATAAATCTCATTAATAAATAATTCATGAGGATTTTTATTCGGCAGACTTTATTACAAGTTATAGATTGGACTTTTGATGATTTCAAATTATTTTAATACTCAGTACCTGATTTAACTATTTACTTATATTGTCTTCTTATTAAAAATTACCCGGCATGTTAGATTTTTCTTTTCTTTTTGAGGCAGAACATTAGCCGATTATGGTCATGTATATCAATTACCGCCAGTATATATCGACCCATATTACCGTCCATGTATATCGATAGTAATGTAGGCCATTTTAGTTTGTATTAGGATAGTTGACTTTATGCTAACTCCAATAAGGATCTCTAAAATTTTAATTGTTTCCAAAGGAAACGATCATAATGGTATATCTCAGTTTCTATTGGGTAGGAATGTTCCAAATTTTATATTTGAAGTTACAAAAATACACTGCTGTCCAAAAATTAAGGCGCGGTGAACGGACGCCTTCGCTTTTTACATGGTTTGGATCCCCCCTTCCCCCCCCCCAATTTGTCAATTAGCTCAATGTATTGCCGACATCTTTCTGAGTTTTCATGATATTTGACTGGTATTTTCATATGAGTTGCTCTATAGAATTGACTAACAAATCATATAAAAAAAATATTTCGTATAGTTCGCGCACAGTTAAAAATTGTTTCATACAAATGCCCATATCTCATCAAATATTCAATATTTAATTTTTTAATTGCAGTATACTGTTTCTACTATTCTTGAAGTCAAACATGTGCTTTACATCTTCGAATTTCAAGGACAATTTGTCAAGAATTTCAGTAGATATTCCACAAACCGTGTAAAAATCGAAAGCGTCTGTTCACTGCCCCTTAATTTTTATTTTGGACTGCAGCGTATATATGTTGGTCTATTTTTGTATTTGAAAACCCAATAGGAGTCAGTGTTGCACTGATCTGATCACTGTAACATCGAGTTAAATTCAAAGAAATGCACGGTACTTCATAATTGTTGGTATGTAACAGCACTATTTAAAGTAATGTGTATTAGAATAATGTAAAAGAAAGTTTTGTGATGACCACAGCATAATAGTTAGAAAATGTTTGTCTGTCAGTCTGTCTGTGTGTGACACATTTTTTTGGCCACTCTATGGTAATAACAAATTCCCGGAATTTCATCAATTTTCATATTCAGTTAGACCCTGACATAGGTTGATGCTGATTAGCTTTGAGTGTATAACGCTTGTATACTATGTTTTGTCAGGATTTCCATGATAGCTGTATCTCGGCGACCATGAGATGGAATTTCTTCAAACATCGTATTCAATTAGACCTTGACATAAATTCGTTACTGATTAGATTTGGGAGCATCTTACTCAACGGGTGGCGCTGCTGTGCAGTGTTTTCCCGATTTCTGTACTAGATATATCTCAGCATCTACGGGATGGAATTTCCCCAAATTTTGTTACAGATAAATGATTTCCTGAACTATAAACATTCATAAATAATCGAAGTTGTGTGATCAAGAATACTACCCATTAACATTTCATCGGATTAATGATTTCCTGAACTATAAACATTCACAAATAATCGTTTAACCCCTACAAGGGCGTGGTTCATTTTTGGACCACTTAATTTTAATCCCTAAATGCTACATTTGCACCACAATTTTGGAATGAAAAATTCCCTTTTATAAAGAACACGAAGAAAGGATTTTAGTTATTTTCGGATAAATTTGTTTCTAAATTCTGGTGTCACTCAATCATTTCAACATTTTACGAATGGAAGTATCTTGTCCCTGAAAGGGTTAAGTTGTGTAATCAAGGATATTACCCATTAACATTTCATCGGATCTTCCAAAGAAAAAAGAACTGTTTTTTCCATACTGATGTCATGAGTGTTTCAGTAATGTGGTGCAATATCTAAAGGACTCGTCAGCGATAAACTTTTTTCTTTAGTTAGTCTCTAAAATGCTCTTAAATTAATAATGTGGCAGAATATTTTTCTGCATTTAATATTTGATTAATTCTGTTTAATGTAACAACTTTTGTATTTAAATTTAATTTAACATTTTCTTCCTATTAAAAATAATAGTTCCAGATATGAATGGATCTCAAGTGAATTAATCTAGTGTCCACATATCAAACTGGATACTTCCTCACCTAGGACACCGATATCATTATGGACCAATCAAGGTAAGAGGAATTCCCTTTCCTATATTTATCAAAGAATTTTGTGATTTAAGGAGAGGAGCTCAAAAGGTTGTAGTTCACAAATTCCATTATCGCCAAATTTAATATGTAAGATATTTATTAAAAATTACGTTGATTCAATTTTGACTTTTCTCACTCAACAGGAGGCGCCACTGTGCTATATTTTTACGATGAACACCAGTTTCTATTGGGTAGAAATGCGCAAAATTACTCATTAAAAATATATAGTATGTTGATTCAATTTTGACTTTTCTCACTCAACAGGAGGCGCCACTGTGCTATATTTTTACGATGAACACCAGTTTCTATTGGGTAGAAATGCGCAAAATTACTCATTAAAAATATATAGTATGTTGGTTCAATTTTGTATTTAAATACTCAACAGTTGAGCTGAGTTTTTTTTAAATTATTATTCCCCGAAAAATATCACTGTAGCTCAGAGTTAATTTCAAAGAAATGCACTACACTTCATAATTGTTGGTGTGTAATGCTGCTATTTAAATTAATATACCAGGTGGTTATAATATAAGTATCTCTATTCGGAGCCGTCTGTAGTTTGAAGGAATAACCGGAATGAAACCAAAATCGGTACACTTACTATTTGAGAAAGGGGAAGAAGAATGGAACAATAAAAAAAATTAATTGCAATAATTGCCGACAGATAGCGCTTTTGAGTGTGAAATGTGATGTGTAATATTGTGTACCGTGGAGGTGTCGCAAACCTCAATGACTTTACCGCATATCACAACATGTGCGAAACATCACGCCTGATGTGTTACATTTCGCATTTCGTTGCGCAGTTTCATGCACCGCCGGGATTGTGTCCTCCAGCACAATGACCATGTGGAACCTGAACATGGTCGGTACCGTCATGCAAAAGCGTAACCACGTTCATTGCGACTTTTTCCAATAAATTAGGTGTGCCATCCGGTTTTTTGTTCATTTATTGCACATTATATTTCACACTCAGTAGCGCCATCTGTCGGTGATTATTGCAATTATTTTTGTTTCAATTCTTCTTCCCTCTTCTCGAATAGTAAGTGTACCGATTTTGGTTTCATTCGGATCATTCCTTCGAGCTACAGACAGCTCGAAATAGAGATACTTATATTATAACCACACTGTATCTTACTTATAATAAAATCCAAAGGCGAGAAAGTGTCTGTAACGGTACCGGGCTGTACCACTCTGGTCTGCGAGTCGACCGCAGTTAAACGCCATGTTAGGCTTACTGAAAAAGACATGCTAACACATAGCCACTAAATGATAATTTCTTCTACTTGAAATAATGTCTGTTCAGCATATTTTCGTATAAAACATGTATATCATATCCAGTTATAATGTTTTAAGTTTTAAATTTAAAATAACAGATTAAACATCCGATTACCTGATGTAAACAAACGAATAATGTTGCCATTCAAAAATACAAATTCCATCACAAATTCCAAATGAATGACTCTTTGAACGTCTCATTAAAATATCCGATTATGCTCTTAAAATATTTGTAAAAGCATATTAAAGTCTTTAAATAATTTAAAGGATTTCTTTATTTTTTTTTCTGAAAACATTTTTTTTTCTGTAAGTACTTTTTTCGCAGATAATGTTTGCGATGATACGGCAATGACTTTGAGAGTCTGACTTTCCAGTACTTACCAGGACTTTCCAGTCATACTAATGCATTTAATAATGAATTTAATAATGAATTTATTTATTTTTTTCAGGCATATTTTTAAAATACGACAAAATCAGGTTTTAATTTGATGAATACTTTTAAAAGTTAAAGTTATATTATCTACTTTCGTCGTTTAAATATTTGTAAAAGCATATTAAAGCTTTTAAATCTTTTAATTTTGTTTAAAACCTTAAAAAACTATTTCATAAAAAAAATGTATATTAACATTTCTGTAAAAAAAAATTCTGTAAGCACTTTTTTGTCAGAAGCAGCAATGATTTATTTCGTAGAGAGAGATTTGAGGTTGATTCAGTATAGTGTCGCCATCTACTGGCGGATTTTGAAATTTGCTTCCATCGTTCCGGATTTCGGGTCCTCCCGAAGTTCACGATTATTTGACAAAATTCATCTTTTTTTTCGTGATTCTTTAACAAAATTTGCATTTTTTCTGCTGTTCTTTGACAAAATTTGCGTTTTTCTTCTACGATCCTTTGACGAAATTTCATTTTTTCGTAGTCCTTTGAAGAAATTTGCGTTTTCTTTTTGCGATCCTTTGAGGAAATTTGCGTTTTTTGCTATTCTTTGACGAAATTTGCCTTTTATTCACGATCCTTTGACAAAATACGAGTTTTTTCTGAGATTGACGAAATTAGCGGTTGTTTTTTTCGATCCTTTGATGAAATTTCACTTTTTTCGCGATCCCTTAACGAAATTAGACATTTTTTCGCAGTGCTTTGAAGAAATCTGTGTTTTTCTTTTCTAGCCCCTTTGAAGAAATTCATGTTTTACCGTGATTATTTGACGAAATTCGCAGTTGTTTTTTTTTTTTTTTGCGATCCTTTAACCTTTTTTTTTTTTTTTTTTTTTTTTTTTTTGTGATCCCTTGATGAAATTTTACATTTTTTCAGAGTCCTTGGAAGAAATTTGCGTCTTCTTCGTAACCCTTTGACGGAAAATCGCGTTTTTCTGCAATTTGTTAACAAAATTAGCGTTTTTTTTTTTTTTTTTTTTTTTTTTTTCAATCCTGCAACGAATTTTGCGTTTTTATTTTCTGTCCTTTGACGAAATTCACGTTGTTTCCACAATCCTTTGAAGAAATTTTCTCTATTTTTTCTGCGAGCGATAGACATAATTGATTTTTTTCGGCGACTATCGTTCAAAATTCGAGATATTTATGTTCGAAATTTTGGACTGAAGACTTAAATTTTCGAAATCGAATGCCTTAAATTTTTAGGAAAACTTGAACAGAATCACCCCCTGATGAAACAAATACATAACTATTTTTTGTTTCTAACGAATCGTAATATAAATTAATTTTAAACTAAAATTTGAGAGAAAAATGATTTGTTTTTAATTTCGGGAAGAGAAAGGGGGGGGGCGTGTTCACCCGCCACTGAAGTAACAATATTTTAGTGATTAAACATTGAAACACAATGGACTGAAAAAAAAATAAATTAGAAATCGGTAAATTTTTCGAAAAATTTCAGAAAATCTAAAATTTTAGTAAAAATATACAAATTTAGAAATTTTTGAATTTTTCTTTCCGGACTTCGGGTCTTTCCGGATTTTGGATTTTCGGATAATGGGTCACATACTGTAAAATGTTTCTTTCTTATCAAACGTAATTAAAATATAAGAAATGCATAGTACAGCGTAATTTCCATTTAATTTTGCTTATGTATTCAAACAATGAGTTATATGGTAAGTCAAGCTGTTTAAAAACTCATTGATAACACTTTTTTACAAAAACTTTCGCACATGAATTATTTGTTAATATTTAATTTTGTCCAATCGTTGAACTATTTCAGAAATTTATTACTAGGTAAAAAAAAAATATATGTATATATATATATATATATCCTTATTATTTTTATTTGTAGAAATCATTTGTCCTTTTTAAAAGGTATTTTTCTACAATACAAACCTTTCAATAATAAATCTCCATGCTGTTTGTTTGTATGAAGTCTTATGAAAATGAAACGCAGATCAACAATCCGTCATTTTTGACGGGGTTATATACTAGTATTAGAATAATATAGAAGAAAGTTTTATGGTGATCACAGCATACCAGTTCTTTCGTGAACTTGATGGAAATGGAATCGATTTTTCACACGTTTAATTTTCAACGGGATAATACAACAGTACGTACAACTCGAGAGAACATAGCCGACATTGCGTCGCGTTTTTGGTCGACATAAAAAATAAATTCAAGTAATAGTAATGTCGACCAAGGGCGTCGGCAGAAAAAAAAAATTTGGGAAAAGCAAGATTCTGGAGAAGATATGCCGGTAGTCCGCAGCCTAGTCCCTTTTTAAAAATAGAGAACATGAACATAAAATAAGCTTTTTTTTTCTTTTGTCAGAACCTATCATATAAGACATTTTTTAAACATATCATTATAAAAAGAAGTACATAAATTTAAGAATTAGGAAATATTAAATATTCAAAAATAAGTTGCAACCAGCATTTTTCGAATTGGAGCAGTTCATTCTATTTTTAGTCAGGGGGCTATACCCTTTTTACAATAAAGTTTGGACAAAAAATTCTTACTTCTTCTTTCTCTTAGTGTTTAATTATTTTAAAGTAACTTGGAATAAATAAATTTTACTTTTTTTTTGTCAAAATTATTACAGATAAAGAAAATTTTGTTAATTGAAATAAAAAATCCAGGGAAGGGCAATGGTCTTCCCCAGTCTCTCTCATCCCCTCCCTTGCTTGCAGGCATCTATGATACCGACTGGCCACCAAAATCATTCCACTGCAGACTAAACACATTGCATTACAGACGGATGACGAGAATTCTCGTGTTTCTTGTTCTGACGCTTGTGGCTCAGTGTTGCCAGCACGGTACTTTTTTTTCTTATTATTATTCACACTGCTTGATTGCCACCAATTCTTTAAAATAGTATAATTCGTCTTATTTAATCTGTCATTCAATTAGGCGAATATTTCTACTTCAAAAAAGTTGTGTGGCAATCAAGCAATCTGAGTTTTTTTTTTTTTTTTTTTTTTTTTTTTTTAAAGTAACGGACTGGGAACACCATAGAACTAGTATAGTAATAATAATGATATATAGTTATTTTCTATTTCTATAAGGAACACTATTATGGCCAGTCACGAGAATACTCGCGATAAATTATTGAAAAGGACTATTAAGTAAAACTTTCAATAAAACTACTGGCCGCCAATGTTGTCAATTGCCATCGAACGTGCTAATAATCAAAATTAAAAACACTAAGAAAATCTTAATGGTTTTTACTTCATTCAATTTTAAAATCCTAAAAGTACTTTTTGGATAACTTATTATATTAACCGTTTCCAAGACACTTCGAACGAATTCAGAATTTATTGTTTTTCTTTTAGAACAGTATTTAAGGCTGTTCTCAAATCCAAGGAAGCTACTTTCTGACACATTTCTAAATTCATTTTTGCTCTAAAATGCATGAAATAGGCAGGTGTTATTATTCAGAAACTATGTAATCGAATGGCATTTTCCATTTTTTCGTAAACGCAGAAGATCTTTCAGAAAATACTGTCAAAGTCGGTGTTTTGAACCGAATTTCCAACGCGTCAGCCCGAGAAAGGTGAAAAACTTGTTGCCACGCGACAAGAATCGCTTAGTCGCTAACTCGATAAGTAATTTATTTATCAAAAAATGAAAAACGCTATTTTAAACGTTTGCGTTTAAAAATGAGTCAGAAAATGTGTCACAAAGTTTTGCGTTGTTGAGCAGAGAATTTGAGAACATTCTTTGTGATTTTTTTAAAATTTATTTATTACTTGAGGCATTTATTTGACAAACAATGCATAAAATGAGAAGAAAAATAATGGAGGTCGGGAAAAAAAGGCTTATTAGGAAATTGAAAGTAAAGAAGGAGAATTATGTATTGAGTTTTTCAAAAATTCTATTCTCTAGAATCCTAATCAAGAAAATGTATTTCTGTAACTAGTATTCGCAAAGGATTTATTAGACCTTTGCCAATTTAGCAACTGTAGTCCTTCCTCTCAGACCTTCCTACTTCGTTGCAATCAAAACAGAACTCGGAAATATGATTCCGGATCCCCCAAGAACTTTCTCGCAATTATAGATCGAAAACTATGGGATCAGAAAGAGCAAGTTTTTTGATGAGAAATGCTCGGTTGCCCTGGCAACAAACGCTTCGAAAAGAGGCAGTAAGGAATTGCATTACAGCGGGCTCAACGCTATTTCTTTATGAGTTTTAGGACCTTCGAGCTCAAATTACGTTCAGAAAGATAAAAGGGGAAGGGGAAAGCATAGGATTTTTTCTAAGACTTTTTCATTATGTAGTGGTATTTATTTATATTAATAATAAGCTTATATGATTAAAATATGCATATATGGCAGAGACGTCAAGAGGAACATCCACAAGGTCCAGACTCCCTCCGAAATTAAAAAAAAAAGGGGGCGCGTGTTTCTTTTTATGAAAAAAAAAATTGTTTTTATTAAATTCCTACTATTAGCTCACACTCTATATATATATATATCTTGTTCAAATTTTCAATCGTTAATAAAATATTTTCTATTCATCCACTCAAGTTCAAATATTTTTTTTTAACTTGTAGTGGATGACACTTTATGTTAATACAGTTTTTTCAAATATTAATTCATTAATTAAATTTAATTAATTAATTTTAGTTTTAAATGGGAGAAAAAAAATCCTCCCATTGTTTTCATAAATGAAATGAAATCTCAAATTACTGATGCCACAGAAATAAAATACCGCAACGATGATTATAAAAATATGTTCAATAAAGATAACGTGGGAGATTAATGCTACACGGGTCTGCAAAGGGTCTACAAAGGTCTGCAAGGGCCAAAATTTTCAGCGCCGGAACCGACCCAGACCATGTGAAAATCATTGGTTTCGTGCAAAAATCAATAAAATTATGCAAAAAATGCACAGATTTTTAAATGGTTATTATTTTACAATTAAAATTATTTTTAAATAAAAGTACATACATTTCGAAGCAAAAAAATTAAAATACAGTAAAAACTGTGAAACAGAACCTGTCTTAAACGGAAAAATGTCTTGATCCGTGTAAAATGAATACAATAGATATACAACAGACAATGTTACCTGCTAAGAATGGAACCTGTCTATTACAGATTTTTGTTCTCTTACTGAATCTCCATCTTACTTATAATAAAATCCGAAGGCAAGAAAGTGTCTGTAACGGCTCCGGGCTCTACCACTCTGATCTGCGAATCGACCATAGTTAAACGCCATATTGGGCTTAATGAAAAAGCTATGCTACATCCGATTCTGCTGTTAAAATATTTGTAAAAGCATATTAGAACTTTTAAATATTTTAATTTTGTTTAAAACCTTCAAAAATTATTTCATATAAAACACGTATATCAACATTTCTGTATACATTTTTCTCTGTAAGCACTTTTCTTTTCAGAAATAGCGGTGAATTCTTTCGTACGGAGGATTTGAGTGATCAATCCAGTACATTGACGCCATCTACTGACGTATTTTGAAATTTTGCTTCCATCTTAGATACAGTACAGGACCTATTATGCGAAATCCTCTGGACCAAAGACTTTCCGAGTTTTGGAATTTTCCGGATTTAGGGTCTTCCCGAAGTTTACGATTATTTGACAAAATTCATGTGTTTTTTTTTTTTTTTTTTTTTCGTGATTCTTTGACAAAATTTGCATTTTTTTCTGCTATTCTTTGACAAAATTTGCGTTTTTCTTCTACGATCCTTTGACGAAATGTAATTTTTTCGTGGTCCTTTGAAGAAATTTGCGTTTTCTTTTTGCGATCCTTTGAAGAAATTTGCATTTTTCTGCGATTCTTTGAGGAAATTTGCTTTTTTTGCTATTCTTTGACGAAATTTACCTTTTATTTACGATCCTTTGACAAAATTCGAGTTTTTTTCTGAGATTCTTTGACGAAATTAGTGGGTTTATTTTTTTCGCGATCCTTTGACGGAATTCGCATTTTTTTTGTGATCTTTTGACAAAATTTGTTTTTTTTTTCTTCGATCCTTTGACGAAATTCCATTTTTTTCGCGATCCCTTAACGAAATTAGAAATTTTTTTGCAGTGCTTTGAAGAAATTTACGTTTTTTTTTTTTTCGCGATCCTTTGGAGAAATTCATGTTTCTCCGTGATTATTGACGAAATTCGCGTTTCTTTTTTCCGATCCTTTAACCAAATTTGTGTTTTTTTTTTGTGATCCCTTGAAGAAATTTCCAAATTTTACATTTTTTCGGAGTCCTTGGAAGAAATTTGCGTTTTCTTCGCAAGCCTTTGTCGGAAATCGCGTATTTTCTGTGATTTGTTAACAAAATTAGCGTTTTTTCGCAATTCTGCGACGAAATTTGCGTTTTTTTTTTTCAATCCTTTGACAAAATTCAAGTTGTTTCCGCAATCCTTTGAAGAAATTGTCTACTTTTTCTTCGAACGATAGACATAATTGTTTTTTTCGGCGACGATCGCTCAAAATTCGAGATTTTGTTATGTTCGAATCTTTGGACTGAAGACTAAAATTTTCGAAACCGAATGCCTTAAATTTTTAGGAAAATTCGGGACAGAATCACCCTTGATGAAATAAAGATATAACTATTTTTTGTTTCTAACGAATCGTAATATAAATTAATTTTAAACTAAAATTTGAGAGAAAAATGATTTGTTTTTAATTTCGGGAAGAGAAAGGGGGGGGGGCGTGTTCACCCGCCACTGAAGTAACAATATTTTAGTGATTACACACTGAAACACAATGGACTGAAAAAAAAATTAGAAATCGGTATAATTTTTGAAAAAATTCAAAAATTCAAAAATTTTAGTAAAAATTTACAAATTTAGAAATTTTTCGAAATTTTTTTGCTGACTTCGTGTTTTTCCGGATTTTGGAATTCCGGATAAGGGGTCATATACTGTAAAATGATTCTTTCTTATGAAACGTAATTAAAATATAAGGAATACATAGTACAGCGTAATTTGCATTTAATTTTGCTTATATAATCAAACAATGAGTTATGTGGTGATTCAATCTGCTTAGAAACTCATTGATAACACTTTTTTACAAAAACTTTCGCACATGGATTATTTGTTAATATTTAATTTGAATGTTTTGTCCAATCATTGAACTACTTCCGATATTTAATAGAGTAAAATATATATTATATATATATCCTCATCATTTTTATTTGTAGAAATCATTTGTCATTTTTAAAATGTACTTTTTTACAGTACAAACCTTTCAATAATAAAATCTTCATGCTGTTTGTTTGTATGAAGTCTTATGAAAAAGAAATGCAGATCAACAATCTGTCATTTTTGACGGGGTTATATACTAGTTTGAATATAATTGTCCAAGTCATTTTTTTAATCAGTGCTTATGTACGTAATTGTATTTAGTGGTCATTAATATTGTTAACATTCTGTATTCCATGCATTTCGAAAATAATCTTGAAATAAAATCTATGTATGAGCAAGTGCGCTTTTGGAATAATTTTAATGGTTAATGTTGCTTCAGAAATATCGGCATGCTTTGTAGAAATTCAAGAGGGCCGAACCCGGAAATTTCGGACCGTGCATTAACAGAGCAATTTCTCTAAACTACCTTTTTACTTACCCATCATACGTAGTATAGGGTAAGTCTTGTAACCGTTTTGAAAATCGAAAAAAAATGACGGATTTACACTTTTCAGACGCTGGAGATTCCGAAAAACATATTTTTAGAAAAAAAAATTTGCCGTCCGTCTGTTTGTCTGTAAACGCTCTTTCTCCCAAACAAATTGAGATATAGAGACTTGATATTTAAAATGTACTTAGTATGTAATAATGGGAAGAAGCTTATTGAATTTCAGTAACCTCGATTATTCGGAACTTTTTTTTCGGACTCCCGAAATATTCATTCTGATAAAAGGTATATAAAAATTTTCGAAATTGTTTATTTTAAGGAGTGAATATAAAAGACAATAAAAAAACATAAATTTTGCATAAAGAATGAAGTCAATCGGATAATGAGTTGCTGAGATATTTGTAGTCCTATTTTCCACTCTCTTCGATTTTTCATGACCCTGTATTTCATTCAATTTTCAATTCAATGATATATTTTAATTGTATATGAGACGCTTAATCCGACGCAGTAAACCGTTAGTTAATAGGATTATCAATTTTGGAGTTATAAGGATGTTTCTTTTACGCAGTTCAGTAATAGAGCATTTAAAGTTTATGACGTCATTAAGCAACGATGTTATTCGAATTACAATGCATTTTATGAATAGTTTACATGTTTTATATTATGCATATCCATGATGGGTAAGTATTACGGTGGCCCCCAACGACTAGTTTTTTTAGTTGTTACCGGGTTTAGCTATGTTTGCGAGTGAATAAGCGGATTCCGTTCCGACCCTAGTTTCCTTATACAAAAATTGTTCATCTTGATTGGTATATGGATTCTTGGTTAACCTCCGTCGCTCGATTACTTATTTTTGTATTTCTAAGATACACGATTTAGGATAAATGTCACGATAAGTTTATTCTAACTTTTGCTAGTCATATTTTTTCATAATCATGTTCATATATTTTTATTTTTTATTTTTTTTTAGTATTAAAGGAAAAAGAACATACATTTGTAGTTAATTGCTAATTTCCCCCCGAAATATCGCTATATAAATTGTATAAATATGGAAATTACGCCATGTATCTCAGATATAATGAAAGCAATAGCGTCAGATTTTTTAAGATAGTAATAGTGTGTTAATTTGCAAAAACAGCTTATGAATATAAAGTATAATTATTACTTTTGCAAGTAAACTAAAGATACAGCTCAGTAAATACTTCATTGAAATTTGAATTAGAATATCTAAAAATTTTAGAATGTGGTAAAGAAAATTACTCCGCGCTTGTGGTTTAAAATAGCATGTTTGCCCTTAACCCTTTCAGGGGCAAACTAATTACGTTGCTAAAATGTTGAAATGGTTCACCGCCACCAGAAATTACGAACATATGAATTTCAAAATATTGTGTACAGTAGAGCGTCAATTATCCGAATCTGCCGGAACCGTCACTGGTTCGGATAACTGGACAGGCAATTTTAGAGACGTTCCTGACTATGCCAAAAAGGTTAAAATGCATTTTTTACATGTAACAGGTGTTTTCATGGAACAAATGTATGTTTTAAAAATATATAGCAGTGAATAGGAAAATTCTTTTGTGTGTACACAATTTTTCTTCACATTTAACCAACCAGTCTTGGGACTGGCAACTGTTAGTACTGGCATGTTTTTATTTTTCATTTATTTTTTTTTTTTTTATTTTATTTATTTCTTTTTGTCATTCTTTAAATTTCTTCTTTTTTAACCTTTTTAATTAAATTTTTTTTTATTATTATTATTTTTTTTTCAACTGCAAAATTTGAAATTTAAGCAAAAAAGCTTTGGATTGTTTTTGCTTTAAAGATATTTTCTTCAATGCTTAATTCAATTCCATATCATCACGAATTCTTAAATACATGTTTCAACATCCAAGAGGAAATCCACGCACTACTCCACGAAACTTATTTAACAGGGAAATATGAATGTCATCAATAAATACATGTTTAAAAATTGTTTTTTTTTTAATACATGTTTAAAAATTGTTTTTTTTTTTTTTCTGTCATTTTTTATCTTTTTTTTTATTATTATTATTTTTTTTTACCATTTAATTTTTTTATTATTATTATTATTTTCCCAATTGAAAAATTTGAAATTTAGACAAAAAAAAAAGCTTTGGATTGTTTTTTGCTTTAACCCTTTAACGTTCATTGGTTTCCCCAGGAAACCACAAAACTTTAATTACGAAACTCAACAATGACAGCAGAATTTTAATAGAAATGTTTTTCATTTATTATATATGTGAAATATCGCTGTTTTCTTATATAAAAATAAATTTGTTCATAATTTCTGGTGTCAATCATTTATTTCAACATCTTAGCAATTGAAGTGCTTTATCCGTTAAAGGGTTAAAGAAGATATTTTCTTCAATGCTTCCATATCATCACGAATTCTTAAATACATGTTTAAAAATTGTTTTTTTTCTGTCATTTTTTATCGTTTTAATTTTTTTTCTTTTGTTTTTACCTTTTAATTTTTTCCCCCCCAATTGAAAAATTTGAAATTTAAACAAAAAAATAAAAAGCTTTGGATTGTTTTTTGCTTTAAAGAAGATATTTTCTTCAATGCTTCCATATCATCACAAATTCTTAAATACATGTTTAATTTTTTTTTTCTGTCATTTTTTATCTTTTTTAATTTTTTCTTTTTTTTTACCTTTTAATTTATTTTTTTTTTAATCATTTTCCCAATTGAAAAATTTGAAATTTAAACAACAACAAAAAAAAAGCTTTGGATTGTTTTTTGCTTTAAAGAAGATATTTTCTTCAATGCTTCCATATCATCACGAATTCTTAAATACATAAGTTGAATAGGATCAGTATTCTCTTGTCGTTCCGTTCCAACTATTTCGTAGCTGTTTCCAAACATTCAAAGGAAACATATTTGAAGTATATACAGGGAACATAAAAAAGTTGTTTAATGAAATAATATATGGCCTTGGCTAAGCTAACTTCCGGGAATAATAATAGTATAATTGGTGAGTTTTCATAAATGTGATGGATCTGGATCAGTTTAATATTTTTTTTTTTTTTTTTTTTTCGAAATTTTGAGCAATTCTGAATTTCTTGAAATTCGCCAGTAGTCTTTTTCGGGCCGCCATGAAAAACTTCAGAGATAAATTCGAGCGAAAAATTGCATGAATTAAACTTTGCTCTTGCTCCTACCGATACACTGATCTAGAAACCATTTTTGATTTGAAGGGCCGCCCTGGAAAAATTTCAGACAAAAAAAAAGGGTGTTCGGATAATTGGACAGTTCGAATAACCTACTGTACTTTTAACCCTTTGAGGGACGGTGGGATATATTATATCCCACCTAATTTTAATCCGATTCGAACCAGAAACTTTTAATTAAATTTTACTTTTTTAACTGACGGGGAAAGTTGAAAAATTGCTTTTCCTTATTTTGAACTAAATTCTTTCGTAAATACCGGTGAGAATTCAACGTTATAGGAACACAATTGCTTGTCCCTGAAAGGGTTAAAAGCAAAAAACTACAATAAATTTATAAAACTACAAAATTTTATTCAAAAATTCTGTATGTCATTTGGCAGTTTGAAAGTAAAATTAAGTGGTATAAATAATATACCTAGGACGCTAGGACGTTCAAAAGGTTAAATTTGTAATGCGGTCAAAATTAACGTTTTGAGCATTGAACAAGATTTCTGGACTCGACAGCGCGAAAAAAAAACAGACGTGACGAGACAACAATCGCTCATCTCAAGGTGTACTTCAATAATTTAAAAAAATAAAATTTTTTTAAAAAAATTAAAAAAGCTGTTCCGATTACAAATCACTCCACCAATCATGCATGCAAGTGTCATACTTTTTTTTACGTTTAAAAATGAGTCTGTATATATGTATCAGAAAGTTTCGTGTTAGTGGGAGTGAATCGCCTACAGGGGGCAACAGCACATATTAAATCCGATGGAAAACAGTTGACATTGAGGTACCCTTTTCCTAGAAACTACTGAAGCGATTTCAATGCTTTTTAAAGTAGTTTTGGCACTAGTTAAACTATAAATTGATCATTAGACAAAGTACAAATATAAAAATCGTAATACTTAGGTTGTCTATAATTCTAAGGGATTCTACTTTAAATTAGCATTAGCAGGGCCTGATTATCCAAAAGACACGTTAAACACACGCTTCCCCTTTAAAATTTAAAAGGGCCCCAAAATGAAAGCGAAAAGGGCTCTTTAATTCGCAATTTAATTTTTTTACATTGTATTTTTAATTTTTTTTTTTTTGGAAAAGAAATTTCTTTAATCCAAGAGGAAATACACGCACTACTCCACCAAACTTATTTAACAGGGAAATATGAATGCCATCAATAGGATGTTAACATATAGCATCTAGATGTGCCTGTTATAAACCACCCAATGAAATTGAGCATACAGCTATATGTATATATCTGAAGTATATACCGGGAACATAAAAAAGTTGTTTAATGAAATAATATGTGGCCTCGGCTAAGCTACTTCCGGGAATAATATTAGTACAATTGGTGAGTTTTCATAAATGAAGAATTAAGAAACTTTTGCCAAATGAAAGGGGGCCCCCAAAATGATATTATCG
This sequence comes from Maratus michaelseni, assembly GCA_963931845.1. Classification (NCBI taxonomy): domain Eukaryota; kingdom Metazoa; phylum Arthropoda; class Arachnida; order Araneae; family Salticidae; genus Maratus; species Maratus michaelseni. Next base: position 260,168,392 of record OZ007587.1, read on the forward strand.
CACTTGCCCTAGATTCAGAGGTTAATCGGACCCTGAACGTTACTAAAAAGGAATTTATTTTCCAGGGGGAAAAAAAGATCGAAATATAGTGAATTATACTAAAAAAATATTTACAAAAATTATTGAAAACGCTTTAATAATTTCTCGAGAAAGGTACATTAATATCGACTATTTTCCATAGGTTTTCGGTACTGTTGTTGCCCCCTTAAAAACAAGACTGATTTTTATCTGCGATATATCCGCTAAAGTTTACAAATTATCTTTAATAAGGCAACTTGCTACTTTTATTTATATATATATTTCACAAATGTTTCTAAAAATTAAGTATATAACACCAAGATGCTGGTAAAACAATTGCCAAGTAAAGCATTGACATTGGGAAAAGTTGAACATGTAGCGCCATCTGTTATTGATAAACGTAAGCTTATGAGAAAAAAATATCTACTTAACCTTCTTATGCAATAAAATAAATCCACTAACCAAACTTATATATACAGAATTACAATTTTAATATATCTTATTATATTAAAGTATTAGCAGATAATATATATATATATATATTAACATATATATAAATTTTAAACCAACTTAAATGCTTCAATTTCATTTTAAGCCTTTAAGAGGCTACTTCACTCGGACGAAAACACCCGCTTGCTAATGTTAATCCTATGGAGGAAATTTTTGAAGAGATCTCGTTCGCATTTCAATATTTTTAATTTTTTTTTTGCATTGGATAGCTGAGATCAATCTCTATGCACGCTCCTTTGTACTTTTTCGATTTTGATTACAAGTTTTTTTTATTAAGATACTTTCACTTTCGAAAGTGAAAGTATCCTCAATAAAAATAACTGCAACAAAAATCGAAAAAGTACAAAGGAGGGTACATAGAGATTGACCTCAGCTATCCAATGCAAAAAAAAAAATCATTTAAAAATATTGAAATGCGAGCGAGATATCTTCAAATATTTTCTCCATAGGATTAACATTAGCGAGCGGGTGTTTTCGTCTGAGTGAAGTAGCCTCTTAGCAAAATTTTTCTCAGAGAGCATCTCTTTCTCTTTGTAGATTTTAACTATTTCATGAATTCTGCACATTAACAAATAATGAAATAAACAATGCTCAAAGAAATAAACCTGCATGTAATGCAATTTTATAACACTAAAACCTCATCAGAGTTTATTGTTAATTTGAGAATAAATTGAACTTTTTCTTTAATAAAGCTAAACTTTTTTTTTTTTAGAATTATTAAATTTATACCATAGGTTTATATCAAGTTTCCCATTCTTTCAGCATGAAAAGTTTTTTACATCAGAGGTCGTCAACAAGAGGTCTACAAAAAAATTTTGGTGGAGTGCAGAAAACACACTTTTACATTATTTATGTTCTATTAATAATAAAGCACAAATAATTTTCTAAGAAATTCTTATATTCATGAAATTTTATATGTTTATTTTTAAATTACAGCATGTGTTGATGATTAGTGTGTAAAGAGTGTAAGTGGTTATTTTTACAAAAGAAGCAATTTTTAACCCTTCATAAAAGTAAATTGCTGAATGAAAAAGCATTGAAAATTTTAGCTCATTTTCACCAACATATTTTTATTTGTTACGATATTGGAAACTCAGTACTGGTCTTGGCTTGAAATAAAACGCTCCCTATTTTTCAGTAACATCATTTGGATCCAAAAATCCATTCATTTATTTCAAACAAGCAAGAACATATACCTCAATTATTTTGTAATAATTAACTAACTGTAGTTGAATTGTTAAACTAAACCTTCCAAGATTTTGTATTACCATTTAAAAAGTACGTACGTAGTGAAATAAGCATTTATAATTTTGTTATATTAAATAGGTGCATTTTATATTAATAAAATGAAAATTCTCTAATGATTATTGTATGAACATTCATGTTTCTAAAAAATATATCAGTGGTTGAAAATAATAGTTTGGTGGTTCATGGAGTCCCAAAAATTGGCGACTGCTGTTTGAGATAACCAAAGTAACTCGACTAATTAAACTGGTTATATTAGCAATACTGGTGGTTACAAGTGTGAGCAGAAACCATAAACATAGAAATAGATAAGGACTTCTAACGAAAGTGTTAATAACAAGTTGCAACTTTAGAACTTAAGGCTGCTCGTCAGTAAACTTCCCGATTCCCCTCGCTAATATTATTCCTATGGGCGTAGGATGCATTCGTATTTTTAAAATATCTCCCCAGCAAATTAATATTTTTAACTTCTGTTTCCTGTGTACTGTTCTTAAAGAATGTCTCTTTTTTTTCTTAGTTATCAAAATATTTCTAAACAATGTGCTTAATTTATATTTTTATGTGTTAAAATCTTAGCGAAACTGAATAAGATTTTAACATTTCATATAAAATTCAGTATATATTTTAGAAAAAAATTGACAACTAAGAAAAAAAAGAGACATTCTTTAAGAACAGTACAAAGAAAACAGAAGTTAAAAATATTAATTTTCCGAGGAGATATTTTAAAAATACGAATGCCTCCTACACCCATAGGAATAACATTAGCGAGGGGAATCTGGAAGTTTACTGACGAGCAGCCTTAGGAAGCTACTTCACTCAGACGAAAACACCTGCTCGCTAATGTTAATCTTATGGAGGAAATTTTTGAAGATATCTCATTCGCATTTCAATATTTTTAAATGATTTTTTTTGCATTGGATAGCTGAGGTCAATCTATGCACGCTCCTTTGTACTTTTTCGATTTTGATTATAATTTTTTTAAGATACTTTCACTTTCGGAACCGGTTTCGAAAGTGAAAGTATCCTCAATAAAAATAACTGCAACAAAAATCGAAAAAGTACAAAGGAGGGTACATAGAGTAAACCACAAATTTGTATTTTATATCTTTAATCCAATTTTGTATGAATTTATATTTTTTAATGAAAAATTCACAAAAAAATATTGATATTTAGTGGTAAAAGTGCTCATAAGAAGACATTTTCTTGCTTTTTCACGTACATTTGGATACCTTTTCCTACCTACCGATTCAATCAGGTATATTTCAAATTTCTCTCTCCTCTCTCTTTCAAATAATGGTTTTCACTAACTTTATATTTCATTTTAATGTTTCATAAACTATAAACTAAAAGTTTTTTCTAGTATTACTTAGCGTTATAGATTATGAAAGCATTTTTTTTAATTTATATTTTAATAAATATTTTGTATTTATATTTTAATAAATATTTTGTATTTATATTTTTAATACAAATTTAATATGCAAAAATATTGTTGGGTGTTAAACTTTACTTAATTCAAACCCATTCGAATAAAAAAAAAAAATTACAAATTATATACGTAACTTCTTTCCCTGAAAACGTGACAGTAATTGAAATGAATTACAGCCAAAAGTAATGCAAAATAATTCTGTCGCAAACAGGATTCAAACCCACTTTCTTTGCAGAGAGTAAGAGCTTAAACTGCTCAGCTATGCTGATCACATTCAAATGTATCTTAAAACGGAACAGGTTATAGATTTAATCTCACGCATGCACAAAAACATCAAATTTGCACTGAGTTTTTTAGCTTGTCACTTTAATATATAGATATATATATTCAAATAATGGCAACTTAGCTAGAAAGTTCTTGAAAGCACCGAGAGAACATGCATTTATGCCCCATTAGTTCCTATGAATGTCGTCATTTACAGTTAATTTTCTTGTTACTTTTTAAAGAACAAATAAATAATGTAAAAGCAATCTCTGTTATTTAAATATGACTATTTCTTAATTTTCCTGAATACCTTTATTTTTAACTGTCAATAAATAAAGATTTATTGACAGTTAAAAATAAAGGTTATCTCAGCTTTTTCAAAAATATTTTTTAAAGCATTTCCTTTAAGTATTCAAAGAATTTGATATTCGGCCTAACCAACCAAATATTTTGATGCTTGGCCTAAACGAATATTCGGTAATTTGGCCGAATACCGACTATTTAGTGCATCCCTAATGTACATTAAAGAATTTAATTGGAGCTTATTAAAAAATTCTAATCTAGTTCAATATGGGCTCAAAAATTTATTAAACAAATACTAGATTTGAACTATTGAAAAGGAAAGATTGTTAGACATAAGTAAAAATGAAGACAAAATTATGACAACGTTAAATTTAATTAAAGTTATTTAAAAATGCTGGCGATTGCTATTTTAAGTTTTTCCATCTATGTCTGAGGGTGATTATTTTTTTTCAAATGAGTAATATAAATTCAGAACATAAAATATAAAATGAATACTAGAAACCTCTCGTCAGAAAATTCCATTTCAGTTTGTGTTCCGTTAAAATTAAGTATGAACCTGATAATTATTTTTCATCCAAAATGCAACAGATATTACATTAATTTTTATTAATTTCTGAAATACATGTTTCTAAAATTACTGCAAGGTAACACATGCATGTATGTAACCCATGTTTTTAAAATCCAAATAAATAATAATTTTAAATAATTTTGATTCATTACTTTTTGATCCACTAAATTTGAGTTTTAATACATCATAGTCATGTAAAATATTTTTGGAAAAAAATTTGGCATGTGGATGTGAAAAGATTCGCCACCCCAATACACAAAAGGCCCACTGCATTCTTTTTCCAACATCGGAAACTGCCCTTGTAAGTTGTAAAACATATGTTTATAATGAGCTTGTTCCTTGATAGACTTCTTTACAATTATCTGAAGATAAGTAATATTTACCTGAAGAGAAGTAGCATAACACCTCTGCTAAGAGTCCATAAACAGCAATCTGATATTGCGCTAAAATGTTAATTAGATAACTAAATCATTAGCAAAATTTTTATTAATCAAAAAAATTCTTTTTTTTTTTTAAGTTTTTAATATGCATTTCAATAAATCAAAATGTCTATTCCAGATCAGCAACAAATTTTCCCTGACTTTTCCATACCAATAATAAAAAAAAATTCAGATATTGAGATTTTGTGAGGTTAACATAAAACGTGTAAAAATTGTGAATTTGAGAGTGGAACTTTCAAAACTGATTCTGAAGCACAAAGCACTGATTTTTTTATTACCAAGTTTACGAATTGTAGTGCACCAAAATATTTATTTCATTGTTAATGATTGCTTGACACCATATATTTCTTTTTTTTTTTTTTTTTTTCATGCAAACTATTTAGCAGATCCATACTTTTAGCATAAGTAAATAGACTGAATCACCTAATCAATGGCCACAATATTTTTTGTACAAAAATTCATGGAAGCTGGAATTGAAAATATATTGAGTTACAAGGAAGGACTGAAAGGCGTCGGACAAAATGAATTGCACAAGTGGTTAAAGTACTTTTTACAGTACTTATGAAGAACAAAGTTAGATTTTCCTGGTGTTGCAATTTCAAATCCAAAGTCTTATAATCAGAAAATTTTCATTAAGTTTCAAATTTCTCAGACTTTTTCAGAAAATTGGCAAATTTCCATGACTTTTCCAATCCATATAAATTTCTTGAGTTTTCCCAGGTTGCTAGATACCCTGATCTGATAAGCACATAAAATTTTCAAATATTCACATTCAGATTTCAAAGAAATTTTTAAATAAATCACAATCATAGGAAAAATAAGGAAGGGAAGTAAGTTGTTAATTTTTTTACAACTGGAAAATTGTATGTGTACAAAATTTTCATAATTTACATTTACCGGTTAGAAAACAGAAAATAAATTTGAGACTAAATATTAAAATAAAATTTTGCTACATGTGTTAGTTATTTTACTTTAATCCAGAACAGCTACACACACACACACACACACACACACACACACAAACACAATGTAAAAATATTTACAATCAATTCAGGAAAAATATTCAATTTGTTAAAAATTAGGAAATATATAAACTTGCTCTTTAAAAAAAAAAACCTTACTGCAGTAATTGCTGACGGTGATATATTTTATGCTTACATTTTAATACAAAAGTATGAAACATGAAAATCCCTGCTTTTGATAAAAGGCAAAAAGAATTACCATGGCAAATTTAATTTTTTTCATACTTCAACTTTGCCATGGCAGTTCAGTCTTTGTTTTCACATTCAATAATTCTGTATCAACATTGAACTACAAGCACTTTACTAAAGTAATATATTGCCAAAATCTTTTTTTGAGGCTGTTTTTCTTTTGTTCAAAAGGCAGATTTAAAATCATTCAATTTAAGAGCATATATGCAATTATTATTCAATATTTTATTTACATACCATTAAAAGCATGTAAGGAAATTATGTATAAAATTTGTTTGAGACTGGACAGGCTTAAAGAGACCAGAAAGAGTTCAAATGATGAAATTATTTTTATTGTCTTTATAATATTTGAACCTTTAAGAATGTCATACAATTGTTCAGATAGAAAAATTCCTAAACTTAGGGTTGTACAAACCATAAAGGATGAGCAGCAAACCAGAGATCTGAAAAGGACAATATCTCAATACAATCTCATTTCTCAATATCTAGAAACACTGTTTTTTAGTAGTTAATTTTTGAACAAGTTAACGGATTTACATGTTACTTTAAAAATAATAATAATAATAAAGGAAGCTAAATTCTCTGTACCTGAAACAATCAGTATATATTTTGTTAAAGTTTTAACAAAAAAAGTTAATAAATTTTGAATTTTATCATTTTTTAAAATTCATTTTTGTTTTATGTACAGTAGAGTCCCGCTATTCCGAAAATCCGCTTATTCCGAACAGAGATCAGAAAATTACCGATTTTTTAAACTTAAAAACAGGAAAAATTAAAAACGTTCGTGAAAAAAACGTACATTTATTGTTATACAAAGAAGTTAAAGAGACATATATAGAGCCTAAGCTTGATGAAAACACATGAAGCATAATTGAAATGAAAGCTGGTTACTTACAGCACACTTCGGCCCCATTTATACAATTTTGTGGAATCATTTTTAATCACTGCTAAATACACACTTAAGAAGTAAAGTCAGTGATTTTTTTCTAACAAAGGGCAGTGAATTGACTTGGGGATGCAATGTTCCGCCATCGCCGCATGAACATAACATCATTTGGTGTTGATGAAGCATGTTGTTCGACGTAGCGTAAGGCGAGGTCAAGAGCATTTGCCGCGTCTGTGTGCGATATGAGTTCAGTTTGAGCGTTCACCTCCTCCTCGTTCTCCTAAGAGTCGATCTCAGCTGATGAGTCCTGGACCATTGCTACGATGTCTTCATCTCCGTACTGATGTGGCCATTCTTGTCAATAGCAGCTCCTCAACACAGCTTTCTTCTGGGTCTTCACAGCCAGGGATTTTCTTTACTAGTGGAAGAAGGTGAGTTTTTCACTGGTGTAAAAGTTGTTTCAACAAATTCCAATGCAAGCCAGAGTGATAGGTAGGGTGGGTGGGGTGATGAGTGGTAGAAGGTCACCGCCCTCTGTTCCCACTTTCACTGAACCTGTTCACCACGAGCCGATCGACGCTGCATAGATGTAACACTCGCAGATGCCCCGCACTTAATTTATGCCTTAAAAAGTCAATACATAGATTATCATTAATGAAATCCGCCTATTCCGAATTCCCGCTAAACCGAACAGTGATCGGCCCCAATTAGTTCGGAATTGCGGGACTGTACTGTATAATGAACAGATAATAAACAGTATGAAAAATACACAGAGATTCAAAAATATTGAACCTGCACCATAAAATTGATAAAACCAGTTTTGAAAGATTTTGTTAAATATTAGTTTTTTTTTTTTTTGCTTTTTTTTAACAATTTAAATATACTTTTAGTTATACAAAACTAAACAAATATTATACTATATATTTCTATAAAACATAAATAAATGCAAAAAAAAAAAAAGTAATGTAAATTACAGGCTTCATGACCTATGATCAAACTTAGTCAATTTTCATCATTTTAAACTTTTTTGGTTGGCCCTTAAAGCAACCCCCTACATACTTGAACAAACCAAAGTATATAGATTTTCACCAAGAAAGGTAAAATGGACACACGAACAGATCATGCAAAATGATTTAACAAAAAATTAATTTTTATAAATTTTGAATTTTATATATATATTTTTTTTTTTTTTTTTTTTTTTTTACAAATTAATTTTTGTTTTATGTATAATGAAGAGAACATAATAAGCAGTATGAAAAATATACGGTAACTCAAAAAAATTTAAACTGCACAACAAAATAGTGGTAAAACTAGTTTTGCAAAATTTTGTTGAATATTGGAATTTTTACAATTTAACAAATATTTTCTTAGTTCTATAAAACAAATATACTACTAAAAATACATTTTTATAAAACAAATAAATGAATGTAAAAAAAGAAGTAATGTAAATTAATTATAATCCTTCATAATCCACGATTAAACTTCAGTCAATTTTCATTATTTTTTAAACTTTTTTTGGTCCTTTAAAGCACCCATATACTTCAACAAACCAAAGTCAAGGGTCTGTCTAGACTTTTCTCCCAGGGTCCTGTTTTTGGAAAATTGTGAACAGCTGCTTTAGACATGTGAAAGTCATTTTTTTTTTTTTTTAAATTATTGTTATATTCAGGTTCTTATTTATGCATTCTTAAGAAGATATATGTATGTAAAATACACTTATTTTCTTTGTACATGTAAGTGATAGATTTTGCTTGAAAATGGTTAAATTTGTGAAAAGTTTATTTTAGACAGAAAAGAATTTTGTGAAGGGTCCTGTTTTAAGGTGAAAAGTTTTGTGAAGGGTCCTGTTTTGAAATGAAACAAATTGTGAAGGACCCAATTTCTTCCTAAACAGACCCCTGAAAGTATATAGATTTTTACAAAGAAAGGTAAAATGAGCACACAAACAGATCATGCGAAGTGATAAGCGGAAAAAATACTTGCATGCTACAATTAAATAAACTTAACAATGGATGTTAACAAACACATTTTATTTCACTTTTAAATACATTTAAATTCTAGATGGGTATAACATAACTCGTATGCGTCTACCCATAGCTTTAGCTGGGAGGTTGCTCCTGAACTTTGCTCTTACTACACCACTGTTTCCATGAGACCTTGTCACTTTGCCCCAAATAGCACGTACCTTTGTGTATTTGTCTTTCTTTCCAGGGACACGTGTTTTACTAGAAAGAGAAATTAGTTTAATCACTAACTATATTAAAAAATATATTTCACATAATTTTAAATCTATTACCAAACATCATATTGTGCAAAAAATGGAATTTAAACTCTGATTATGAGGTGGAATCTACAAAGGCTCAATGTTTGAAGAAATATTAGATTAAGACATTTTACAGTTCTCCAGGGAAAAAAAGATTAAATCCATTCACTATGATATGGTATAAAAGAACACTAAACTGTAAAATTAAACATGCATACTTAATAAACCGAGTTGGCTTGGCTAGTTTTACAAATATATGAAGTGTAAAGACTTCTTTTTTTGTTTAATCACACACACTCATATACTTTTGAAAATAGCCAAGGCAATTAATTTAATGTAATAAATGTAATATGCCGCATGATTCCCATTCCAAGCAAATGTTTAAAGTGTTGTCACCAGTATAATCAGGGCTCCCACTCAACTTTTGCAGTTAAAAATGGAAAAAAGGAACCATTTTTTTCAAAAAAGGGGACCAAAAGGGACCATTTTTTTTTTCAAAAAAGGGACCAAAAAGGACCACATATTTGTTAAGGGACCTGTTCCGGCAAATCACAAATAAAATAAACACAGAACCCCCCCCCCCCCCCGTTATTGTTATTTGTTACTTATTTATAAATATTCAAAGTATAATTTGTTATATTTGTATATTTGCTCAGATTCAAATTCACTTAATTCTGAAATTTATTATCTGAAAGCCATTGCTATTGGCAGAGGTTACAAACTTCTATTATTAATACAACTTTATTTGAATTACAAGGGTCAGTAAGTAAGTTAATTGCACTGCTTAAGAAAACAGGATCGAAAATTTACAATAACTTTATTTGTTTCCTAAAGTTTCATGTAAAATCTACTTTTCAACATCCATTATTTAAACATTTATCGAGACATGGCATAAGTTTTTTAATGGCTTCTGCAAAGAAATCCTGTCCAATGTCCAGCAATAATTTTATGCACACTTACATGAGAAATATTCACTTCATTTGAGATATCGTCTATTGTTATGCGTCTGTTTGCAAAAATGCATTCACAAGAGCTGTGATCTCAATTTTATGCAGGTGATGGTCTTCTCTTGCGCTCAGCGTCGTTAATATCTGTACGTCCATTCTAAAATGTGCTTTTAAAATGTGCACTGCTTCGCGATAACTTTATGTGACATTGCATTTCTACTATATACTTCATGAAACTGATGATAAATTTTAATACAGTTACACCTTTTCGCCCACAAAAAACGAATCACTGCATTCATTTCCCACTTGCAGCTGCTAAGATATGTTTACAATTATCAGATAAACTAAAACTGCTGTGTGAAAGCCGAAAATCATATTTACGCAAAATGAATAACGAAGATTTTCATATCCTTATGATGGAGCAAAAAATTTAAAACTTTTGTAATCTATTGATGATGTCTGTGTGCTGATTTTAGCACGACTGATTGAATTTCATGAATTTTCCCATATCATTTGAATAAATTCATGTTTCTTTTGCAATCCTTTGACGAAATTTGCATTTTTTTGCTATTCTTTGACGAAATTCGATCTTTTATTCGCGGTTCTTTGACGAAATTTATGATGTTTTGACGTAATTTACGGTGCTTTCGCAAACCTTTAACAAAATTCGCGGTTTTTGTCACGATCTTTTTACGAAATTCACAATGCTTTCGCAATCTTGTCACGAAATTCGCAATCTTTTGACGAAATTCATGTTTTTTCGTGATTTTTTGAAGAAATTAGTGATATTTTCTCTATCTTTTGCCATAATTCGCGTTATTTTCGCAATCTTTTGCGGTAATTCGCGTTATTTTCGCAATCTTTTGCGGTAATTCGCGTTATTTTTGCGATCTTTTGACGTAATTCGCATTATTTTCTCAATCTTTTGACATAATTAGAGATATTCTCTCGATCTTTTGACATAATTAGAGATATTCTCTCGATCTTTTGACGTAATTCGCAGTTTTTTCTCGATATTTTGACGAAATTCGCGGTCTGACAAAATTTGCGGAGTTTTCCGCGATTTCTTAACGAAATTCGCGTTATTATTTGCGTTTTTATCGCGATCCTTTGACAAAATGTGTGTTTTTTATCGTGATCTTTTCACCAAATCCGCATTATTTTCTCAATCCTTTGACGAAATTCGCGGTTTTTTCTCGATCTTTTGACGAAATTCGCAGGTTTTATGCGATCTTTTGACGAAATTTGCATATTTTCACGATCTTTTGACGTAAGTGTTATTTTATGAATCCTTTGACAAAATTCACTGTTTTTATCAATCTTTTGACACAATTCGCATGTTTTTTTGTGATCTTTCAACAAAATTCGTGGGTTTTTTTACGATCTTTTGACAAAATTCGTGCTTTTTTTCGCGATCCTTTGACGCAATTCGTGCTTTTTTCGCGATCTTTTTACGAAATTCGTGCTTTTTTCGCGATCCTTTTACGAAATTCGTGCTTTTTTCGCGATCCTTTTACGAAATTCGTGCTTTTCGCAATCTTTTTACAAAATTCGTGTTTTTTCGCGATTCTTTGACAAAATTAGTGACGTTTTCCCGATCCTCGAAACACGCGATTTTTCCGTGAGTCTCGGATAAATGCAGAACATCAATAAAATTTTAAATAAAGGTCGATTAACAGCATCGAAAAACTGACTTTACGGACCTAATAATGAAAAAACGAACCAATACGGACTTGAAGCAAAAAAACGGACCAATTCCCTAAAAACAGACCTAGTGGGAGCTCTGCATAATTCCTACAGATCTTTGGTTTTATATATATTATAACAGCTGGAAAAAAAGATTACATAGACACATTAAAAACTTTAGAAGGACAGATTCAAATGAGTTGTGATAAATTTAAAAATTCATTTTGCATGACTAATTAGATGTCCATCTGATAAAAAATAAAACACATGAGAGAAATATGGCGCAGTTTTTATAACTTGTAGAGATTTTAATAAGTTAATCATTAACGTGGACATTCATGCTGGGAATGGAGAAAGATTAAAAGTCATTGTAAGGTTTAACCAAGCTGCCGAAAATTGAGATTTTTCTTCGGCGATCGATGAAAATTGCAATATTTTTCTGTATCACCATTAACAAAAAGTTTTTTTTTTTTTTTTTTTGACAGAATGGCAAAAATTATTTTTAACAGATTGAAAAAAAAAAGATTTTCGCGATCATTGTGAGGCCAGTTTTTGTTTAAATATCTATGAATACTCCCCATATACTTAATATATGAACTCTGAAATTAGGTAAATAAATTTTCTTCGCATTATGCATATCATGTCAATCTCCCTAAAGAAGTCTGTCAAAACAGGGTGTCTAATCCAGATCAGCAACGAATTTCCCTGACTTTTCCAGGTTTTCCGTGCTAATAAAATTTCCAGGAATCGAAATTTTGTGATCTTACACACAAAAAATATTACACAGTCGAGCCAGTTTATAGCGAGCCCGCATTTAACGAGGAAAATGGAGTCTTTTGATTGGTATAATGTTAATAATGTATTGAAATATACTCTTTTAGCAAGCAAATTTTTGTACTTTGCTCGAATTTAACGAGGGAAATAACTATGGAAGCATGAAATAAGTACAGAAATAATAATTTAAAAAAAGAAAAACATACTGTTTTTCTAGAATTTCCTGTCTTGTTGTAAAGAAAAAATAAGCATTCTTTAAAGTTATCCAACAACAGGTGCAATCATCAGAGACAGGCATAAATTCTTGGAAGGGAGGTGGTGTTAACTGAATACCAGTCCTATTGTCCTTTTCCTGGAAGGGTACGGGAGAGAATGAAAGAATCCTAGAATGGAATTCGAAATCCCTTGGTGCTTTAGGCTTTACAGTGGTTAAAGATAGCGGACGCAGGGGAGGTGGGAGTTAGGGACGTTGTCAAGTGCCGTCGTTCATGACGACTCCTCCCTTCAATGGCTTGACCCACTCGAAATCAGGTGCAATTACCGGTTTCACAACTACGTGTAAGAAAAAATTATTTTCGGCTTGTGCCTTTTCTTGAGAGCGTATTTTTTATTCTGTTGTTTAAAATGTCGAAAAGAAAAGTTCTATCCGTAAGACAAAAAGTGGAAATTATAAAACTCTTGGATAAAGGTGAAAAAAATGTTACAATATGTAAGCAGTATGGACTTTCTTCTTCAACTGTATCAACTCTTTTAAAAAACAAGGAGTCCTTAATGAAAGCATATGAAGCGAATGTGATAGATTCCAAATGGTTGAAGAAATGTGAAAAAGAGGACTTGGATGAAGCGCTGTTAAAATGGTTTGTTCAGCAACAGAATTCTTGTTTACCGATAACTGGGCCCATCATTAAAATCCAAGCAAAAAAATTTGCAGCTCAGCTAGATTACCCAGTTTTTTCTTGCTCTAATGGATGGCTACATCGTTTCAAGCAACGTCATAACATCTGTGCAGGAAAAATCATCGGCGAAGCCTCCAGTGTGAACGACAAGGATGTGAAAGACTGGTTAGATTGCACATGGAAAGATGTACGTGAAAATTACTCTGACGATAACATCTACAATGCTGATGAAGAAACTGTCCTTAAAACGCCGACACGTGATTGTGCTGAAGAATCATTACAAAATCTAGAAGTTTTTTGAAGCAATGAAAAATACTGATGATGCAAAATTTAATGCATTAAGTGTTTTAAGACGAAAATTGAAAGAAACAAAATTTTGTAAACTCAAACAATCAACTTTGGAGGAATATTTTTCCAATTCTCAATAAAGATTACCAAGCAGTAATTCACGTAAGTTGTTTTTTATGTATATACTATTAGTTATTAACTAGGATTCGGATTTAGCGAGCGACCGGATTTAACGAGCATTTTTCTGTGTCCCGAGCTCCTTGTTAAATACAGGTCCTACTGTAAAAGTAGTGAATTTGAGAGTGGAACTTTCACAACTGATTCTGGGATACAAATTACTGATGTTACATAATTTTTTGCAAAATGTACAAATTGTTGAACATTTTACATGCTAAACATTTTGCAGACGCACTTTTAGCATCAAATTCTATCAATTTTGTCAAATCAGGATGAATTTCTTTATTACATCAGTCATGGTTAAATACAGATTGCTTTGACATATTTTAATAAAATAAATATTCAATAAATTAAGATAACAAATGTTCAGTTCCCAAACAAAGATAAATAAGCAGAGTGAAACATCTCATCAATCCCACAACATCCAGTAGAAAGTTTCACTGAAGCTGGAACTGAAAATCTCTGAGTTGAAGGACTGAAAGAGGGTTGACAAAATGATTTGCACAAAAGGTTGAAATTCTCTTTACAGTACTTATGAAGAGCAAAGATTGATTTTAATGGTGCTGCAATTTAAAATCGTTAGCTTTATAAGAAACATTTTACTATTTTTTTCTTGAAAGTTCAAAATTTTCAATCTTTTTCTCATGATTTTCAAATTTTCCTCAGAAATTTGGTAATTTCCCTGACTTTTCCAGTCCTATAAATTCCCAGACATTTCCAGGTGGCTAGACACCCTGTCCAAATTAAGTCTCTAAACATACTTTATTATCTCTTCATTTCACTATAGTTTCTTATTACAAAGAATTCATAATTCCTTTGAAATGTTTTATGATAATTTACTTTTATTCATAGCAGAATCACAACATTTTAATTATTATTATTTTTTTTTTAATTTCTACCAGAAGAATTTTTTTTGGTGGGGGGGGGGGGCTTTAATAACTAGGAGGCACTACCACCTATGAGTTATGCTCGCCAACAATCATTCAGACATTGCAGGCTCTAAAAACGAGTAATTTGCTGTGTGTGTTTTAAACAACCAGTGGCAGTCCTCGCTGTAAAGAGGTTGCCATTAATTTCCCTTTAAGGGATTTTTCAATTCTTAAAGCTGAATCAACTGCTATCATGACAGTTAACAGCTGTTTTTGCGATTGATTAAATAAGATTAATTAAACATTTGAAAATCAGCTTGCATAAAATTGCTAAGTATACAATGTCGCTGCTTCACGAAATTTATACTAACATAAGATTTTTTTTTTTTTATGAAATATGCAATCACAATAATTGAGCTCTATACATTCCTGCATATAAATCATTAAGATACAATCAGGACAAAATGAAGTTATTTTGACACAATCGTAGAAAAAAACCCTAAGCTTTATAAATGAGAATGTGCATTTTCTTTGGTGAATGCAGCAGAAATATACAATTTATCTGACAATACAAAAAATAAATAAAATCAAACAATTGGCATAGCATTTAGCGATCTTGTATGGCATCTACATATGAATTTTATTTATTTATTTTTTTTAAAGAAAAACTTTTCCTTAAAAAAATGTCTCACTCAAAATATAGAATCAAAAATCAGCAATAGTTATCTTATTTGTCTAACCTTCCATATTTGGGTTCATAGCCGATGTTGGCGACAAAATCACTAAAATAACTCTAAAATCACTGAAATACATGTTTTAATATTTTTTTAGTAGATTTGGTATGCTCCTACCTAAAACTACTGCTGAGATATGGCAAAAGGACCTAAAGCTTTTGACCTCTCCATTTAACCTCCTTAGGAAGTGAATTTTAAAAAATCCTTTCTTATTGCTTGCCTAAGTCATAGAAGTAATCTACTGTCTAAATTTTGTGATCGTGACTTTAGTCGTTTCAGGTCTGTGTTGATGAGTAAGTCAGTCAGAAGTTCTCTTTATTATATTAATATAGATTACTTAACAGTTTTAACATGAAAAAGGGTAATCCTTGAACTACTGCTCACTTTAACATTTTAATTTTTTGTTTCAAAAACAATAAGCAACCAAAGAAGTTAGTGACAATAATAGGTAATAATCTAAGCAGCATTATCTGTTAGCAATTTCTGCTATGAAAACATTAGAAGCATAGTGGACAATAATTAAAACACAATTCTAAAGGACAAAATAGTAGAGTAAGAGGGGAAAAACAGTAAATTTAGTCATTTAAGCTGTAACAGAGAGCCAAGAATATAAGCTTACAATAAACTGCATCTTTAATAAAATATTTTTTTTTCTATTATTGTTATCACTGCTTGTTTTTTAATTTTTTGTAAAGCAAGCAAATTTGAGCAAGTACTAAATATTATGCACATGCTTTTGTTGCTTTAATGATTTTTTTTCTGATTTTGAAATTAATATTTTAAGAATATGATCTTTTTTTACAAGATAAATGTAAATGTTTTAATGACAAACAAGAAAATTCTGAATGATATTGGAATTCAAAAGACAGTGCTTGTAAACTATTTTTTTTTTTTAAATTAAGAACAATGCTTTCTAAGTTTGGATCGGGTGAATATTTAAAATTCTCAGCTTAAAAAGAAAACTGATATTAAGACTTACTTTTTAGCCCTGTAAACAAAAACACACTTCTTCCCTAAATAGAAAGTTGTCTCTCGCCTTGTCACAACACCATCAATTTTCAATAATGATGTATGCTCATGCTGATTACGAAGACCTCTTTTATAGCCAACAAAGACTGCTTTACAATATAACCTAAAATAAAAGAATGGCTTGAAAAAAAATTTCATTACAAAAGCTAACAAAAAGATTGTTTTGTAATCGATACAAATTAAAACTTCTCAGATGCATGGCAAAACAAAAAAAAAAAAAAAAATTACATAACCTTGTTACCTGAAAACAAGATTAGCACATGGTAAAATGATTTTTTATCAGCAAGTCATAAAAAAAACTTTAAATATGTAAAGCAGAGAAAGATAGAATAAAAAAGATAAGACCTTGTGAATCAGAATTGTATTTTTAAATTCCTACTATTAGCTCTCTCTCTCTCTCTCTATATATATATATATATATATATATATATAATATATATATATATCTTGTTGGAATTTTCAATCTTTAATAAAATATTCTCTATTCATCCATTCAAGTTCAAATAAATTTTTTTTAACTTGTACTGGATGACAATTGATGTTAATAGTTTTTTCAAATATTAATTCATTAATTAAATTTAATTAATAAATTTTAATATGGGAGAAAAAAAATTTCTCCCATTGTTTTCATAAATGAAATGAAAGATTTATCTCAAATTAGTGATGCCAACAAAAAATAAAATACCGCAACAATGATTATAAAATAATGTTCAAGATAACGTGGGATATTAATGCTGCACGGGTTTATTTTATATATTTATGATTAAAAAGTAGGAATTAACTTTTAAAAAAATTTATATTACTTGTTTTTTATGCCAAATTGATATTGCACTATATTACTTATAATTAAGCAGCTCAATGCCAGTTTGCCAGAATTTAAAAATGTTGAGTATAGTTTAAGACTCGAGTTTCTTTTACTTCCTAAAAAAATATTTAGGGATACTATCACTGACTCAAAAATCACTATTCTGTCGATCGCCATGTCTTTTGATTTTAGCTCAATGTAGCTGTAGACTTATTTGTATGAAACCAAACCACATATTATATAAGTAACCTCAGTGGTATGTTCAATGGTCCATTCTTTTAAAAACAAAATACTGACAGTAGTTTTAAAAACAATTTTGTTAAGAATATACAATATATAAAACTTTAAAAAGTTCAAATATCTACAGAATTAGTTTATTTCCATTCAGGCTTAGATTAGATGCACTATATGCCCGTTATATTAGGCTAAAAGTCTGAAACCAAATCAATTTTACTCATGTGGAAATTTTGTCGCAAATACAAAAAAAAAAGGGAAGCCATCAGCACATAAAATATTTTTTAAAGACTGCCGAGTACGTAAAGTAATTAAACAGGAATTGGCCTACAGTTAACACTAAACTGATTCTCAAATTGGAGATCAGATATGGAGGAATAAGTGCAGTTGGGTAAAAAAGGACAAAAGACGGGTAAAGTGAAGCGTCCACCACTGCTTGGCGTCTGTTTTTTGGCATGCTAGTGTGCACACGATAGCGCAGTGTGCCTTGCAACCCTCGTAATTCCTCCTGTGGAGATTTCTCTTTGTCCGATCGAAATTTCTCCAAGAGCATCTTGTTTTCACGCATGTTCAATTCGATCTTTTGTTTTCGCCTGTTTCATTGGACAAAAAGAGGAACACTGAGAATTTTCCAGAATTTTGTCAGCATCCTTTTTAGAATTTGAATTCCGTTCACTCGCGGGAGCATTTTAAAAACACAATTGCTGTTTCTAATTAAAATTTTCCTTAATCGTTTTAATTTAAATGTGATATTCCGTTCACTCGCGGGAGCATTTTAAAAACACAATTGCTGTTTCTAATTAAAATTTTCCTTAATCGTTTTAATTTAAATGTGATATGCATCTAGCATACTTTTTTAAAAACTCATTTATTAAATATTTTTAAATTAAAAAGTTTTTTTTATTCTACAGTAAGTGATATAACTTTTGTCCGTATAGCAGTTACTTTGAATGCAATTTTGTTTGAATTTAGTTATGTTTAACAGAAAAAAATTATTTGCTATCAAAGCTGTATCAGATTCTTAAAAAAACTCATTTCACTCAAATATTTGTGTCTCCAAAAACAATATCTGGCCTTTCCATGAGAACTTTTATTTTATTCACGCACTTTTCCCATCGAAAATTCATTGAATGTAAGATTTTGCACAGTGTCTCTTTTTTCCACGAAAATCCAATTTTTTCTTTCAACAAGGATAATAATTTTCTGAGAATTTCTTTCCCTTATGTAAAAGTCTTGAATCGTTTAACATATAGACGCACTTGTCAAAGTCATCTATTTCGCAGTTTCGTTCACTAGGTCTTTTATGATGTTTACCAGGTGATTTTAAAACTGTCGATGAGCAATGCAGAAACTTCATTTTTTTTTTTTTTTTTTTTTTTTTTGTAGCTTCAGAAACTCTACTTGCTAGGGAAGCCCGTTTCAGAGCTAGTGGGAACAAAATTCCACAACATTATATACGATTTTATGTGCTTGCGATTTCAAGACTTCACCTTTCCTAAACTGAATGGGAATCTTTCCAGTTTAACAAATTAGCAAAATTATTTAAACAAATGGGAACAAATAATTTAAAAAGCAAAAGCAAAATTAAATCAAAAATAAGATAACGCAAGCAAACTGCTGTAGATCCAAGAAGAATGACGTGAAGTAACCATTTATTCCACCAATTCCTCACACGCATATTCCCCATTCGAAATAGACAAGTCTTGTTACTATAGCGACCGCCACTAACCAGACTTCTTGGCAGGAGCTAGTCTTGTGGTCGATAAACAGTAGATGTGTTTACCAATTAAATATTTTCCTATATGTTGACTGACATTGTAAAAAAGAAATTACATTCAAATGAAAATGCACAATTTCTGTATTAAATTTTTAAGCTACAAAAGATAATGTTAGCCATGCAAAATGTATTGATATTTAACACTTTTCCATAGCAATCTTAAAGCTTAATACAGTACTACACTTTTTTCCCCAAAAAAACTCCAGAGAAACAAAGTATTCATGTTTTTAATTTCTAAGACTAATTTAAAATTCAAATTTATTTTCTTTCATATCATAATCGTGAAAAACAAATTCAAGCCACACTGTGACTCAAGTATTATGAATTTATAACTGAATTTTTTTGAAAAAACATTTTTTAAGTAAATAAGATTTTCAAGGTATGAAAATCACATTCTTTATTACATAAACATAGCAATCAATTAAAATCAAACATATATTATTTTTAGAGATATTAAAAAAAAACTCAATATAAAAGTGCAAGATCTATTTTAAAAACAGCCTTATGCAACATGAGAAAAAAAAATTTTTTAATGTAATTTAATAAACAAGTTTTACCTTCCAGGTTTAACTTTTTCTCTGGGTTTTTTGGGAACAACAGGTTTTGTACTTGTTTTTTCAGCAACACCTTCTTTCTTTTCTTTCTTTACTTTTGTTGCCTTGACGTCTGCCATTTTAAAAGCTGCAAATAAATACATTAATATATTTTTAATTAGTTTTAAATACATAATATAACACAATTTGTTCACTTGTTTAAATATCACTACAGGAAAATACTTTATAATTTCAAAATTTCTTATTAGTACTTTTCAGTTATAAGAAAAACAATAAAAAATGAATCTGAACAGATGTATCATTCGCCCGCAGTCTGCCATCTTGTTTTTTAAATCAAAAATACGTTTGTTTGGTTTCTCATTTCCAAAATAATTTTCCTCCATATTTATTTATTATAAATACGTTATTTAATTTGACTAATTTATTTACATTTAATAATAAAAGTTCAATAAAAAAAAGAAAAGAAACAAGATGGTGGACTGCGAGCGAATGGTACATCTAAGAAGACTAAATGAGGAGTGATCGTGGGTTCATGAAAAAATACTTGAAATTTTAACGAGAAAATGTTTCCGTATGAAGAGAGGGGGCAGGGAACATATAATTTATTACAAGGAGGTCAAATTATGAAAAATATGAATTTTAATTATGTTTAGCAATCATATGAAATTGATATTTTAGGAATTTAACTATCAGAAAAAACAGAATTTCTGAATCGAGAATGAAAAAATACCTGAATGCAGGTATATAACCTGAACACAATCATCCCTGCTATACATTAATTTGATACAAGGATCTTATTTTACACATGTTGGTAAATAAAATGTTGACAAAAAACATTGCTAGTTGTTTTCTTACTATTATTGACATTATACAAGAATAGGTTATATTATTACATAAACATTGATGCTGGCAATGCACTAGCTACAACACATCACTTAAACAAAAAATTGAAGGGATGAAATAAACTAACGGGTTCTTCAGGATGCATAATTTAATTTTTACATAGAAAGAGCAGAAAAGAGGCATATTTTCTATTAAATACATTGACATTGATGATGACTTATTTCGGGAAGAGCTCCATACCCTGTGCCGGTTGCAGGGATCACTCTAGGGAGTTTCAGAGGGGCGGCCTACTCTCATGACCTTTTTAGATAAAATCCTACCCTCCTTGACCTTTTTCCAGAACTTTCCAACGCTCATTTTATTCCTGTGTAGAATCCTGCCTTGTTTGCATTGTACTTTCAAAAATTCTTTACCTATCTTTTATTTTTAGAATGCTAGTATGGTACATCAGGAGTACTCCTCTTTTCCTCTTTATTTCTCTGTGAAATGCCTAAGGGTCATTGATTAATTTCATCTTCTCTAGTGAAATGTAGTATAAGATCAGGCATTCCGGCCTTTGACTACATGATAACTTACATAAGTTCTACAAAAAAAAAAAAGTAGCTTTAGAATTTTTATTTTGTAGCCTTTTTCAAAACTAGTTTTGCTAAAACCGGAAAAAAGTTATCTGGTGAATAAAAGTTTTTTTAGAGAGAGAAGTTTTTGAATATCGTAGGAAAAGGGGGAAATGACTGAATATAGTAAAAAATTTTACAATAAAAATCGAGAACATTTCATTTTGCTATTTTTAATACTTTTCAAAACAGTAAAGTTATGGAAATTAGAAATGTTATTGGATTTTTTAAATTAAAGAACTTTAAGCTGATGCCAGACTTCTCTCCCCACCAGTATATGGGTACATGCACTTATTACAAAAATGCCCTTTTTATGAAATGATATTCCCTTTTCAACAAAATTGCCCTTATTATGTAATGTGCGCCCTGCCCTTTTTTATGTTCTAGAATGATCCCTGGGCACAATTAGCTAAAAAATCCAAAATTGAACCAAATTGCAGTTTTAGCATCATTCCAAATTTATAAAGATGGCCAAAAAAAATGCTTTTTAAATGTTCATAAACATATGTTTATTAAACCATGTTTTTGCACCATCTAAAAAAAATACAATGCTAAAACAAAATGTTATCGTCATTTTCGACATTTTAACAAGTAATGAAAATACATAAACATTCTTAATAAACCTAAGAAGTACTTTTGTGATAAATAATGGTTATTGTCGGGGGGGGGGGGGGGGGGGGGGGGCATATTGTAAACAATTAATAAACAAATGAAAAAACTAACTTGTGGAAATCTCAGGAAAGATCTCATATAAATGGCACTTAAAATGATAAAATAAACAAGTTGTCCACATAAAAATACAAAAAATTACACTTTATATATATATTTTTTATATTTTTGAGTACACAGATAAAAAATAAAAATCTTGCTCACAACTGCCATTACAATTTTAAAAAATGGTGCTTCTCCATTATCCTGTCGACCACTTTTCGTTTTCATAAAAAAAAATCTCCAAACTGTAACGCCAAACAAACAAATGTTAGAATGTTGCCATTAGATTATCAAAATAAATAAAAAAATTTTAATCTGAAAAGCCTTTTTCACTTGGCTGGTGAATGGTTGGTCGGCTGGTTTGTGACATCAGTTGAAATTGATTTATTGCACTTAACTATGCAACACATTTTTTTTTCAATGCATTTTCTCTTTTAATATCATGGCACAGCCACTTTTGTTATTGTAATTAACAAAATAACTAATAAATTGGTAAAACATAATGAAAAACACAAGCAAATGTCGAATTAAAAATCATTTGATGACATATTAACAAACATGTGTAATGCTTCTGACATCAAGTGAATGGGACTGCATTTTTGGCATTAAATCCTAGTTTGACAATAGTTTTTTTTTTATGAAAGTGGTCGACGGGATAATGGAGAAGTACCAAAAAAATGTATGTACAAAATAGAAAAATATCTGAAAAAAAAAATGCACAAAAATTATAGTTGCATAATATTACATCTACAGAAAAAAAATAGTTTAAAAAAAACAACCCCGAAGGCTGAAGATCACAACTACCACATCGAAACATTTATCGCCAAACAAAAACTTGCTTGTAAAAAAGACCCAGTTTTTTTTAAAGTGTCTGGGTCCCAGATATCCAGGCTTTCAAAAGCCAAGTGACATCATTGATAAATACATTTACAATAATCTGTAATAAAATACTAAATAAACAGGTTACCAAACTTTGCAATATGGGATTAACCACATTTTGTACAGTACTGCAAGTGGCATTCCATTAACTGAAATTTTTTTATAATTACATAGCTGCCAAACTAAAGAGCAAAATTAGGAAATTTCATTAGTGGCCAGTGGCCCGTAGTAAGTTTTATAAGTGGCCCGTAGTAAGTTTTATAAGTGGACACTTTTTTTAAACTAGTGACCATTTTTTTATTTAAAAGTTCTCGACAGTAAACTTTTATTAAAATTTCAATTAGTATCAATCTAAAATTAAATAGACAAAATAAATATGTTAATATAAACATATTTCAACCAGTATTTGAAAATAGTGGACTCAAATATCAAAAAGTTTGATATTGACAAGACAGAACTCACTGATACAAACCAAACAATTCTGCAACAAAATTTGCATACCTATTTAGTTTCCTTACAACTACAACTTCAGTTTTTAAATTTTGATCTCTAAAAATACAAAATTAAAATCCTTTTGCAAATTTAACAATTACGTCAGCTGTTAGGCTGAAAGAATAACAAATAGTGGTTTTACAAATCTTTAAAAACCAAACAAACTTTCAATAAATCAAACAATGTATAAAAGGTACTAAAGTTAAGCATATTTAAAGGTTTTCTATAAAAATTTAAAGCTCACGCTCGTCTATAGAAGTCAAAATAAGTAACATTGATAAAATATTAATGCCATCAGCATTTTAATCTTTAAAAACAAAAAGAATTAAATCAAGGCTTAATATCAAAACAGTGGATCGCCACAAAATATCAACGAATAGGTAATACAATTAATAACTATAAAGCATCACAGACATTTTTGTTGCATTAAATTCTTAAAATGCAATCTGATAAAAACTAAAGGCTTCAGAAATTATAATAGACAACAGTAATTCTATATTTTTAAAAAAAAATTAAAAATCCAATATCTTCGCCAAATTACTACACAAGACAATGGATAAAAACATGTTTTGAAACATAATTTTAGAAAATAGTATATTAATATAAACCATATAAATTCACCAAATGGAAGAGACGAATTATATTTTTTACTCTCAAACACTCAGTGTACGACCACGTGTAGCGTTAAATGTTAAAAAGAAACAAATTACTGTTTTCTATAGTACTATACACAGTAATACATTATTAATTATCTGAACGCAATATACTTTCGGAATGCTAGTATATCAAAAGAATCAAGATGATCAATATTATAAATTGTTATATAAAACTACTGAAATCAGCATCGCCAGCTCTTAACAAAGAATACTTGTTTCATGCAACTAAATCTTAGAAATATGACATGTAATACTTTTAAACAATTAAAACAGTACCTATGAAACTCTTCAAAAATACAGAAATTTACATAAACTATAATATTTTATTAATAATTTTAAAAATTACATGCCTTAAACACGTCTACAGGGCTTTCTTTTTCACAGATCACAATAGTTCAGAGGAGGTGAGTTGTAGTACCACTTCTTGCTCCGAGTAAAATGTGCGAGAGATTCAGCTATATTCCGACGATCGCAGTTTATAATTTGCTATGCATTCCAAAACAGTGGGAAATGGCTGGTGGATGGCGGAAAAAACCAAAGACGCGATTTAAAAACCATCACGCGTATAGCGATTGTAGGCGGTGTCGAATGATGATTGGCTAAAAGATGGTTACGTAGTTGGTGAGGGGAGGAGTTAAAGCGTATTAAATGAATAAGTGTAATAAAAGCAAACATTCTTGTGTCAGATCTTGTATAGTGGTTAAAGCACCAGGCTCGTAGTTTCGATGTATCGAGTTGTGTCCTTTCCAATTTTTTTACATTTTTAGAGTTTTGCTTTGATCTTTATTGAATTAGTTAATAAAGAATATTTATTAGCAGTGCTTCTTAAGCATTGATGTAAAGATCAGTTGATCTTTATCAATTGCTCTGCAATATTTTATTGTCAATTAGATAATTAAATTTTAATTAGAATTAAGTTAAACAATGTTAAATTATAATTATAATTAAGGTAAATAAAAATAAAAAAATTTATTACATACAATGAAATTTAATATCAGATAATTTCAAGAATTAAATTAAATTTTAATTCATATAAGCTATTTTTTAATAACTATACGAACATTTATTAAAATGCAATAACTCCTAAACTTTCATTAAATTTTTTTTATTAGAACTTTAGTAACAGATGATTATCAAATTAGCAGAATTAATTAATTAAAGTTTTCAACTTTTAAACTTAAGCATTATTCTTAAAAATCTCTATTAATTTACTAAAATTCTTTTTACCAATTACTGGTTGATCTGTAGTGATAAAGTTCTGGAAGATTACCATATTTAAAGTTTTTTTTCTATTATTTTATTATTTAAAATTTTAATTATTATTTTTATTTAAATAAGTATAATTAATATTAATTAATATTTTTATTTAAATATATTCAATTAATATATTATATAAGTATAATTATTTAAACGTATAATTAATATAAATAAATGTTATTATTTAAATATATAATTAATATAAATAAATATTATTATTTAAATATATAATTAATATTATTATTAAAATATATAATTAATATTATTATTATATAATTAATATTTTTGCGTAAAGGTTTGTTATACATTCTCTTGTGATTAATTAGCAAGATATAAACTATGAGAAAAATAAACCAATCTATGTTAAAGAGAAGCTTGGGTTTTGTAGACATAGCTTGAAATATGATCTTATGTTTCGGTTGATACATTTTGTACAAACCCAAACATTACATGTATGTTAATGTTATTTGTTATTAATAATGTGTAATAGAAACAAAACGTTTTTGGTAACTATTAAAATCCGGAAGCTAGGACTTTTTTGTTTTTATTTCTGTTTCTGCTTCTTCTTCTTTTTATTTATTTATTTATTTATTTTTATTTTTTTGTATATGTCGTCTACATCAGTAATCTATTTATTTTTAAAAAAAATTGTATATGTCGTCTACATCAGTAATATATATTTTAATGTCATCATGATCCCAAGAATTTTGTGAAAATTGGAATAGCAGAAAATCATATACAGGGATTGTATTGATTTCATGATTTTACATGTTAATTTTGGTACATTTAGGCTAAAAACAATAACAACCAAACAAAATTATTATAAATAGATTAAATAAAGCAAACAATGGCATCATTTCATAACTGTATTACAAATAATAATAGTGAAAGTAAAGAAGATAAATCTATCTAACACTAGTAATAATAAATATACAGTAGATTCCCGTTACAACGAATTCCATTACAACGAAAAATCCCGTTACTACGAAATTTGACAAATCCCCTTTTCAAATTTCATTAACCCCAATGTATTAAGAATTCCGATTTAACGAAGTGCATTTTACTAGGAATTCCGTTACAACGAAAAATCTTCATCGAGCTTTTTTTGTTTTTTCTCAACTGCTTAACAGAAATGAAATATACTTCGAAGTTAAAAAATAACGTTGTTTTGGGGACAGGTGCTATTTCATATTTTTCTCTCCTTTGCTATTTTTTCGTTTGTTTACTTCTGTTTCCGAATTCCTTTTTTTTCATTAGCCCATATGCTTCAAAATCATCACGTGACAGACAGCAGGTGGACTTCACTGTGAAAGAAGTGTTTGTGCTTGTTCTGGGGTGTCTTTGTCGCCAATACCTGTTGCAGTGTGTTTCTTGCTTCGTTCATTGATAAAATATGGCTTGTGTGAAACGAAAACAATTTTCGTTGGAAGAAAAGAAAGCTATAATTTCTGAGATTGATAAAGGATTGCGGAAAGCTGATGTGGCCAAACAATATGGAATAACACCATAGAGTTTATCGACATTTCTAAAATATAAGGAAAATATTGACAGACAATTCCAAATTACAAGCATTTGTTCCCATAGAAAACGAATGCGACAGTCCCAATTTCAAGATGTGGATAAAGCCGTGTTCAAGTGATTGTGTCGATGTTCGTTCACGCAATGTGATTCTCTGATAAGGCAAAAAGCTCAAGAGTTCGGAACAATGCTTGGTATTGAAAATTTCCAAGTCAGTGTTGGATGGCCCAATCGCTTCCGTACTCACCATGGAACTGTAATAAAATCAATTTGAGGTGACGCAAGTGATGTACCTACAAAGACTGTAAATGAATGGAGAGCTGGAAAAGCAACTGCCCTTATAAAGACATACAGCTCCGATGATGTTTTTAATGCTGACGACACTGGAATATTTTATCAACTTGAACCGAGAAAAACATTAACATTTAATGACGACAAATGCATTGGAGGGAAAACTTCAAAGAAACGAATTACAGCACTTTTTTGTTGTAACAAATCTGGAACCGAGAACAGAAAAATATTAATTGTTGGTTGCTCTGGCAAGCCCCGTTGCTTTAAGAGCTGTCATTCACCTTGCGATTATAAATTCAATAAGAAGGCATGTATGACACAAGATATCTTTATGATTGGCTGATGCAACTTGACAAAGAAATGAAAGCTAAAAAATGGAAAATTCTTCTGATTGATAACTGCATGCCTCATGATAATTCCCCCAAATTAGACTGCATCCAATTTGAGTACTTTCCGCCAAATTGTACTTCTATTCTACAGCCTCTAGACCATGGCATCATCCGTGTTGTAAAATCTCGCAGCTGAGCTCTTTTGCTAAAAGAAATTCTTTGCGGCTTAGAGAGAATGGCAAAAGACCAAAAATAAATCTCAAAGAAGCTATTGAATTGATCTCTGGTTCGTGGCAAGAAATTAGGCAGAAAACAATTTCTAACTGTTGGAAACATGCCCGATTAACTGACACCGAAGAAAATTAATCAGAAGTTTTAGATTTGGATATGAGTCCTCTGAGTTAAACACAATTTGGAAGGCTACCAGAAAATCAACATCAATCCCTGATCAGGTGGATTGGGAGGATTTCTTATCTGTGGATGACAATATTCAAACATGCTCTGAAGTGACTGATGAAAATATCATTTTAACCATTAAAACTACATTAGACCAACAAAATGACGAAAGCAGTGATGACGATATACGCCGCTGAAGTCGTGACGTCATCAATATGGCGCTGGGCATAAACAGACTGAAGTGCCCATTGAAATAACATGGACGTAAAAAATAAAATCTTCTAGGAGTAATAATTTTCATATATAAGAACTTTCAGGCACTGTTCTGCAAAGTTTAAGGTACGCTTTTCATTATGAATTCACCAAACTTCTGATTTTGTGATTTAAATTTGAATAATTTATTAAAAAGTCATTAGCTTAACGCCTGTTAGACAAACAACATGGCTACATCGGCTGAATTGGTGATATTTACATTCATGTCTATCAAGATATCTCTGTCTCTCTCTATTTATAAGTAAAACTTTTATTTAATTTAAATTAATAATTTTATATTTTTAAAAATTATTAAAGATATTTTATAATTTATAAATTATTATAATACATAAATTATAAATAATATTTAAATTAAGTATATAAATTATATATTAAATATGTAAAATATGATGTACTATAATAATATAAATAAATATAAAATATAATATATTAAATTATAATACTAAAATGATATACTATATTAAATTAAATCAATTTAAACATATTAAATTATTTATATATTACATAAAATTAATACTAATAATAAATAATTATTTATCATTTTAAATGTTTAATAAATATGATTGATATTAATAAATGAAATTTATTATTAATAATTTTAATTAATATTTATTTATTATATATATACAATTAAATAATTATTAATTAAAATTATTAATTTAATTATATTAAATATATATATATATATATATATATATATATATATATATAATTAAATAATAATTATTAAAATTATTAATAATTATTTTTATATTATTAATAATAATTATTATTATTAATTATTTTATATTATTAATATCAATTTTATTTATTAATCATTTAAAATGATAAATAATTAATTATTCATAATATTAATTTAATGAAATATATATTTAATTTAATATGTTTAAATTATTATTATTATTATAGATTGCATTATAATTTTATATTATATTAATATATTTATATTTAATATAAATTAATAGCATAAATAATAATATTATTACAAATTATAAATTTAATTTATCATAGTAACGTAATTTAATTATTATTAATTAAAAATAATTGTAATATAATAATATGAACTAAAATATTAATTATTTAATAATTATATTTAATATTTTAAAATAATTATTTAATAATTATATTTAATATTTTAAAATAATTATTTAATAATGATATTTAATATTAAAAACTATAATTAATATTAATAATAATAAAATATTTATAATTATAATTAGTACTGATCTTAATAAATATTAATATTGTAAATATAAATAATATCCTGATGAATTATATTAAATTAATAATATAATATATTAAATTAAAATTCTAAATTTTAATATATTAAATATATAAAGTATTATAATATGTAAATTATTAAAAATAATCTAATATTTTTTTTAATTTTAATATGATTTTCTCTTTACTTATAATTAAAAAATTAAATTACTTATAAGTAAAGAGAGATAAATACATCTTGACAGACATGAATGTAAACATCCCCGATTCACAGACGATGTAAAAAACCGCCATGTTTGTCTAACCGGAGTTGATTTTTTAATAAATTATTCAAATTTAAAGCACAAAATCAGAAGTTTGGTGAATTCATAATGAAAAGCCTACTTTAAACTTTGCAGAATAGTGCCTGAAAGTTCTTAAATATGAAAATTATTATTCCTAGAAGATTTTATTTTTCACGTCCATGTTATTTCAATGGGCACTTCGATCTGTTTATGCCCAGCGCCATGTTGAAACGTCACACTTCAGCGGCGTATTGGTGTCACCGACGATTCAAAAGTTACCTCTTCGGAAGCTCTCTCATGCTTGGAGAAAATGCGTGCTTTTGTTTTTCATCAAAAGAATGTTCTAGAGGAGGTATTTTCTCACATTCATTCGTTGCACACGTTTTTGTTATAATCAACTACATATTCCTTTGTACAAACTAAAATTACAGATTTTCTGCAATAATGTATTATTAAATAAATGTTAGTCCGTAATTTTGTAATTTTAATATTGAATTTTAATTTACTAACTTTTTCTATGTTAATTTAACTAGTCTTCCATTAAAATCCTCTATAATGAAAGGTACATTTATCTTACATAATTTATTTACGTGCACATGTAATTCATTAGATAAATAGGAGTAATTCCGTTACAACGAAAAAATCGTTACAACGAAATATTTTAGTGGTCCCGTGGAGTTCGTTGTAACGGAAATCTACTGTAGTTATCATTATTTTTATTTTGCGAAAAAAAAAATGTTGAATGATTAATTGCTTATTTTACGAACAGATGGCGCCACTACACATTTTGTGACCATTATTATTACATGTTGGAGGATTTATGTGTGTTTTGTAATAAACCATTTAAATTATTTAAATAAAAAAATAAATTTACATGAGTATGTGTATTTTTAACGGCTTAGAAGTTGCATGGATTTTAGGTGTTTAAGTGTAATTTGTATAGCTTTTTAAATTATTTAAATACTGAATGATTTTTTTTTTTCAGTTAAATTTTGGCAGTGGATACATCAATGTTTGCAAGCTTTTAATTGTAAAAAGAAAAAAATAATTCCAAAATTAAATGAATTTGTATGCAAATTTTGTATTTTACGCTGTCTTGACTTAAAGATATGAAGGAAATAGTTTGTTTAATAAACCTTTAAGTTCAGTAAAAATTTTAAAACTAGTATATAAAAATTCGAAATCTTCATTTCTTAAGTATATATTGATTTTATGAAATAAATAACTATATAAAAATCTGTAAACTGCATTGCTTAAGTATATGATGATTTTATAAAATAGCACAGTTCAAAAAGTTTTTAACAACCTAGTAATTTTATTTTCGTTTATTAATTCAATTATGATTATTAAAAAAATAATAATCAACATTCAGAAAGCTAACATTTATTTGCTGTGCTTTCAGTTTATTCTTGTGAAATAATGTTTAATATGTTTTTCTTTGTTTAATTCTAGCTAATTGTACTTAGTATTTACTATAAATAAAATTTAAAATAAAAATTACAAAAAAAAATGTAAACATGTAATCTTTATTTGAAAATTGGAAGTTATAGATTATAGATATTAAAGAATATAATAATTTATAAATTAAATATGTTTAACTTTATGTAAGGTTTGTTATGTATCAATAAATTATGCTGGACGTAAAGTTTTTTCCCTTAAAAAATGCACACAAGCTACTACAAATTTAAATTAGTTTTCACCAACCTTTAAAATTAAAATATGTTTTATTTTTCTTTAAAAAAAAAAAACAAAAAAGAAAAAAACAAGAGTTGAATTAGATAATGACCTCTGAAAATACAAGGGCTAGAAGTATTTGATTTGCTGTTTCAAATTATACTTGTACATATGGATTGTTTTCTTTTAATTGGATTAAGTTAATAATTTTTTGTTAGACACGTTTAATATGTCCTAAGCATCATTAAAAATAAAGCAAACATGAATATGCAAAATGCAAGATCAGACTTTCTTATGAATCTTGAACGAAATGAAAAATATCCTCTTCAAGCGCATTAAGCTCCTCCTACCTCGTCTCGGGCAGTCGACCAATCACCATTCGACATCGTCTCCAATCGTTCTACGCGTGATGGTTTGTAAAATCGCACCAAAGACATTTAAGATATATTTTAAGATGTATTAGGCGTGGATACAAATGAAACGGTTTCAGTAACAACTCGGGTTGCAGTCACAAATCCTGCCAAACGCGATACAAATGAAACGCCATCCGGCTTCAGCCGTCACAAAGTTGTGACTGTTGTCATAAAAATTTGGGAACAGATGTGTTACACTCACGCTAAAATGTAAACAAAAGATTGGCGACTGTTTGGTTGGCGCGATTTCCAAGACTGCGCCAAACGAATAACTTAATACAATGGCTAGGTTGCCATTAAAGGAAAAAATCCCCTAAATTTGGCGACTTTTTTCTTTTTTTTAACCGATTAATTTTTTTTTTTTTTTAGCGTGAGTGTAAAGCATCTAAGCCAAAATTTGTTACTGCTTGGAAGCCGTCGCGAGCTGTCACAAGCTGGTAACAACTCTCTGAAACGTAAATAAAGCTTGTCAGCATAACACGTTTTACAAATAGCACCAAATATTCCAGAAATAATCGTATTTAAACAGCGCCAACTAAAACTATTGTCAATATTATGTTTGTTTGTTTTTTTCCCTTTAAACCATGCTAAAATGGGAACGTTGTTATTTGCGAAAAATTTCATCCATATATTATATAAAAGTATATTAAATAAAAGTTACATTATATAAAAGTAAAAAAAAAAAAATGGAAAGAAAGTTTTTTAGATACGGAAATTGAAATACATAATATATGTATTTCACAACTTTAGATTTTTTTTTTTTTCATTTTAATTTACCAATAAAAAATTGTTAACTAAACTCTAAACAGACAGGGAAAAAATACATAATTTTCCATTTCTTATCAATAAATGATAGTTTATATTGATTTCACAAATCTATATTTATAAATATTTCATTTAAAAAATATACAAGTATAAGATATGAAATCTGTTTAATAATTTACTTTAAAAAATAAAATAAAATTTTCAAAATGTAGCAAATACAAAAAAATATGTTTTTTTTTTTTGTTTTTTTTTTAAATTAAAAATAGCAATTAGAAAGGGAAATATTTTTTAAATAAAATTATTTTAAACAAATTGAGAATAATAAATTTTCATTTTTTTTTTTCGAAAATCATACAAGAAAAACAAAATTTAGTTAATTAAATTTGCCTTCCTTCCTTGTGGGCACCCATGATTGAAATCATAATGAAATGATGTATAAAAGTAAATTCATATTAATGAGAAATGTATAAATGTTGCCTCACTGTACTTGAATAAATAAATCTATCTGGCCAATAAATCCATACCAATGATTTTGTTATAAATCTAGAATGAAAAAGCAATGAATGAATTTGTAATTCAGTTTATATCTAAAATTCATACAAATTTTTTCTTAACTGCAAGATATTTGTTCATTTTCATTTTTATAAAATACTTTTTTTCAATAATTAAATGTTTTTGAGCAGATAAAAGTCAATTTTTTAATCAAACACTCCGAAAAACATTCATAATGAACTATCCTGAATCAAAAACAACCACACAAAGTTGTATTCAAGAAAAGGAAGGTTAGCCCCCCCCCCCCCCCTCCATCAATAAAAATAGCACAGAGCAGCATACTTTTTGTATGCACCCCCCCCCCCTCCCCCAATTTTTGTAATTTGAAATAACTTGTTTTTTTTTAAATAAAAATTCACTATGAAAATGAATTTTAGCTTTGTTATTAACAGCAGATTTTTTTTTTCAAGTACCCAAAGCAAATTTATTAGGTGTTTTAATTAATTTTATCTTCACTTAACAGAATTCGGTAGAACTTTATAACCTCACTTTTTGTGAAAAATAACATTTTGTAGGGAGAGATTAAATCCAGTTACTCAAATTCAAACCAAGCGTAACTTTTTTAAGTCATTCTGTTAAAGTTCTTCCTTTCAGGTGAACTTGTTTTGTTTGCAAATAATACATTTTAAAACTGAAGAAAATAAAAAGAATTAATGAAGAGTGTGCTTTCATGGAATGGAATTTTGTGAAGGACCTATTTTGTTAAGAGGAATTTTGAAAAGGGCCCTATTTTTTTTAAAGGATTTTTGTGAAGGAGCCCTAAATAGGTCCAAATTTTGTCTGTATCAATATCGACCCCTGCTTATTGTAAAACTTTTCATGATAAACAAGGATGTGTTTTCAGAAAATCTTACCACCAAGGATGTTTTAATATCTAGCAAGATGCAATACGCAATGAAATTGGTGTGGCAAAATTTACACGACTCGAAAAATAATTCATTTCTACAATACATTTATATATATATTTTTGTACAAAATTAAGAAAAAATACATAAAAGGGGAAGGTTTAAGGTATAACAAAACACAATGTCATGTTCACATTACTGCATTTGGGAGAAACATGAAATATAACTTGATATATTTTCTATACCTTTAGTTTTTAAAAGACTATCTAGAAATTCGCTATCTTCATTAAAAAATCTACTTGCCACTAATGAATAAATTGGCGTGATTTCCCAACCCTGATCATAAATCTTATGATGTAAAAACTTTTTATCTGTAATCTCAATATTTTGTTTTATTAGTTAGCTTTCATGAAGTTTTGGTTCTAACAAACACACATACAGAAAAAAATTTATATAATACAATGTGTAGAGTGTTTCAGTTTATTAATGTAGGGTATTTCTGTTTACTACTAACATTTTCATGAGCATTAATGAATTTTTGGGTGTTTTGATTTAAAATGGAAAATATGACTGAAATTTATTTATATATTAATGTTGAAAAAGTTAAAAAATATAACCAGATTAATATATTAAAAAAAAAAAAGAAAAAGAAAATCTGTAATACATTAAATATAACTATAAATTAAATTAAAAAAATCCTTTAAGATGCATGCTTATGCTTTGCTTATCTTATTTTTAAATTTGATATTTGTAATTCAGAGTATAAAAATATAAAGAAACAGTTTTTACAGCATAATATTGTGAAAAAAATAAAGATAATAAATTTCTATTTTAGAGCAAGAAATAAAATTTTATAGGAACTCATTAATTATTTTTTTAAAAAAGAAAGAAAACTACTTACTTTTGACAAGTTTCAATGTGCACAAGTCAAGAGCAGCTTTTTTAAAATTCAGAATGTGATTTAGCCTGCAAGTATGCATTTAAGAGACCGAAGATTGATTATAAATCTTTCTAGCCTCCTAAACGCATTCCAACGGGCCAACACAAATAGAAGCAACAGTAAAATAGATTCCAGTAGTCACATATTGAGTAGAAGATTTAGTATATAAAAGAACCAGGAGGGGGGGGGGGGGGAGTATTTTAAATATGCAACACATCTTATGTAGATGACACAGACATATTGCAATTATAAATAATAAAAGGGCCAAATAAATGAGATTAATATAAAGTTAAAGGAAATTGTATATATAAAAGTTTGGAGAGATGAAAAGTGGTTTTTTTTTTTTTTTTTTTTTTTTTTTTTTTTGCTAAACAATTAGCTATGTTATAGTTACAATTTTGTTACAAAGCACAAATTTATTTAAACATTAATTTTAAGAAATACTGATTA
This sequence comes from Maratus michaelseni, assembly GCA_963931845.1. Lineage (NCBI taxonomy): Eukaryota > Metazoa > Arthropoda > Arachnida > Araneae > Salticidae > Maratus > Maratus michaelseni. Next base: position 260,203,699 of record OZ007587.1, read on the forward strand.
GAAATAATAGGTGACAAAAAGGTCACAGTAATCGACAAATTCATTTTTTAAATAAATTTTTGGGGAGGGGGAGGATTGGAGAAAAATATATTATAGATAAATAATAAATAATATTGACAACAAACTGATATAACATAAATTATAAATAAATATTACGCTAAACAACTTTTACTTGATATTAGATTAGGATTCTATAAAAAATTTAGCGTTAAAACTCGCATATGTTAATTCAATATTATTAAAAGTAAATTGTATCGGTTCAAATCTAAAAAAAAATAGAAATATCTCCATATTTTCCGAGCTTTTCAACGTCCGCGAATCCGCCATTATAATACTTCTGAACCAATCATTGAAGCGTATCGTAAAAATAATCGAATAAGCGGTAACAACTTTGTGACGCCGATGTCTTCATTTGTAACGGTCACAAGTGTTTCTTTTGTATCGCTCTTATCATGCCGGTCACAAATTTCAGATTTGTGACCGTCACAGTTTGTTACTGTTACCGTTTCATTTGTATCCATTACTTAGTATATTTAAGATGTATCTTACATGTCTTTGGAAAAAACAACTCTCGCTGAAGGAAACATTTGTGACGCCACACTGAGCTAAATTAAAATTGTGATAAAATTACATAGCGTATCCCTTTCTATCTTTAATCTTAAGCTCGATCATAGGATGAGCGTTCCTGTGATTGATCTTAACTTCGTACCTCAAGCTATAGCGCCTAGAATAAATAGTGTGGAAACCAACTATAAAATAGTACAAAAAAATTTAATCCAATAAATGTACAATGATGCTGAACATCGCAGCTTGATCGCAGCGACATCTGCTAGCTCTTTTCAACGAAAATATTCAGAAAACGTTTCGACCGGTGGTAAGTATTTTAAGTTTTAATTTATACCTTGTTTCCTCTGACTTAGATAGTGATTTTCATAACATTTTAAATTATAAGAGATAGTGATCATGACTAAAAAACGTGATATGTATTGTTTTGTGCCTGGTTACAATACTTGATACAAGAACAGCAAACCACCCCCTCAAGTCCTGCTTGCAGCCTCAGTCGTGGCGAAGGGGTGACACTGGGCGGTCTGGGTTAAGTACGTCGGGAGTTTACTCCTGGTATGGCCACCCAAGGCGTGAAGGCCAGACCATAATGCTCAGCTAATGCAAGCAGGCGAAGAGCTAAGTTAGTCTTCTACCTTCGGGTGCTCAGGTACAGCGCCTAGCACATAGTGTGGAAATCTGCTACAAAATAGTACTAAAAAATTGAATCCAATAAATGTACAACGTTGCTGAAAAGATAACGATGGGATCGCAGCGCCATCTGCTAGCTCTTGACATTGTATTAGAATGTTTCGGATGGTGGTAAGTATTTTAAATACTTAAATTATATCCTTTTCTCCTCTGACTTAGTGATTTTTATAAGCTTTTTTAAAATTATGAAAGCATGGCTAAAAAACGTGATACGCATTTTTTTTGTCTCTGGTTGCAACATTATCGTTGAGCACCGTTGCACATTTATAGGCTACAACTTTTTAGCACTTTTTAAAGCAGTACAAGGATAGTCGATTTCCACACTATTTATTCTAGGCGCTGTAGCTCAGGTAAACAGAAGCTGCGCCTAACCCTCCTTCCATGAGTGATACAGAAAATAAAGTTCATGCTGCATCGCCTGTCGCGCAGAATGATCAGGGGCGCGTTCTGGCTTTAGAAAGAGAGTCCAGTTCGAAAAATCAGTTACAGTCTCCAAATCTGTATAAGTCCTTAAAAATTCTCTAGTGCAATATCAACGGTTTATCCACTGGAGCAACAAAAACTAAGCTTGATTAACTTGTGGATCTTGCAGAAAAACACGGTGTTCAAATTATAGCCCTTCAAGAAATAAAATTAAAAGCCATCTCATTCCTAAAAATTAGGGGCTATGACATCTATAGAACTGATAGAGGGGAGAGAAATGGTGGAGGCCGGGCTTTTTTAATCAAAGGCACCTCGTATCAACATCTCAACATCAACCCACCTTCAGACTGGGATTTAGAGGTACAGGGTATCTCCATATCTTGGGAAAACAGTTCATTGAATATTTTTAGTATGTACCATCCACCAAATACAAACAACTTAGCAGATTGCTTTAATGGTATACCGGACGAAAATAGTATTATTCTTGGAGACTTAAACGCAAAGAACCCATTGTGGGGATGTTCCATGGAAAACCAGAGGGGCAATGAGCTGCAAAATATGGCTGACGACAGAGGGCTCAGGTTCCTAAATGATGGTACACCAACTCATTTTTCTTTTAGTTATGATTCTCCTGAAGCACTGGATGTTTCTATGGTTACTCCAAACTTGTTTCCGATCTGTAACTGGACAGTTTTAAATAACATAGGTAGTGACCATCGACCAATTCTCATTGATATTAAAAGAAAGCATTTGACTTCTAGGCATAGAGAGAAATTTTGGAATTTTGCTAAAGTTAATTGAAAATCGTATGAAGAGATTATTGAGAGAAATGTTGAAAACATGCCTGCCTCTGTTGACTTAGAGAGTAACTGGACTTACTTCAAGAAGCTGATAGTTAATACTGCAGAAAAGTATATTCCTAGAGGCTATGTCAAGCGCCACATTCCTATTTTTATACATAAATCTCCACTTCTTAGGCCACTGTTAGATAAGAGAAAGCAAATTGAACAGGATATGGTAAATTCAAGCGATAAATCTCAAGTGGAACTCAATAAAGTAAATGCAGAAATTAAGAAATTATACCCGCTCTGCAAAAGAAAAAGATGGACAGACCTCTGTGAAAAGTTTGATGCTAGGACCTCTGACACAAAGCTGTGAGAAACAGCCAAGGGTATAAATCGTGAACAACAACAAATTGAGAAATATAATACAATATTACACTAGGATGGCAATTTTACTCACGACGACAGATCGGCTGCTGATCGGTGTTTTTTTATCAAAAGACAAGTTCTTTGAACTTTAATGCTTCCGATAGACAGGTTGCGAAGAGGGCTAGAAATGTGGTACATGGTTGTCGCACTACAGACACAAAAGAGGTCACTCTTTTCAATATTTTTACTTTGCAAGAATTTCATGTTGCCATGACTTCTCTTGATTTAATTAAGTCCCCTGGGCCAGATGGAATTCATGGTCAAATGTTGGCACACCTAGGTCAAGAAGGAAGACAACGATTGCTAGATATCATTAATCAATCATGGCAACTTGGAAAACTACCTGTTAATTAGAAAAGGGCCATCATCATCCCCATTCGCAAACCTAATAAAGAGGCAAGCTCACCAGAAAGCTACAGATCAATCGCATTAACTTGCATTACATGTAAAATAATGGAGAAAATGGTTCTCACTAGACTAAAATTTTACACTGACTCAAGAGACCTCCTTCCGAAGGAACAGTTTGGTTTTAAAAGAGGACACAGTACTACAGACCAAGTTTTATATTTTTGTCAAAGAGTTAGGGATTCACAAAATCGGAAACCTACCAACCATACATTTGCCGCTTTCTTGGACCTAACAAAAGCCTTTCATAGGGTTTGGAAGCAGAAGCTTTTTGTTAAACTGCATGATGACTTTAAAATTTGCGGCAAGGCATTAACCTGGATCTATGATTTCTTGAGAAACAGAGTCATAACAGTAAAATAAAAGAAAGACATCTCTAGGAGCTTCATTGAATCAGGGCGTTCCTCAAGGATCAGTCCTTAGCCCTACCTTATTCTTAATGTATTTGACTGATGCTGAGTAGGTGGCGTCTATGAATTGTGAAATTGGACTGTTTGCTGATGATATTATTGTTTGGACCTCTGGCTCGGACATTAAGATGCTACAAAGTAACTTGGATGTGGTCCTCTCTGACTTGTGGGAGTTCTCTGAACAACATAGATTAGATTTTAATCCTCTGAAATCAACTGTCAGTTTTTTAACCACCAACAAAAAGCTCTACAACTACAAACCGCAGATAAGTTTTGGGGGTCAACTACTCACATATGAAAAGCACCCCAAGTATTTGGGATTTGTTCTTAGATCCTGAATTTACCTGCAATAAGCATATTGAAAACAGTGTTCTCAGAGACCAAAAAAAGACTGAACTTGTTAAAATATATTTCTGGGGTGCCTGTGCTGACACCCTTCGAACTACTTTCATGTCACTCATAAGAATTATTTTGAAGTATGGGTTTCCTATCTATTCAAGCGCCTCAACTTCTAATCTTCAGAAACTGGAAAAAGTTCAATTGAGTGCTGCCCGCATCACAACTGGCTTAAGAAACAGCTGCCCGAATGACATAGTACTATATGAAGCGGATCTTCAACCTCTAAGTATGAGAAGACACTTGTCTAGTCAAATATTATAATAAACTCATTAGTTATGGTAACCAGAATCGCACTTCGAAGTTCATTCAGAAATGGAAAAATAAACAAAGGCTAAAGAAGAACAGTCCGTTAAGCCTGGCTACCTCCCTGAATATAATTCATAAAAACGTGGAGGCTCATTCCTTTAGGTCTAGTATTGATCCCTATGTTGGATTAACCGGGGTCTTTTTTAATACTGAACTGCTTATCCCAGTGACCAAGAGTTCAAGTATCCCTGAGCTTCTTTAAACAGCTAGCTCTTGAGGTTATTGATAGAATACCGAGAAATGCCATCAAAATATACACAGACGGTAGTAAAGGTGAAAATAACCAATCAGGCAGTGGTATATTTATCAAGACCCCAGATGGTGAACAAAAGTTGAGCATTAGAAATCCAGACTTTTGCTCTGTCTTTAGAAGTGAACTTATTGCCATTGAAGTAGGGCTAAAGACAATTCTGACAGAAAAGCGCTTTGGTGAAGTATGGATTCTATCGGACAGTAGGAGCACAATCCAACATCTAAAAGACTGGAGTAATGCGGGTGATAGAACTACTATTTCCATTCTAAATATGCTGAAACGATTTCCTTGACTCGAGTAATACATCTGCAGTGGATACCCTCACATGTGGTGTTATCCACATTCATGGAAATGAGGCTGTAGATAAACTTACAAAGAGCGGTTCAGAGGCCCCGCTCCCTGCCCCTATCTGGACTTTCAATGAAATCTCATCAATTAGGGAAAATAGGAACAATGTTAAGTGGCAGGTCTCTCCAGCAAACATATGGTACACAAGATCAAGTCCAGGCGGATCCTTGGGCCTCACTTGCGACCGAAAATCTCAGACAGCCTTATCCCGATTTGCTAGTGGTCATTTGAGAGGACTTGCTTTTTATGGTAGACAAAAAGTTTACGCGGTTTGCAATAAGTGTGCTTCTGGGAATGCTTCTCCTGACCACATTTTGGACTACCTCCAATTCACCCACGATGACATAAATAGAGATCCCCTATTGTTTCTGGACTTCTTGCAAGTTTATAACCTCATGGAACAAGTCTAACTGTCGCTGAACATGGAGGATATGAAACAACACAGCAAACTATTCAAGCGCTCGAATACGCCATCTGGTGAAAAAAATATATAACTTCTCGCTTCAGGAAAATCCCTTGCATTACATGCATTTTTAATTTGTTCATAATGATTATCTTTTTGCACAATTTCAGATTTCATGTGTTATTTGTGTTCTGTGTTTATATGACAAGGTGAAAATTATCCAAATTTGAATATCTAACACTTTCAAACGCATTTACAATAAATGATGGTTTCAAAGAAAACTTAGCATTAGTTAAAGGGACAATTTTCCTGTACCTCTATAGGCCGTTTTAAGTCCCAAGACTGTTCTTTTATAATTGCATTGTACTCTTTTGTCTGATATTGTGAAAATTTTCAATTTAAAGCATTATTCCGTTACACAGATTTTATTGTAGTGCTTAGGATGTCCCAATTTGAAGCGCCTGTTCCTCTTTTTTTCTCTCTCTGTCTCAATTTTTGCGATTACTAGACCTGTCAACACTATTAGACCGGGAGGCGGCAGCACAGACAATCACCTCATCGAGTTCACGGCTGAAATTCCAGAATTAGTTAAAACTCGATTCGCATATAGAGAATGTGCATGTTTGTCAACAAACCGGTTCCTCACTAGTCAAATCCGCTTGCGGTAGGCAAAACCTTCCCCGCTCAATGCACTGTTTCCTATGAGAAAGCGAAATTTTTGCATTTAATTATGGACCATATCTATTCTAAAACAAATTTTGTTTTAACAGATTACGCGCAGAACTTAGATTCTGTTGCTAATCAAGATTATTTAACAAGAAAATTTTACCAGCCAGCCAATTGAAAATTGTGATGACAAAATGTATGCAACTGGAAAAATAGTTAATTACTATTACTACAATGAATTTTCATCCCCCCCCCTATAAAATTAAGAATATAAAAGTTTAGTATAAGATAAATCAACATGTTTACATCGTGCTAAATTGAAAAGTTGCAAAATATAGCTAACTACTATCGTCTACAATTTTTCAAAGATTGTCTAAAAATCCACTCCCTAGCGGTAACTAAAATGATGTATTTCCATACTTCTGAGTATAGTGTGACATTTTCCAAATATCTCAGCGTAGGTAACTTGTGACCGATCGACCCCCGGAGTTGTCGGGTCAGATCAAAAGGAACGATCAATCTCCTATGCTGAATGGTGTGGACATTTTATGAACAATACTCGAGACGGCATGGCGACTATCCGACGTTAACTAATTATTTATTCTACTTGTGAGGTCGCAGATGGAGAGGTTTTCCCAGAGACTATCGGACGCCAAGGGAAGTCCTTTAAAATATGCGAATGAGAACCAGATATCCACAACGATAGGCTGCCGTAAGTTTAAGAGGCCGGGATGAACCTCCCCCGCCCCCCCTTTTTTTCGGAGGTGAGAGGAAGAAGAGAAGACGAGAAGGAGAGGGGTTTTTCGGAGGCAAAAGGGTAGGACGTGACCCTGAAAAGCGGAGTCTTGCAGTGAAGCGAGAGCGAAGTGAAACGGAGGGAGTCAGACGGCCAGGTCTGTGAGAGGAAAACTCGAAGGAGCTATCCGTCTCGATCACCCAAGGACACCCTGTCCTGTTTAAAGAGTATCACCGAATGCAGAGAACGGAAATTAAGTTTAGAACGAGACTGTCTGGTGTAGAGACCTAAGGAGAAATTAGAGGACTTTATGGAACTTGTTTATAATCACCTGCACCTACGCATTTAATCTTATTTTATTTTGTTCTATTTTATTTAAATAATGAAACCTGTAGGAGGAATGCTCTGTACTTCGAGCTTCGAATAAAGGAACTTTTCTTTCTACAAATCAACTTGAGTAATTACTCCGGTTAGCCACAGCTACCAGTTCGAATTTTATAAATCCCGCCGGAGTTTTTACAGATGGTGGCAGCTTCAAGGGATTTAAAGTGGTGAAAGAAACGTGCGTGACAAAGTTTTATGAATTCGGGGCAGAGTAGGACAACTCGCCGAATTTCTTCAGAATCTACACCAGCCGTTGGGAACCTGAATCTACATACCGAATCGGGGCAGAGCAGGACAACTCGCCGAATTCGTACAGAATCCTGTGATAGAGAGACAGATTCCGCTGAATCGAGGAAGATCCACCGACCCCAAAGTGACCCGCCAAAGCCAAGGCAGAGACCCGAGCTGATCTGAAACTGCATCCGCTGAACCAGAAACCAGAAGCATCCGAACTTTGCTGACAGTGTGGAGAGAAAAGAAAGCAGAATCACCGCCGAGAATCGCAGACAGAGCTATACCCAGGTGAGCACTTGTTTTATTCTCAGTGGAGGCTTAGTGTGTATATTTTTAATTTTGGACAGGAAGCAATTTTTCTTTAATTATTTGTGTTCGGTAATATAAGTAAAAATTTTAAATATTAATTACCAACAGATGTTTTTGTGTGTTGAAGGTAAATTAAAAGTGTAACAAACTTTAAATTCATCTTGTTTCTAGTAATTGAAAAATTCTTTTAATCTTTTTAGTTAAAAATTTTTTGTTTGGTGAAAAGCAAATTATGTTAATTGTATTTTTCGGCCGAAATTTTTAATGTGCTCTCTTATTTTGAAGATTGCTAAGGAATTAAATTTTGAATTTAAAGAAGTTGTAAGATTAAGTTGAAGTCTGTTAGTAATTCAGTTAAGTTAAAGTAAGATATATGTTTTTTTGGCAAATTGTAGCCTATATGAGGAATTGGTTTGCTTGTAATTCAAAATTTTAAAAATCTGTGACATGCGATCAAAATTTCATGAATATTGATTGTATTTTGTGTCGAGCAGAAACTACTGTATTTATTTTTATGTTGTTTTGGGGGTGAAAAAAATTGTGTATTTTTTTTATTGCATTTATGTGCGGGAAATTGGAATTAAATTGTGTTAGAATTTAAAATTAGTGATTATGGCAGGCATATCGGGATTTCGAAAATGCGATCTGCAAACCCTTGCGATAGAATTTGAAGTAGAGGTTTTGTCAAATGATACAATTCCTAAATTGGTTAAAAAGATAACGGAGGCCCCCGATTATGATGAGACTATGGCGTTAAACCAATTAAAGTTGATTGAAGAAGACCGTGTAGAGAGATCGAAATTGGAAAAAGATAAAATTGAGAAAGAACATGAGCTCGCGAGAATTAGGGCCGAACGGGAAAATGATACTTTAACGTTATCATCTAGTCAAATAGAAAGGGAACCTAAAATTCTGTTAAAAAATGTGTTACCTAAATTTGAAATGGGAATATCGGAGATTTCCTTATATCTCAACTTATTTGAGAGACAGGCATTAAAAGCGCAATTAGATAAGTCGCAATGGGTAACAAATTTGCTAGGTTTACTTCCTATAGAATTGACAGAAGTTATTCTTAGAGAACCACCAGACGAAACGGACAATTTTGATTTTGTGAAGGGAAAATTACTCGAAAGGTTTAAAATTAGTGCAGAAGACTTCAGAATCAAATTCGTAACAACACCACGGTCAGAAGAAAAAAATTGGAAAGATTTTTCGTATGAAATTACGAATTATTTCGACCAATGGTTAAGCGGTATTCAGGTGTCCGAATTTAGTCAACTTAGGGACCTGATAATTACTGACCAGATCAAACGGAAAGTGCCCTCTGAAATTAGACAGCATTTTATTGACTCTTGGAGTACAATAATTAAGCCATTGGATCTGACCCAAAAACTAGATCATTATGAGGCGGTTAGAAGAACAGAGATGAAACAGTCCCCGCCTAGATATCCAAATAACGGCAAACAGGTTGAGGGAAACAGATTGGTTGATAGACCAGAGACAGAACCCCAAAACGCGGAAATGAAAAGAAATTGGAGGGAGAGGGAAGATAAAAAAGATAGAGATATAATTTTTGATAAGCGAAAAGACAGGTCTTGTTTCCACTGTGGTAGTTTTTCTCATATCCGCAAATTTTGCCCCGAACTAAAATGGAGTAGTGAAATACCTGAAGTGGTTAATCGGTTGGCTGACCTCGATGAGTTAAACGAAATGTTCCAGCCCTATTTAACACAAGGGATTATAAATGGGAAAGAAATGAAAATTTTTAGAGACACGGCTACGTCGCTAGATTTAATTAGTGCCAACCAGGTGACCCGAGAACAATACACAGGGAGAGTCGTGTGGGTAAAGCAACCGTTACAAAATGGTTTAAAATGTCTACCCCTCGCAGAAATAGAGCTTAATCTGTGTGATTTAGGAAAAAGAGTTAGGACTTACGCAGGTATTGTCGATGCAGACATAGAAATGGATTATTATTTATTGGGAAGCAAAACACAAAATTTGCTAGACAGAATGAAACCGAAACCGCCTGTTAGCTTTGGGAGTGCAGCACCGAAAAAAAGGCACAGGAGTGACCGCCCAATTCCCCCCAACCCCACGAACCGCTTAGTTTCGGCTTATCAAAAGAATGAAGTGAGAAAACCGGACAGGAAGGAAAAGAAAGGCTTTGTTCCCTTTCCCCTTAGCCAACGTGCAGGAGTAACTCATTGTGAATCTTCCATTAAAACGAAATTCGCGACGACCCCGATCCGCGCGACACCCAAATCAAGGATGAAGGAAGAGGGTTATAAAGAAAGAGCGAGGGTGTTTTATTTAAGGAATGAAATCCGGGAAAGTAAGCATGGGGAAAAAAATAAAGACACAGTCTTAAAACGAAAGGAAGATTTTAGGTTTAAATCTTCGGGACAGAAAACAACAAAAGGGGTAAACAGTTATTGTGCGTTAGGAAGGAAGCGAAAAACGGTTTTCAGTTCTGATTGTTTAGAAACCCCAGGATACATATCGCCGCATAACGAAATAAAAGGCAGCGAGGTTAAACAGTCGAAAAACGACGCCGGAAATGATTTCCGACTAATTAGAGAGTGTGGAAAAAGGCAGGATATTCGCAGATCGTTAGGTTATCGGCCAGGTATACCAAATTCCACATGTAGACTGTTTAAGTAGAATGGAATAAATAATATTCCACCCAGTAATTTTGTATATAGTTTTTCATTTTGTATCTGAAATAATTGTGTATTTGAATCATGCAATGAATATTGAAATTTAATTTAACGATGTGAGTCTGTAGAGTGTATTGTAAACTTGTGAATAATAATGTTTAAGGTAAGCCTCTATTGAGAATTAACATGTGTGTTGGGTATGTATGGAAGGCTAGCGCACCAGTAATGATGTAAGATTTTCCAAATGCTTGAAAAATCTCATCTGCTCGAGGGGGTAATGCTGTGACATTTTCCAAATATCTCAGCGTAGGTAACTTGTGACCGATCGACCCCCGGAGTTGTCGGGTCAGATCAAAAGGAACGATCAATCTCCTATGCTGAATGGTGTGGACATTTTATGAACAATACTCGAGACGGCATGGCGACTATCCGACGTTAACTAATTATTTATTCTACTTGTGAGGTCGCAGATGGAGAGGTTTTCCCAGAGACTATCGGACACCAAGGGAAGTCCTTTAAAATATGCGAATGAGAACCAGATATCCACAACGATAGGCTGCCGTAAGTTTAAGAGGCCGGGATGAACCTCCCCCGCCCCCCCTTTTTTTCGGAGGCGAGAGGAAGAAGAGAAGACGAGAAGGAGAGGGGTTTTTCGGAGGCAAAAGGGTAGGACGTGACCCTGAAAAGCGGAGTCTTGCAGTGAAGCGAGAGCGAAGTGAAACGGAGGGAGTCAGACGGCCAGGTCTGTGAGAGGAAAACTCGAAGGAGCTATCCGTCTCGATCACCCAAGGACACCCTGTCCTGTTTAAAGAGTATCACCGAATGCAGAGAACGGAAATTAAGTTTAGAACGAGACTGTCTGGTGTAGAGACCTAAGGAGAAATTAGAGGACTTTATGGAACTTGTTTATAATCACCTGCACCTACGCATTTAATCTTATTTTATTTTGTTCTATTTTATTTAAATAATGAAACCTGTAGGAGGAATGCTCTGTACTTCGAGCTTCGAATAAAGGAACTTTTCTTTCTACAAATCAACTTGAGTAATTACTCCGGTTAGCCACAGCTACCAGTTCGAATTTTATAAATCCCGCCGGAGTTTTTACAATAGATTAATGGTTTTGCATAGAAACAATTAAAAATTTATGTATATAATTTCAAGGAAATCTATGAAACTCTATGGAAATCTATGAAACTGAAGTATGTGTTTTGTCAGAATTCGGTTTTATTAGCTGAAATAATTTTTATACTAAATAAACACTCCTTAGCTTTTTAAAAAATATTTTTACTATTCTAATAATATCTATAAAAACAGGACAAAACAAAAAATCGACTTATATGAAACATTTTACTTTTTTTTTTTTTTTTTTTTGTAGAAAAGAATTATATAATTTAATCTAAAAAAAAATAGATGCCATTTAAAAAAAACAACCTTATAAGGTTTTTTTTAAAAACATGGCATCCTTAAATGGTATACCATTTAAAGAACATTTAATCAGGTGTCGATGCAGATTTTTTTTTTTTTTTGGGAGGGGGAGGGGGCAATTTGTGAAAAATAAAATTTATTTTTCTGAAGTCTGTTATATTTTTGTGAAAAATAACATTTTGTAACAAAAGATGAAATCCAGTTACTCAAAATCGAACCACCAAACATTTATTAATAACTAGCTGACCAGCACCCGTGATAATAAATTTTAAAAAAACCCTCAAGTTTTCGATATCGAGTCGAATGGACCAAACCCTGTTGAAATTGAGCCCTTAGAACCCAATAAAAGAATGAGTCCCCAGGCGGTGGAATATACCCCCCTGTAAATTTAACGGATTTCCTTTAGCATTAACGCAATATTTAATTTACGGATGAAATCCCCCCTCTTTCTAAACTTAGCCCCTTATCTTTAACAGTAACGCGATTTCTAATTTACGGCTGTGGTGAGTAAACGTAAGTTGATGCCGAAAAGAAGATTAATATTAAAAAAAATCCTTGACAGCTCGGCCTACAAGCACAGGTAAATTTCGGAGATGCAGACAGTGGGCAGCCTATTTATTGGGAATACAGAAGAAATGACCTTTTTGCCATGATGCGGCAGTTGGGACCGCTCACTTCAAAATCTACCTGCGTCTGTAGGCGGAGCACGCAAATATTTTTTTTTCCTGTAAGGGTTGGTTCTATAAAAAAAATTATCAATATAAAAGTTGTAGATAATATTAAGAGGATTTGTAATAAATAGCGGATTTGATATCTTGTGAATTGACAAGGTTATGAATTTTTTTCTTCTTAAACTCCTATTCTTCCCCCCCCCCCCCACTTGAGGCCATTTTTAATGATATCAAAAATCTGTCATATATAAATTTTCGGCCCTTTTCCTAGAAGTAATAATAACTTTAAACGGATTCGATATGTATCATAATTAAGAAGTTATGGGTAACGTAAGGGGCCCAGGGGTCCGGATCTTGCCCGAGAAATTTTTCGGTCATTCATGTAGTAGCTGGAAATCCTAAGAAGTTATTAGAAAAAAAAAGCTAGAAAATCAGACGATTTTTAAGGGAGCTATAGTAGGGGACCCAAAAGGGGCCGCTGATAATTTTGAGCAGGGCCTAAGATGAACGGTCCTAACTGGAATGTAGAAATGGGGAAATAACTAAATGGAGAAAACGCCCCCCAAAACGAAGATCAGATTAAAAGGGCACAAGGTATTAACAATTTAGGGAACAAAAACTTCAAAGGGTTCAGGGGACCCAGATCTTGTCCGAGAAATTTTTCGGTCATTCATGTAGTAGCTGGAAGTCCTAAGAAGTTGTTAGAAAAAAAAAACTAGCGAATCGGACTATTTTTAAGGGAGCTACAGTAGGGGGCCCAAAAGGGGCCGCTGATTGTTTTGAGCAGGGCCCTAAGTTGAACGGTCCTAACTGGAATGTAGAAATGGGGGAAATGTTAAATGGAGAAAAGGCCCCAAAAACGAAAATCGGATTAAAAGGGACAAGATATTAACAATTTAGGGAACAAAAACTTCAAAGGATTCAGGGGGCCCGGATCTTGTCCGAGAAATTTTTCGGTCATCCATGTAGTAGCTGGAAGTCCTAAGAAGTTGTTAGAAAAAAAAAAAACTAGCGAATCAGACTATTTTTAAGGGAGCTACAGTAGGGGACCCACAAGGGGCCGTTGATTGTTTTGAGCAGGGCCCTCGGATGAACGGTCCTAACTGGAATGTAGAAATGGGGGAAAAGTTAAATGGAGAAAAGGCTCCAAAAACGAAAATCGGATTAAAAGGGGACAAGGTATTAACAATTTAGGGAACAAAAACTTCAAAGGATTCAGGGGGCCCGGATCTTGTCCGAGAAATTTTTCGGTCATTCATGTAGTAGCTGGAAGTCCTAAGAAGTTGTTAGAAGAAAAAACTAGCGAATCGGACTATTTTTAAGGGAGCTACTGTAGAGGGCCCAAAAGGGGATGCTGATTGTTTTGATTAGGGCCCTAAGATGAACGGTCCTAACTGGAATGTAGAAATGGGGGAAAAGTTAAATGGAGAAAAGGCTCCAAAAACGAAAACCGGATTAAAAGAGGACAAGGTATTAACAATTTAGGGAACAAAAACTTCAAAGGGTTCAGGGGGCAAGGATCTTATCCGAGAAATTTTTCGGTCATTCATATAGTAGCTGGAAGTCCTAAGAAGTTGTTAGAAAAAAGAACTAGCGAATCGGACTATTTTTAAGGGAGCTACAGTAGGGGGCCCAAAAGGGGCCGCTGATTGTTTTGAGCAGGGCCCTAAAATGAAAGGTCCTAATTAGAAAGTAGCAATGGGGGAATAAGTAAATGGAGAAAAAGCCCCAAAAACTATGAAAATCGGATTAAAAGGGGGCAAGTTATTAAACAGTTTAGGAAACAAAAACTTCAACAGGCCCTGTACCAGACCCTAGGGGGGGGGGGCAGGGTCATAACTAGAACTTAGAAATGGGGGTGAAAGCTAAATGGAAAAAAGGCCCCAAAAACGATGAGGATCGAATAAAAATTGGGCAAATTATTAACAATTTAGGGCAAAAATCTTAAAGGGGCCCCAGAGGGCCGGGGTCTCAAAAAATGAAAAATCCGAGCTTCAGATGCATCAAGACCTACCTTGGACTATCCTCTGCAATTAGGAAAGGCAAAATTATATGAATAATTAATTAAAAAAAATATGAGTAATAAGCACATGACACAGCTAACTACACTGCTCAAAACAATTAAAGGATATTTCAAGTTTTATATAAAATAAAGATATAAACGAAATTTTTTTTGTCGAAAATAGAAGAAGAGAATCACAAATGCAAATTTTTCTGGTTTTCAAACTGTGGAGTATGCAAATTTTGAGTTCGACGTCAAAAACGTCGCTTCAGCGGCAGCGAATGAAATTTGACTTTCAACTGGATAAAAGAGAATGAAGACAAGGATGATCGGCATTCAGTGATTGCTTTGTTTCGATGAGTACGATGTCTCAGCGAAGTCATTTGACAGATTCAGAAGCTTGGAGAATTGTTGGTAGGTTAGAGGGGGGCCAAACTCAAGCCGAAGTAGCGCAAGCCATTGGAGTGTCACAAAGTGTCATTTCCAGGATCTGGAACCGTTTTTTGGAGAGTGGATGTGCAGGCCGAAGACCAGGGCAAGGTCGTAGACGGGCAACAACGCCCAATGAAGATCGGTATTTAGCGTTAACAGCTCGGAGATACCGAAACATGAACGCTACTCTTCTCCAACAACACCTTCGCTCGGCTACAGGCACCACAATTTCAACTCAGACTGTCCGAAACCGGCTCCATGCTGTAGGTCTGTATGCTCGCCGACCGATGGTATGTGTTAGATTAACATCAAGGCATCGTCGCGACCGCAGGGAGTGGGCAACCGAGCATGTCAACTGGAGGAGAAATGAATGGAGCAATATTCTGTTTTCTGACGCGTCCCGTTTTTCTGTGCATCCGGATAATAGGCGTATTTTCATCTGGAGGGACCGTGGCAGTAGGAATAATCCTGCGTTCGTGCACGAAAGTGTCAGATTTGGCGGTGGAGGAGTGTTGGTGTATGGTGGCATCTGCATTGACGGGCGCACTGACCTCTACATCATTCGAGATGGAGCTCTGACTGGTCGCCGATATAGGGATGAGATCCTCAGACCTATTGTAGTCCCTTACGCTGCAGCAATCGGAGATAACTTCATTTTAATGGACGATAACTGCAGGCCACATCGTGCAAACCTGGTGGAGGATTTCCTTTTCGAGGAAGGAATCGTTCGAATGGAATGGCCAGCGTGTTCTCCAGACATGAATCCAATCGAGCACGTTTGGGACGCTCTAGGAAGACGAGTTTCTGGCCGCCAACAACCCCCACAAACTCTCCAAGAGCTGGAAAGAGCTCTTCTGGAAGAGTGGGGCAGAATACCCCAACTCGTCATTAATAGCCTCATTGAGTCCATGCTTCAAAGGTGTTCAACGTTGCTGGCCGCCCGTGGAAACCATACCCCCTACTGAAAATGATTTTCTCTGAAGAAAACACTTTTTCTTCTCATATGCACAAATTGTGTTTTTTTCCTTTTGTACACAAATGCGCAATAAAATGCATTTTTTTCTGCCAAACATGTGTAATTTATTCTCATATAACCTACTATGTCTGTCGACCATGTATCAATCAGCTAAAAAGTTTCCCAGATACAAAATCCACCTAAAACTGCAATATCCTTTAATTGTTTTGAGCAGTGTATAAAGTAGGCATGCGTATGTTTTGCCTACCCTTCGTTCTTTACGGCTTCGTGACGTCACATGCACATTCTCTATTAAAACGCAATCGGTCTGCCAAGTCTTATCTTAGTGGAAACACCTTAAAACCTTATTTTAGAAGTTGACTCGTAGGTTTACCATTGTGTTTTCCTGCACCCAAAGGTATGAAAACATGGAGGACTGGGAGCAGGAACACACAATGGTAAACCTACGAACCAACCACTAAAATCGGGTTTTTGGGTGTTTTCCACCAAGGACTGTTTTCGACTTGGCAGACCGATTGTGTTTTAATATGCGAATCAAGTTTTAACTAATTCTGGAATTTCCGTGAACTCGATGAGGTGATTGTCTGTGCTGCTGCCTCCTAGTCTATATTTAAGAGCCAAGTGCGAGTTAGCTCAATTTTACAGAAAGAAAGTCTAGACTATTGTTTTAGATAAAAAATTATATATTTAAGTATGAATAAGTCACTTTACATGTTTATTTTCTACATAAAAGATAGAATTGATATTAGAGATATGATTGCAGACTATTTTTTCATAATTGTAATAAATATATAAGGAAAGGGCATGTTTACAAAGAAACAGTTCCATCAACCAATCTACCACTGCATATTTGTCGCAGCTATCATTACAGGAAACGTCATGGCGACGTAGGCCAATCATATCATAGACCGGTTTAACATAGACCAATCAAATCCCTCCATCTCATGTGTACTGTAGGAGCCGTAAAGAACGAACAGGTTTTTCTTCCAAACCAACAGTAGTTTAACCAACAGTGACGTCAGGTGCCCTTTCCTCGAGGTTAACGAAAAAGAAAGGCTACCGCGGTGCTTTACGCATATCTTTTTTACAGACCGCCGGAGTCACGTGATGCTCGAATCCACCAATGCAGGTGTACGAAAAGAGTATCACGTCATTCTAGCGGTCTGAAAAAAAAGATAAGTGGAATGCACCGCGGTAGCCTGTCTTTTTCGTTAGCCTCGCCCTTTCCTAATAGATCTCTTTTTTTTGTCGAGTCGGGTTCAGGTTAGGGTCAATAAAAGAATTATTGTCGTGTTTTGGCCAACGGAAATTTTTTGGTAGATTTCAGATTGACTTTAAGCTGAATGTTCGGGTTGGCTATAACCCAACCCGAATAGGAATCTTTTTCAGATGAAAAACTACGTATTTGAATATTAATGAGTTCTTACATGTTTTTTCTTCTATCTTTACAAGAAGAAAGTATTGTATTCGTGAAAATTTTCCAATTTCAGTGTTCAACGGATTTACACATTTTAGGGATCAGAAAATCCGAAAGACATGTTTTTACAAAATGTCTGTCTGTATGTATGTGACACAAATTTTGTGGGCTCTCTATCTCAAGAACTAATGAACGGAATTTAGTAAAACTTTAGATTCAGTTAGTCCTCAATATGAACCAGTACTGATTACTTTTTGGTGTAAATCGCCCAACAGGTGGTGCTGTTATGCTGCATTTTTCACGATTTTCGCAATAGCTATATCTCAAAAACTAATGCACAGATTTTTATAAAACTACAGATTCTGTAAATCCTTGATATAATTTGGAGCTAATTATTTTTTGGTGTAAATCGCCCTACAGGTGGCGCTGCTATGCGGCATTATTCATGATTATCGCAATAGCTCTTATCTCAAGCACTAATGCACGAATTTTCATCAAACTTCAGATTCAGTTAGTCCCCGATATAAATTAGCGCTGTTTAGTTTTTGGTGTAAATCGCTCAACAGGTGACGCTGCTAGGCTGCATTTATCACAATTTCCGCAATAACTGTATTTCAACAACTAATGCATGAATTTTCATCAAACTTCAGGTTCAGTTAGTCCCTGATTAGTTTTTTGAGTAAATCGCTCAACAGGTGCCGGTGCTGTGTAGAATTTTTAGTATTTCTCCAATAATTCTATCTCAAAAACTAATGCATGGATTTTCATCAAACTTTTGATTCAGTTAGAACTTGACATAAGTTGTTGTTGATTAGATTTTGGTGTAAATCACCTAACCGGTGGCGCTTATACGCTTCATTTTTCAGGAAGTATTAACATGTATGAGATTAAAGAAAGTTTTGGGTTTGCCACACCAACTAGTTCTACATAAAAGATAATAATTATACCGGAGATATGATTACAGACTATTTTTTCATAATTACATTATATTTTGAATCAATTTTCTCTGATTGCAGGTTTTAGGTTGGATCTGAATTAAGTATTTCGGGTTCTATAGGGTTGTGGGTCGACGAAATATTTTTGGTTCGGTTTGGTTCCGGTACAGCTTGGTTTTAAATAAAATTTGCAGGGCTGCAAAATTTATTTATTACCCGGGCAGGACTCTAGTTAGGTGTGAACGTTTGACTGCTAGTTTTCACGATGACACTTTCACTAACAAATTTAAATAATTTTAAATTAAAATAATTTTTGGCCACTTCATGTGTTTTCGATAGAGATTTGTCAACTGATTTTTTTCTGTTACCCTTGACTTTAAATACATGATTAAGCCATTGGTATATTGGAGAATAATATTAATGATGCACTCAATTACATGCAAAAACTAAAGGAAAAAAATTGTAATTTTAAAAATATATAAAATTTGCTTTAAAATATCATAATCTAAGAAACTAGATCATAGATAATTTTCCACATTTAGGCGGATTATCGCTTTAAAAAGTTACCTAAATCCAACACCACCCCGAAATTTTTTTATCACCTATATAGTATAAGGAATTCCTTATAAGGAAAGGGCATGTTTACAAACAAATAGTTCCATCAACCAATCTAAAACTACATTTTTGTCGTAGCTATCATTGCAGAAATCGTCATGGCAATGTAAGCCAATCAAATCTTCCCATCTCGTATGTACAGTAGGAGACATAATGAACGAACAGGTTTTTCTTGCTAACCAACAGTGACGTCATCTGCCCTTTCCTTATAGCACTTTTTCCCAGATGTGAAATGAATCGTATGCGAAGACCATCTTGTTCATGCAAGACGGTGCGAGACCTCATCGGACTGCTGATGTTTTCACCTGATGTCATAGTCCGCCATCTTTTCGTTTCGAACCCTGCCGGAATTAGGCTGAAAATATTCATCGAGGAAAGTGAAAACATCAGCAGTCCGATGAGGTCTCGCACTGTCTTACATGAACAAATCTGCTTGTAACTTACCTAAGGTATTCAATATGAACAAACTGTGACATAAAAAAAAATAAGAGCAATTGATGGGAATATTAATGTGTGAGCAATAACCCAATGCAAAAAATTGCATGACGTTCTTTAGGTGAATAATTCTTTGAGAAGAGAATCAAAAATATAAAATAATATGAATTAAACGGCCTTACTTGATCTTTATTGAAAAATAAGAGACTCATACTACTTGAAATAAGAACTCGTATAGGTTAGGATCCAATAATGTTTATTACATTTTCTTGAAGGAGGAAGGATGAGATGAAAGCTGCACATCAAGTCTTTAAAAAGTACTGGCTCAAATTTCGTAAAATTCGAAGAATCTTTACAATATTCCTTCTGGCCGCGTCCATGAAGAATTATAGAATTAATTCAGAAGTCAATTAAATTACCAGTTGATTTAAAACTTTTAAAATATTAAACTTAAAATTTACAACAGCATTTTTATAGAATAATTAAAAACTGAAACGCGAAATTGATCTCCAAAGAATCAGCGCACGGCAATTCTAGGATACGAGCACCGGCACAGGCCAGCCTCAGATCAGACGACGTTTAGCATAAAATTACAGCATCATTTTTTATTAAAATTCTGTTGGAAAAATGCGCGACATTAGTATTTATACCCATAAGAGGGGTGCACAAATGTGAGAGCAAGATTAATTTAAACTAATTTGATGATTAGGAATTACGTGAAAATTAAAAGAGCAAATCAGAAACAAATTAACATTTAATAATTAAAAGAACGATTCTAATTTGTATTTGAAAGACACGCCCCTTTCGGATGCAGCGTCAAAACAAAACAGCTCCCAAAAACACACCGAACCAGAGCGGCGGTGACGCATGCGCACAACACAGGAGCGGGGTGAGAGCTGCTGAATGACGATGACGTCACAGCTCAGCGCCAATTGAAACTAACTCAAAGCGCGAAGATGCCTCGCAGAGAAAACAACATCGCCGATTCAACGAACGCAAAGCACAATGAGGGGGGAGATGGCCTTGCCAAAAAAGCAACGTACAAGGTGCGTGACTGCCGATAAATAGCTTTTAAGGAATGGCAAATTAAACTGGAAAGGTTATAAAAATACAGAAATACGTTGAGCTGAAAAATAAAATACTTAAAAAAGATAAAACTGTGATATATCTTTATCACAATACCCCCATTCACCGACAAAAATTTTGACTGACCAGAAGGAGAAAAAGGGTTAAAAAACAGTAAAAGCCTTTTTCGACACAGGGAAGACAAAATTTTTAAATGCCAAAGTTAAAATGACACAATTACATAAATTTAGAGCCATGAAAAGTAAATTAATTAAAATTTGATGTGATGTGCAGCGACCAAAAAGAAAAAGAGAAAGAATATACATCATTTAGTACATTCAAAAATCTCATCACAAATTATACAAAATGTATACAATATAACATAGTATACAAAAGCCCCATTGCATTTTTTAGCAAAGAAAGGCATACCTTCCATTAAT
Source organism: Maratus michaelseni (assembly GCA_963931845.1). Taxonomy (NCBI): domain Eukaryota; kingdom Metazoa; phylum Arthropoda; class Arachnida; order Araneae; family Salticidae; genus Maratus; species Maratus michaelseni. The sequence continues at coordinate 260,224,513 of OZ007587.1, forward strand.
CTTGATCTCTAAACAAATACCATCAGGTATATAAAAAAAACAAGCTAATATTTTCTTTAAATTAGCAATGAGATCATATCTAAGTAGTTGCAACAGTAAAGCAACATAAAAAAGAGTCAGTAATTTCTTACTTATCCGACTTGTCTAGACATAAATATTTAAATTATAATAATAAGTTGCAATTTTAAAGCAACAAAAAGCCAAGAATACTTTAAATTCTGACTGATGCCTAGGACTTTTAAAATATAGAGCATATAAACTTAACTCTAAGTAGCATAAATGTGCACAAAAACAATCCATTGTAAGGATTTTAAATTCATTAAAAAGGCCTTGCATTAGTAATAATTCAAATCATATAAAATTAAGTATTTAACATAATGCACATAATACTGATATACATAACAAGTATATATAAGTGCATAACAATTATTACCCAAAATTTATATGAAAATTGCATAAAATTATGTTGCAACAAAATTTAAATTCATTTGTCATAAATAATAGTAATTAATCAAAATAGTTGGATTTAGTAAAAACTTTTCAAAATATAACAAAATAATGCATAAGTTTTAACCAACAATAAATGACACATTTCTTTAGTAATACTTCATACTTAATATACTTGCAAGTACTCAATAAAATTTTTCCGTAAATATTTAGTAGAAATAATTTTTCATGAAATACACTCAATAAAATTCTTTCTGAAATATTCAACAAAATTCTTTCAAATAATACTCAATTCATTTTTTTCCAGTATACACAATAAATTTTATTTTCATACATAATAAATTTTCTTTTAATACTCAATAATTTTTTTTTCTAATATACCATGGTTTTTTTTTTTTTTTTGTGTAAAAATGAGAGAAAAAAATAAGAAAAGGTGAGAAAAGATGATGAGGATCCTCAAAAAAATAATTTAACCATTAATTTTCATGAAGAAAGACAAGTTAAAAACAAATGACACATTTTATGAGAGTATAAAAACAAACACAGTGCACCGTTATGTAAAGCATGTTATAATCATAAATTTATATAACATTAATGAAAAGGATAATATATCCTATAGAAAAATCAGCTATTGACAATATATGAATTATTTGGGTGGTATTTACAAAACTTACCAAAGTGGTAATAGCTTCTCACTACATTGAGACCATTATCAAACCAGTAAATCAAATAAATATAAACTATTAATATGTATTCATTACAATTCACAAAACACTAATAGCCCCCTTATAAACCATCAGTAGATCTGCAAACTGAACAAACACCAAAAACTACAAGACTGTCAAAGGCGATCTCCAGAACCGATGACGAATCTGTAAATCAAATAAGCATAAAACATAATATAAATTCATCAAAACTTACAAAAATGCTAATAGCGATCCGTTAAACCATTAGCAAGTATGTAAACCAGACAAAAATATACAACATTCTTGCTAAAACTATTGTAAAGAAACAGATGAATATTGCTAATAAAATGCTTGAAGGAAGAAAAAAAAAATTTGTTTGTTTACAGATGAAGGATAATAAACGTTCTGCTTTTACTTAACAAATAATCAGATGTAATACCTTTAAAAGTTCTAAAATCAGTCTGATTTTTAAAAGAATCACATTCAGAAAAAAAGTAACTACTTGCTGAAAAGTTTGCAAGTTAAATGGCACACTGGTTGGTTGATTGACACAATGGCAGTGTAGCAGCAAATTGGCCTTTTTGCCTGAAACACACACCACTAAAATAAATTGAAGACTTTATCAGGAGATTTTAGCACTAAACAATGATGAGCATTTGAGGACACATCACGTAAGAGCATTTGAAGACACAGCAGGTAAGAGCATTTGAAGACACATTAGGTAATTAGCAGACATAAATCATGAACTGTGGTTCCATGATGTTGAGGAATAATATGACGAAGTGGCACTTAGAATAAAATAATACAAAGAGCACAAGACTCTTGTTGAGAGGCGCTGGAAAGTCTAAGTTGCCTACATACATTTTTTTTGTATAGGTGTATTCAAGCAGACAGAAATTGCAGATTTGAGGCAATACGACACTACTTGCACACTTTAAAGACAAAATTGGGATTAGTGACATTTGAAGAAGTCACAATGACCATAAAAACACTTTAGCTTCTTAGAAAAAATAATATTCACCAAAATTATTTCACAGTGGTAGAATATTTCTTTATAATGCGCTGGAAAGTTCTAAGAATATGTGTTGCTTTGTATGTAAATTTGCAATATAATTTAATGCAACAAAAAAATTTCTTCATTTATAAAATAATTTCCTTTAAGTGAGGCATATGGTAAAAATGATTTAGAAAACATTTGGGTTATGAAATAATACTATAATAACAAGAAAAGGCACTATAATTTAAGCATACTAAAACTTTTCAACTAATAATAATAATAATAATTTTTCCAAATTTGAGAAGTTCCATTTGAAGCAGCAATTTCTGTAAATGCTGTGAAACTGAACTTTAAAATAGATGACAGTACACTTCCATAATCGGGTCTTGCAACAGAGGGTAGAAGAAGATAGAAAACTATTGCAAATAGGCACAGCTGTAAACTTGTAATACTTTAGATCCATAAAAATGAGTAACATTGATGAGGGAGAAACAAGTTCTACAAGATGAAGAGGACTGACGAGGAGCAATCACACGGATATATTTGCCTTATATGAATGGCGACCATCAACAGTCACTTCAACTCGCAAAAGAGTGCAGGTAAGTAATTTTTGTACTATCAGGAACCATCATATTTGCAAACAGCAGAGAAAATCAGCCAACAATGGATATAACACATTTTGAAGATTCTTCCACCAGGTAAGCAAAGTCAGATGATAAAAATAACCAGTTTATTGAAGTTGTCAGTATATATTCAGATTGTAGAATGTTAAAAATATAGCATGAGTAGACAGTAACTATTTCAGGAACAAGAATATGGAGCAGTTAGGTAATGGCTATAACTTCTCAAAAAAAAAAAAAAAATATATATAATACCAGTCTCCTTTTTGTGATTATGGTATGAGAATTTCAATAAAAAGATGCAGATGCTGTGTAATATAAAATATATATATTAGGATGAAGCAACAATTCCTTGAAATTAAAATAACAGTTCTCAAAATGTAGAACAGAAAATGCAAAATATTGTGTAATATTTTCAAAATATAAATACAGTTCTTGAATTTTAATTTCTAGAAAGAACACAGACTGCTTGCACACTATAATCATACAGAAAATTTGTAGAAAATGGCGAGAGTCAATGAACTTGTAGTGTTATTGCAATAAGTAATTTAACTTTAGTAGAAGCAACCAAGAACTCAAAAAAATTTATGTATGATAAAACAACTACAAAATCACATGAAAACTTGAGCTTCTATGAAGGCAATTCATTCATATTGAGAATAAGTGCAGGAAAATTAGTAATATGATGAGAACATAGCTTCAACACAAGAATATTTTTAAGCTTATAAAAATTTAATCAAAATCAGCAATTCTTCAAATAATATTTCATTTTTAATATAAAATAATTAAGAGCATCATATCTTCAAATATATTCTATTTTATAAGTTTCAAAATTTGAGAATATTTTTTAAGAACAACAAAATTTTCAACTTTTCTCTTCATAAAAGAATAAACACGGCGCCAAATGTGAAGGAGAAATTATTTAAGAGAGAGCAATTGATGGGAATATTAATGTGTGAGCAATAACCCAATGCAAAAAATTGCATGACGTTCTTTAGGTGAATAATTCTTTGAGAAGAGAATCAAAAATATAAAATAATATGAATTAAACGGCCTTACTTGATCTTTATTGAAAAATAAGAGACTCATACTACTTGAAATAAGAACTCGTATAGGTTAGGATCCAATAATGTTTATTACATTTTCTTGAAGGAGGAAGGATGAGATGAAAGCTGCACATCAAGTCTTTAAAAAGTACTGGCTCAAATTTCGTAAAATTCGAAGAATCTTTACAATATTCCTTCTGGCCGCGTCCATGAAGAATTATAGAATTAATTCAGAAGTCAATTAAATTACCAGTTGATTTAAAACTTTTAAAATATTAAACTTAAAATTTACAACAGCATTTTTATAGAATAATTAAAAACTGAAACGCGAAATTGATCTCCAAAGAATCAGCGCACGGCAATTCTAGGATACGAGCACCGGCACAGGCCAGCCTCAGATCAGACGACGTTTAGCATAAAATTACAGCATCATTTTTTATTAAAATTCTGTTGGAAAAATGCGCGACATTAGTATTTATACCCATAAGAGGGGTGCACAAATGTGAGAGCAAGATTAATTTAAACTAATTTGATGATTAGGAATTACGTGAAAATTAAAAGAGCAAATCAGAAACAAATTAACATTTAATAATTAAAAGAACGATTCTAATTTGTATTTGAAAGACACGCCCCTTTCGGATGCAGCGCCAAAACAAAACAGCTCCCGAAAACGCATATTCGCCATTCCCAACCGTCAGGGAAAAAATAACAAATTGCGCGTGCGCAAGAACCGGGTTTATGAGGTTACTGCATATATCAAGTTGGCGATTACTTTTGGCTTGGTTTTTGGATTTTACGCACATGTTGCTCCAATATCCAATTATTGTGTGAACACGTGCAAGTCAGTCGTTGATACAGTTTATAGCTTACGTAATAATGAATTTATCTGAACAATATACGTATATTTCTTTCAAAAATGATGAAAATAATACAATTTATCCAGTTAAAGAACATACGTGGATATGCAGCAGAAGTAAGTTTATTTAATTAGATATAGTTTCTGAAGATTGCAAAATGCATATAGATATTTTTGTTAATATCTTCTCAGTTTTGATTATTTTTTTTCAATGATCAACTTGATGATCATGATGATGATGATGTGTTTTACAAATAAATAATAATATTAACTATACTAGATAATAAATTGTTATTTATTTTATAATTTATTATTATTATCAAATATAATATAATAATACAATAATATCTCGATTACTATCAAATTATTACTGTTGAAATTGATATGTACTATCAATATAATTTACAGATAATTAAATTGCTAATAACAAATAAAAATTATTATTATTAAATTTACAATGGTGTTTTAGGACTTATAAGATTTTTCTGTGATATTTTACTCTTTTGTGAATGACTGAAACCTGAATTAGCAATTGATGTATTTTAAATCCGTATCCTTCCTTTTTCATAATTACTACTTTATTAAGATATTTAAATGAAAGAGCTCATTGAATTATTTTTTTTATTACTGCTAGTATGTTATATTTTGTAATATTTATTTATTAACTTATCATTAAGTGTTATCAAATAGTAAAATTTTTATTATTTTATCAATGTAAATAGAAAAGAGGTAATACTTATAATAAATTTTATCTATATTAGATAAATAAATTTATAATCTCTCTTAATATTATAAATTTATTGATAAAATGTATTATAAATATTATCTTTTTTAATAATGAAGATGAAATGCCTTTTGTAACTATGGTTATAAAATATTACCTCTTTTCTATTTACATTGATAAAATAATAAAAATATTAATATTTCATAACATTTAATGATAAGTTAATAGTGATAATAAATAAAATTTATAAAATATAACATACTAGCAGTAATGATAAATACTACCTCTTTTCTATTTACATTGATAAAATAATAAAAATCGTTGATTTATTTATTATTAATATTTGATTACATTTAATAATAATAAGTTAATAATGATAATAAATAAATTTATAAAATGTAACATACTAGCAGTATTGGTAAAATAATTCAATAAACTTTCATTTAAATATCTTAATAAAGTAGTGATTATGACTAAGGCAAAGGGCAGATTTAAAATATATCAATTGCAATTTGAAGTTTCAATCATCAGATTCACAAAAAAGTAAAATACCACAGGAAACTTTCATAAGTCCTAAAACACCATTGTAAATTTAATAATAGTAATAAGTTTTATTTGTTACTATCAATTTAATTATCTGAAAATTATATTGATAGTAATCTAGATATTATTGTATTATTATATTTCATAATAATAATAAATTATCAATTATATAACAATTTATTATCTAGTATAGTTGATCATAGAAGAAAAAGGGAAGTTATTAAGAAAAATATCTATCTACTTTACAATCTCCAGAAACTGTATCTAAATAAATAAACTTACTTCGTCTGCATATACACTTGTAAGTTCTTTAACTCGTAAATAAAGAAATGCTTTTGAGCTTTCCTGTAAATGCTACATATAACATATTCTATAGTAACCTTCTTCTAGTGCACCTTAATAATATATACAAATTTCATTATGTTTAAAATAGTGTAACACTTATTAAAATACAACATGAATTATTTTTCCACATAGACCATAATGTAACGGAATACTTTTGGGTGCCCCTGTAAAGGAACTATAAATGCTACACGCTTGATTTTCAATACCAAACATGCTATGATAAACCTCAATAATGTATATCAATTACATTACCAATCCTACTATATTTACGCGAGTTAACGGACAGGCAAACCAAATTCATAAACACTTTTCAACTATGTTGGAAAATGTTAAAAAGTCTAAATACAAATTTTTAAATAAATATATTTTACCATTTAAGAATTAAATAAGATCAAAATGGAATATGGAATTATATATATGGGGTCCTTGATCGCCGGGCCGGTGGCTGCGCGGACTGATGGCGGCTCCGTATTTACGTCAAAGCGCTCATTCTGATTCCCTTGCATGCTCTTGTAGTCCTGGGCCGTGAGCGGGATTCGGTTAAATTCCGAGTGAATGTATGTCTGTTTAAAGGAAGACACCGTCTATTACGGAACCTGGTTTATTTCTTTTTCTTACATGCATCCTTTTAAACCAGGCCCATATTGGCGTGAGAGCTGCTTTTTAAGTCTGTCTGGACATCGAAGGTTCGTCCATCGCGAGGCAATTCCGAGAGAGCAGATTGGCGTGGATTTGTTTAGATGAGGGAAATCGTAAAAAGTTCGCTCCTGATAGCCGTGTAATGGTATAAATATGAGGTTTTTGCATTATTTCTGCTAGAGGTCGTCTAAGTCAAAAGAGGCGTATTTTTAATTTTAATTGGCCGTGAGCTGAGTGATTGATTGTGCGGAATAAAGGCGTTGGCTCCATCGGCCGATCGGATGCCGCAAGACTTTAAAATTGCGTTAGCGTCAGCACAAATATTCTTATGAAGAGTCAGAAAACGATCTTTGAAAGTTATAAGATGCGATGCAGGAAAACTAATTTAACAGGGGCGACGGCATTTTCAATCAATTGAAACACAATTATTAAAGCATTTAAAAGTTTTGATTTAAATTTCTATTTTTTAAAACGGTAATTTAAAATTTTAAAAGGGGCAAAAAGGGATTTTGCATTTTAAAAAGGGGTTTAGCTTTTATCCTTTCATATCCCCCCCCACTAAAACAAGAGCCACAGGGCTCGCCTGCAAGACCTGTGGGTCTTTTCTCGTGAATTTAACCCATGTTTTTTAGATTCTTATTTTCTCCAGCTCTCAAGTAATTTCTCCAGCTCTTCAGTATTTACTTCAGCTCTCAAGTCAATTGGACCTATTTTTACATTTATATATCAAATTTACATAAAAATATTGGTTACACTAAAATATTGGAATTCTTTCAATGGTGCTGCAGCAAAACAATAATGTGTCTCGAGACGACATATCTTGATTATAACAGTTGTCATAACATAACTGTGTTTGTAGTGTTTCCCTTTCTTTCCAGTTTTTGTTTTAAAGTTTTTGATATAGTTTGTTGGGAAACATCCTTTTGTGTATAATTGCAAATTGCAACCATAAACTATATAGTATATTAAAATATTCACAGGTAAACATACTGAAAACTATACAACATATGCAAATGTAAAAAATATTCAATAATAGACAATGTTCAAATGTAAAAAAAAAATATTCACAAATACAAAATATTAAAATGTAAAATATATTCACAAATACAAATTATTCAAAAATATAAAATATTCAATAATACAAAATATGCACTAATACTATCAACAAAATATATTGTATCTCAAATGCAATTTGAAAAGCTTGCATTTCTAGAAATATTGAATTTTCACACTGAGATAAAATAACAGTAAAATATCCTAAAATACTAATAACAAAAACAAATTATATTTCTTCGTATACCTTTCCGTTTTGTTAGGGACTTAGCTACTTCTATGATGCAGCCTTAGGTTTATATCCATGAAAAAACAACACTAAGTTGTTTAAAAAAAAAGAAAACTACAGCTAATAAAAACTAAATATACACTTGCTATAATTTTCACCATGCACAGGGTCAGTGCGATATGGGTTTTAATACTCTGAGGGGAATATCACCCAAAAATGTGCCACTCGCACGACAGAAAAAGAAAAGTGGGTAATCGATATTCACCTGCAGAGGGGAAGCGAAGCAGTTTTGCCAGATTCTCCGTTCAACCTGGAAAGAGAATCTGGGAAAACAGTCCGGCTAAAGATGGGTGGCCACGGAGCGGAGGACCCCTTCATGTGTCATCAATTCGTCATTATAATATTTTTAAAAAAAATAATAAAAATTCTAACAGTACTTTTAAACTGTCACCATCATTCTACACTGCTGGGGAGATAGGTTACACGCCCAGCTGGGTCCTCATCCAAATGCTACGAGTAAGGGGGACGATAGGAAAGCAAAAATTAAAAAAAAATTGACAGCTGAAAGAGATAGATGGGGTTTATTCATGGCTGAGTTTAAGATTTTGAGGAGGGTGGTAGTATCTTAACTTGGAGGAATGGACAATTTCGGAATTTCTCTTAAAATGTGGGCTGGGTTTATCAATTTCAAAGGATACATCAGAAAGTTGTTTTAAAATGGTGTATGGGCCAGAATATGGTGCCGTCAATTTACGGGTATTCGGATAGTGAAATTCTTCATACATCACAATGTCACCAACTTTAAACTTTACAGGAAGGAAACGAGCATCATAACGGACTTTATTCTTTTTATGGTAAGCAATTGTTCTCTCTTTAGCCAATTTTCTAGCTTCTTCCACAGGGGGATAGTAACTATTATTTGGTAAAGGGGGATCATATGGTAAATTTCCTAAAAATAAATAGCTAGGGGTGAATTGGGTTACAGAATGAGGGGTGTTATTATATTCATATAAGACTTCATCTAAAAGCTTAGTCCAGGGTATTTTCTTGGATGTGGAATTGACTTTACATTTTAATCTAGTGACAATAGTCTGATTTAGTCGTTCAATTTTCCCATTCGTTTCCGGGTGATGGCTGCTCGTCAATCTGTGTTTTATATTGTAATTACGAAGAAATCTCCTAAACCTGGAAGCTGTAAATGCTCCATTTCTGTCGGTTAACAATCTATCTGGTACTTGTATTTGAAATAATTGTTTCAAAATGTTTGTATAAGTTTCGGTAGTTACACTTTTTGACGGAAAACCCCACACATAGCGAGTTGCATGGTCAACGACTAAATGCAAATATTTTTTTGTAGAATTGTAATAATTAAATCCGCCAACAGAGTCTACTGCCAAACATTCAAAAGGTATCTCTGTTGGGGGCATTAATTGCAATAAGCCAAATCTTTTTTGTCTACATTTTTTGTTTATCTGACAAGTGTGGCAGTGTTTTACAAAATTTTCAATGTCCTGATTAAAGTTAGGCCAATAATATTGCGGAGAGATTAAATTTATCATTTTATAAATTCCAGGGTGGCCAAATTGTGTGTGGGTTTTTTCTAATAGGGGTAAACGTAAAGACATGGGGACCACAATCTTATACAAACCTTTCTTTTTAATAACAACAACATCATTTATCTCAGTGTACTTTTTACCATCAATTGTTACATTTTCTTTCTTCTGATTGTCTCTTACTTCATTCAAGTCAAGGAGATGTATAATATGGGGTAAATTTTCTGAAACAGGTTGTCTAGATAGCATATCAGCTTCAACATTAGTGGAGCCTTTCTGGTATTTAATTTCATAGTCAAACATACTAAGTTTTAGGGACCAGCGGAAAAGACGTCCTCTTAAATTTTTAACACTTTTGAGCCAGGTAAGTGCCGCATGATCTGTATGTATGACAAATTTTTGACCGTGTAAATAATGATAAAATTTATCTAAAGCATCCACAATCGCCAAACATTCTAACTCCGTAATTGCATAATTTTTTTGCATAATCGCGAAGATTTCTAGAGTGATATGCTATAGGATGTAATGTTCCTTTTTCATCAACTTGTTTCACTACACATCCCACTCCATGACTTGATGCGTCTACAAACAAATGACAAGGTGTTTTGGGATCAAACAACTTTAAGATTGGTTTTTCAATTAAAGCATTTTTTAATTTTTCAAAAGAATTTTGACAATTTTGGTCCCACACATAAGGGACATTTTTCTTCAACAAATTGTTGAGAGGGTATCGAATGTTAGCATACTTTGGAATAAATTTGTGATAAACATTTATAGATCCCAAAAAACGTTGTAATTCTTTTACATTCGTTGGTGGTGTTAATTTCTTAATCGTCTCTATATTAGGGTTGTCAGGTGTGATACAACCGTTCGAAACTTCATATCCTAGAAAATTAATTTTGGATTTCACAAAATTACACTTTGACAATTTGAGTTTAAGTTTTTCTTGAACACATATATTAAATAATGTCTCTAAATGACATAAATGTTCCTCTTCATTTTGGGAGAATACAATAACATCATCGAAGTAACTACAGGCAAAGTCAATTTTGTATTTATTAAGAATTCTACGGAGGGTACGGTTAAACCAAGCAGGTGAGTTTTTCCATCCAAACGGTAAACGATTCCACTCATATAATCCAAAGGTGGTGGCAAATGCCAGCTTCTCAGTGTCTCGAGGGTGGATAGGAATGTGCCAATATCCACTAGCTAAATCAAGAGTGGAAAAAATTTTAGCATGCGCCAATTTATCTAACAGGGTGTCGATTCGAGGTAAGGGTTCTGCATCTGTTTTTGTAATGGCATTTAATTTTCGGAAGTCAATACATAACCGGGTTTTCTTCCCTTCTTCACGTTTATACACCAAAGTTACGGGTGATGAATAAGGGGAATAGCTTTCTTTAATGATACCGGCTCGCAATAAATTTTGAATTTGTTCTTTAATTTCCTCTTCTTCCTTAGGGGAAGTGCGATATGCTCTTAAAGAAACGGGGAGATCTGATGTTAACTGTATTCTCTGGGGTTCCATGTTTACACAGCCTATATCATATTTATCTTTGGCGAAAATACAGACATATTTGGCTAGAAGAGCAGGTAATTGTTCTCTGACAGACTGAACATTTTGCACATGGTCAGTGGTCTCGAACAACTCCGGCTCAAAATTTTCTTCGAATATCTCTGCATTTTCAATTGCTGGCTGGCTAGTATATACTTCGGATAAATGTAAAGTATGGTGAGATGTATTTGTTGGAATATGGTCCATGAGAGGTACTTTCTTATTATCTTGAGTTATTTGCATTTTAACACAGTCAATATTTAATCTAAACAGTTTGCAATGGGGTAGCCCAATCAAAGCATAAGGTAACTGATTGTTAATTATAAAAAGTTCAATTCTCTTAGAGATACGTCCTAATTGCAAACTAACAAGGCATTTTTCTTTCAAAGCAAGAACACCTTGTGTTTGGGTGACTGGTATACTCTGCTGAACTTTACATATTTTTAGGTTAAGTTTATGGGCTAAATGACAAGGAATAACACTAATCGAACTCCCAGTATCGATCAAACAAGGTAGTGAGTCTTCATTTTTTACATAAGTAACTTTATGACAATCTCTATTTGATTTTTTATAGCTAGCTTTTTCTTTTTGTATATGTCCGGACATAAGAAATCGTCATTGATCACTAGATGTATTTTGGGATGACTCATTAGCGCTATGATCTTGGTTGGGGTTCGGCAAAGTCATATTGTGACTAGGGGTTGGTACTGCTAACACTTGTTGTCGAAAAGGGCAGTTTCCCACCCAATGATACGCATTTGGTATTCCGATATTAAGACAAACTTTGCATGGATAGGGCGGCAAAGTGGTCTGGTGGTGTACATTAGGTCGTGGTGGAACATTTGAAGTCGGTCTAAACGTATTTTGGGGATTTCTGGCTTGATTTGATGGAAAAGGTCGAATGGGGTGTGTTTGATAGGGAACTCTGTAGTTCCACTGCCTGTTAAAATTCTGTCCATTCTCATATGGAGGTCGGTTTGGTCGCCATTGGCGATACTGATTGGGGTTTTGGGGGCTTGCTTCAAATTTGCTCTCATTTCCCTTTCTGTCCAGTTGCAGTTTGCTAATTCTGAAAACTAATTCACGCCATGCATGTGTAGTTGAGGGGTTGCCTGCAATAACTAACTTCTGCATTTCTAATGGCAAGCCCTCCGTTAACCCTTCCAGGATAAGTTTCTGCTCTAAACCTAAGGTTCGGCCTACTTTAGTCTTTTTTTGATAATATTCGTTCAAGTCCTCTCCAACTTTATATCTAATACGTGAAAAATCAGTGAGAGAAAGGGTATCTGGAATTTCGTAGTGTTCATTAAACAAAGTGACAAATTCGGACCAATGAAGTACATTTAGACAATTATTAATGTACAACGTAAGTGCACTGTCCTTTAAATACTTCTGTATGTGCCTAATTTTCCAGCACTCGTCTTTTCCCTGTCCTATACAGACACTCTCGAAATAGGCTAACCATGGTATCCAAGACATTCCATCTTGCGGAGAAAACGCAATGATATCGGGGTCTACTGACGTTTTTGGGTTGGCGGATACTGATGTGTGAGCAGACCCAGCTTGAGCTGACAGGGTCTGTCCACCTAACATTGTTACACCAGATGTCTCTGGTGCACCTCCAGATTCCTGACTAGACTTCTGATTATTTTTCTCTTCAGGATTATTAACGGGATTATCATCTTTGCTCGAAATTTGATTTTTTTCTTTTTCGGGGTCACCTGATTTGTCTGTTAAATCCTCTACTTCTTTGGGAGGTGTTGGGTTACTCATGATAGATATAAATACTAAATATCACTGAATTACACAGAAATATAATACACAATTAAAGCACATAAGAATAAAAATGAAAAAATCTTTCAAACTATTTAAAATTTGTAACACTATATCTGTAAATATCTGTTAAAATCATCTTTTTAAAATTAAAATCCACCTTAATAATTTTTTTTTTTTTTTTTTTTTTTTTTTTTTCCAATAACTTGAATTCAATAAAAAAAAATTTAAATAACCTCACTAACTATAAAGTACGTTGCATATAAATCATCTTTAAAAAGTTTAACACTTAATAATAAAAATATTATAATAATAATAAAATTTTCACTTCTGCTAAAATATTTTCAAACTGTCTAGAAAAATGATTTTAATATGAGGTTTAGTTAATGTTATTTTTCATTAAAATCGTAATTATCAGTTCAACACAACTAAAGAATTTTCATAAAAATCACCATTCTTACTCTTTCATCTCTTTAAAATTACGTTAAACACAATACATAAACAATTATATATTTGAACTTAAATAGCTAACTTAAAAATAATTAAAATTTTCACACAAGTAATAGCATAATAAAATAATCCTCTTTAATTTATTTTTGGCATGCATAAAAAATTAAATAAAAAGTTTGAGAACCACTGCCTCTCACTAAAAAGATCTTTAAAATTTTTTTTTTTTTTTTTTTTTTCTGTACGTTAATATCAAAAGTACATACCTTTATACGGCTTTGCTTTAAATAAATCCATGAAAAATTTACCTCTTACTTTTTTTTTTTTTTTTCACCACCACGACGCGAAACAATAATAAAAAAATAACTTTCGCAGAAAGATTTCTCTGATCATTAACCAAATGATTTATTTTCTTTCCTTTTTTCTATAGTCCACAAACCAAAACTCAAACATCTGGCGCTTAATAGGTCACTTGAGTTCATTTCTTTATCAGCGCGCTCTTGAAAATTGAAAACAGCTGTGTAGTTGACCTACTTTTCATCAGATAAAACACTTCGATTCTTGCCGGCAGAATGAAATACTGCACAAGATTAAAGAAAAGTTAATGATTCACTTTCCTTTTGACGAAGGGAGATTAAGTACTTTTGAGTTCTTGGGATAAATTCCGTAAGTCTTTCACCGTATGCTGTAAGAATTTTTCACGGAGGTATTCGCTGTGATTGACGGGCGTAGATTACGTAACTGTTTAGTTTTTGGGATTTTCCCATTGAGATGAACTGTCCTGCTCGACTTCTGAAACGAAGCGTGTTGCTCCGTCGGTGGGTCCTTGATCGCCGGGCCGGTGGCTGCGCGGACTGATGGCGGCTCCGTATTTACGTCAAAGCGCTCATTCTGATTCCCTTGCATGCTCTTGTAGTCCTGGGCCGTGAGCGGGATTCGGTTAAATTCCGAGTGAATGTATGTCTGTTTAAAGGAAGACACCGTCTATTACGGAACCTGGTTTATTTCTTTTTCTTACATGCATCCTTTTAAACCAGGCCCATATTGGCGTGAGAGCTGCTTTTTAAGTCTGTCTGGACATCGAAGGTTCGTCCATCGCGAGGCAATTCCGAGAGAGCAGATTGGCGTGGATTTGTTTAGATGAGGGAAATCGTAAAAAGTTCGCTCCTGATAGCCGTGTAATGGTATAAATATGAGGTTTTTGCATTATTTCTGCTAGAGGTCGTCTAAGTCAAAAGAGGCGTATTTTTAATTTTAATTGGCCGTGAGCTGAGTGATTGATTGTGCGGAATAAAGGCGTTGGCTCCATCGGCCGATCGGATGCCGCAAGACTTTAAAATTGCGTTAGCGTCAGCACAAATATTCTTATGAAGAGTCAGAAAACGATCTTTGAAAGTTATAAGATGCGATGCAGGAAAACTAATTTAACAGGGGCGACGGCATTTTCAATCAATTGAAACACAATTATTAAAGCATTTAAAAGTTTTGATTTAAATTTCTATTTTTTAAAACGGTAATTTAAAATTTTAAAAGGGGCAAAAAGGGATTTTGCATTTTAAAAAGGGGTTTAGCTTTTATCCTTTCATATATATATCCATAAAGTGTCTTTTGTGCTATCATCTGTGTCCAATGATCAAAAGAGAAGTGATTATTAAAAGGATGTTATAATTATCTAAATAGAGATTTTAATTGTTTATAAGACAATCAGAAGAATCATTTCCTACATGTTATATCGAAAAAGAAGACAATAGTAAAATATTCACTAAATTGTATTTAATAGGTAATAAAATATATATTAAAGATAGAATGCAAAAAATAAACAAATAACTATTATTTTTGTAAAAATCACAAACTATTTCAATTTAATTTAAATTATATGCATTGTTTATTTTTATTTTTTTATGTTAATTTAAAGCAATACCAATTGTCAATTAGAACATACAAGATTTAAAAAACTAACATTATTATTATTAAATAACAATAAAGTTTAAACAATACATTTAAGTTATTTACTGATAAGCTCATTTGCATAAATTTATATCTTCATCTATTGAATAAAAATTAATTTCATAAGCGTTGGTACTAAATATTTTTAAAATATCATACAACTTTCCCACAGCAGAGGTAAAAAAATAAATAAAATAATAAACTTAGGAAATTATAAAATAAATAAAAATAAAATTTTAAATAAGTTTTGTATTATTTGCAATTCCTTCTGTTAAAATCAATATCTTTCTACATGGGTACAAAGGTGGTCAAATTTCGCTAAATTACGTTTAATTATTTAAAAAATAAATAGTTTGCAGATAATTTAAAATAATAAACACTAAGAGAAAAAAATTTAATTGGCTTATTAAAAGACACCTATATATAAATGGTATCTGTCCACAGAAAAAATAATGAAATATATGTTGATCGAAATGTCACTCCTGATACGCTAAAAAAGCCAATCTGGCAACCTTATTCACGTTTTGTAGCCTAAGATTTTCAATCTCTAAGTTTTGACGCATGCGCAGTTTATTTTTATTTTTTCCCTGCCAGTTGGGAACGGCGAATATGCCCCGAAAACACACCGAACCAGAGCGGCGGTGACGCATGCGCACAACACAGGAGCGGGGTGAGAGCCGCTGAATGACGATGACGTCACAGCTCAGCGCCAATTGAAACTAACTCAAAGCGCGAAGATGCCTCGCAGAGAAAACAACATCGCCGATTCAACGAACGCAAAGCACAATGAGGGGGGAGATGGCCTTGCCAAAAAAGCAACGTACAAGGTGCGCGACTGCTGATAAATAGCTTTTAAGGAATGGCAAATTAAACTGGAAAGGCTATAAAAATACAGAAATACGTTGAGCTGAAAAATAAAATACTTAAAAAAGATAAAACTGTGATATATCTTTATCACACAAACTGGTGCAATATTTCGATGTATCGACTTGAATTTACAAATTCCTCCAACACAAAAAAGGCACAATAATGCCACTGCTGGATAAGGCTGCCCACAGAGTAATTTTCTTTTAGTAGACTGATCGTGGCACGCACACATGAGGGCTTGGCTCTCAGTCTCCATATCCTCGAATTCTGTTAATTGACGAAGCCATTCAGATGGAAATACGCTTCGTCAGAAAACCAAATTTGGTTTGCATCAATACCCCCTTCATCTATCAACTGTAGCATTTCATTTGCAAAAATTAGTCTTTTAGTTTTAGGTAGCTTTCAACACAAAAGAGTATAAAGCTACCTATTGCAGCCGTTCGGAGGAAAGCAATTCCGGAAAATTTTCGATATATTTTCACCGATCATGACCCCCAGACCCCAAAACCACCCTCCGTTCAAATGTTGATTTATATATAGAGAGCAGTTCACATCACATGACTTTTACCGGAGAACAATGAAAAAAGCTGTAGGACACACACAAATAGAAAAAGCATTGATAAAGGTAGCGATAGCTGTCCTACAGCAGCAGCAAAAACCCGTTCGTGACGTCACCTTGCACAGCTCTATATCCATATATATATCTGATCTATGTCATACAATAAAGCTCGTATTTATAAATTAATTTGGATGAAACTAATTGTGTGTATTAAGTTCACCAATGCCTCGACCGAGTTTGTTGGCCAGCTTGGTCCGTCATCTTGTTTCAAGATGACGGCCACATAAAATTTTAAAACCGAAATAAATATACAAAAAAGTTAAAAATTCAGTGTTAGGCCTTGATACAAGGATTCCAGAGCCTTTTTTGTTTTACCTCCATCTTAAAAAATGGCTGAGATAGAGCAGCTTAAAATTCTAGGGTGGCTGACATTTTAAAACAAGACAGCACATTAACAAAAAATAACGATTAATTTATGAGTTTTAGTGAACGCGATTTCTCGCAAATTATTTTCTGTCATTGTTGTAATCATTTTCTCAATCATACGCATAAAACTATATATTCATATCCGTTAGCGACAAACTTGGCGAAAGATTGCCAAAGTATTCCAGTATTATAAATATTATTTCTTACAAAGTATAAACCATTTTCAAGATTCTTGTAAATTGGATTCAACATGCACAAAAATCTACTGACAAACTTTCTTAAAAGATCTCAAATTTCTTAGAATTTAACAAAATTTATGAAATTTTTAACAACAAAAAAATACTCAATCTCTTCTCCTAGTTTTAAGATGCGATGCACAAAATATTCTTTAAATCGGACAATAAAAAGTTAATCCAGGAAAATAAAGCTTCATAAATATAAAATCATCGAAATTCAGGCCCAATTCTGAATGCTGTCGTTATATCGAAGAATTCGTTATTTCCATGGCAACAACATATTTCATCGAAAATATAACGACGGAGTTCAGAATCAGGCACTAGAGAGAAAAAAAAAAGATTGTATGGGTGAATGAGACCAACTCCATACATGTAACCTCCTGATTTCAGTTTGTCTCGATTGAGCGCATACTGCTCGCAGCGCCATCTATTGATAATTCAAACTAAAACTGGGAATCGCACCAAAAAAACTCATGACATCGTACATCACTCTCCTGCAAGAATTTTTTAAATATCTGTCACCGTTTGCAAGTTATTGAATTTTAAAATCAGTCTGTCCTTTTTAGGGTGCCCGGTAATTAAATCTCATTACAAATTTCATCTCAATTTCAGTTTAAATTTCATTCCAAATATTATAATAGCACTTTAAAAAATTTTATCAATATAGAACGGAAAACATTTTTTCCATACTTTATTCTAAAATAAATACAATCATATTCACATTTTGGAACACACTGAAGAAATTATTTTAATCCATCTCTATAATCTAATATGTTCGTAATAAAGAACCTCTTTGTCTATTTTTTTACAGAAAAGAAAAGTCTTGTTATTTTATATATTTTATCAACTTCAATAGTCCAGGCTCCAAAATTCCGCCAGAAATTTTTTGCGCGAAGAAATACAGGTATTTGTCATAAAAATGACTAGATATTAAGCTAAATCAATGTTTAATCAGTCAATCATTTTTTCAATAGAAAAATGAGATTTAAAGTGCATTTTGTTTCAAATTCAGCAAAGAACTATTTCTTCGCGTGGACGTACACTTCTCTCTAGTATAATCAGGGGTGATTCTGAGTAAAAAAAAAAAATTCTGAAATTTACAGCAAATTTTCTGATAAGTTAACAGGGGGGGGGGGGGTGTCCACTACCACCATTTTTTTTTTTTGAGTCCTTTTGATGAAATTTAGTTTTTTACAAGATCTGTTGATAAAATTTGCGGTTTTTTGACGAAATTTTCCATTTTTCGTGATATGTTGACAAAATGTGCCTTTTTTTGCGATCTTTTAATGAAATTTATCGTTTTTCCCAATGTTTTTGACAAAATTTGCAGTTTTATTGAAGAAATTTGCCGTTTTTTGCAATGTTTTGGACAAAATTTGCCGTTTTTCGCTATCTTTTGAGGAAATTTGCCGTTTTTTCGCGATTTTCTGACGAATTTTGCCGTTTTTCGCAATGTTTTGGACGAAATTTGCCGTTTTTTCGCGATTTTCTGACGAAAGTCACGTTTCTCCCGCGTTCCTTTGACAAAATTGGAGACTTTTCTTCAAACGAATGACGAGATTGATTTTTTTCGGCGATCATTTGCCGAAATACCGATACATTTTATGTCCGAATTTTCGGATTTATGACCGATATATTTTTTTTAATTTTCGGAAATCATTGCCTTAATTTTTCGGAAAATTCGGACCAGAATCACCCCTGAGTATAATGTCCACTGATAAATTAGGTCTTCCTGAAGAGTAGATACTAGTTTGTTTGTGCTTATTTTAGTTTTGAGAACACATGAATTCGGAAGCTAAAATGGCTACGAAATAGTCAGACTTTATCAGAAAGTCATTTTAATTAATGATTTTGAAATGTTAGGAATGACTAAGTCTGGATTATCTGACGCACACACTATCCCCAGAACGACATTAAACAAGATTCTGTCTGCAAAGGAAGCAATTTTCAGCAGCGATCAAACTGGTTGCAAGCAAAAAAGGATGCCACATCGTGCTAATGAAATGGTTTTGGAGCTGTTAAAACCTGTAGTCATTGACAAAAGTCATGGTGCTGCAAGAATGTTAAATTTCTTCCAGTGGTCTATACAGCAAACTCTAAAGCATGGATGACATCAACCATTTGGGAAGAAACTTTGAAGACAAATTTGCCACTTTTTGTAAACAAAAATGAACTGATGCAGGAAATCTGTCTAAAAATGTAATAGAAAACAAGATCAGCAACAAATTTCCCCCGACTTTTCCAAGTATTGAGATATCGTGATGTTACACACAAAAAATTTTAAGTTGTGAATTTGAGAGGAACTTTGACCCAATAAAAATGTTTTAACAAGTAAAACTGCAAAAATTTCATTCATCTAAGACCAAACTCGCTGAGCTATAATACTTTATGAAATTTTAGAGCTTTTTGACACTAAAATAGTCTGTATTTAGTATTTTGAAGGGATACATTCATGAAAATACATCCTAAAATGCTTTAAAACTCATTTATACACGATGAAAACTCAGCTCACCTGGAAAAAACTAGCTTTTACTAAACAAAGTGATTCTGGTAATGTGATACTATTGTTTAACTAGCCGCCACTGGCGACCAGTTTGGTCTCCCTTAAATGTATGTTAAGCACTGTAACACGTTACTTTTATTCATAATTTATTTTTTCCGTAATCCTTCGCCAAACCGGAAGATTCTAATAGACAAATCGAAAACTTTATCAATCATGGTAGCATTTTGCATATTTTTTGTTGTTATGTATTTCATCTTTCTTGACAAAACCCGCTTAAGCATTTATGCTTCATATCCGTTGCAATATGCTTGCTAATGAGGAGATTCTTAAACATATTAAGTAGTTTTCCGTAATTGGATCCATTGCCAAATGGCGTATGTTAGTTAATACGATTTGGTGCAATGAAGTCTATTTTGTGAAAGTCTTTAATGATATCCACCATTTACACTGAACCATATTGTTGCCAATATTTTTTTGTTTGTTTGTTTGTTTCTCGCTAACTTTGGCTGTAGACTTGATTACGGGAGAATCAAGAAGAATCATTATTCTCATTTAAAACGTCTTGAATAATGTGACATAATCGTAGTGCATATTATAACACGTAATTTTCGAGTATGGTTTGGTGAAACATTGAACTTTTGGAAGCCAGTTTTGATAATCATGTAAATATGTCACACCAACATTACCGCCTATAATTCTAACAGCAACCCGTTTTTTCTCTCTATATTGCAACTCTATAGTTAATATAGTGCCCAGGTGAGTCTACGACAGCTGTTCCATCAGCACATTTGATTTCAAAATAAAAGTATCGTTTCTAATTTGCACACGGGAAAAATAAAAGCTGGTATTGACGATTTTAAAAATTCTATTGGCGAGATTTGCGCCCAAATAACACAAAAGTACTTAATGATGTTATGTATTTTGTAAATGTATATTAAATTACTGTTTTGAAAGCGATTGGTCATTAATAATGGTAAATATGATTGGTGATTAACAATCATTTTCGGTGGTCTCTCTTCCTTTCACGTATAATACATAAATACCAAATTAACTGACAATTTGTTTCGAAATTTGATTCATTAAATATCCTTACATGAGTTGTATTTGTTTACATTCAGCTTACATCAAGAAAAGATAAAGAATGAAGTTGAGTTGTATAGCACATAATTATGGTAAACTTTGATTGTGTCACTGGTACGAATTATTTTTTTGACACCAGGCAGCGCTCCAAAAAATCTTTCATGGAAAACTAACTTTACGAACGATTATCTCCATGGTTTAATATTTTAAACCTTCACGACGAATGAATTTTTTTTTTGTTTACTTTCATGGATAGAGAATTTGAACTGCGAAGCTAATTTCAACTGAAGTTATTGGAGAATATATACATAATTGAACGTAAGTCATCTCTCAAATATTAATTTATTTTGAACGATCTTTCTAAAAATGTCACATTTATGAAGTTTTATTCAAAAAAATAATTTTTAATAAAAATGGCCGCATGGCATATGAAAAAGTGAAACGGACATTCCGGAACTGTTGATGACAGTCACATGACTTACGGTTTTATTATAGAGATGATAAAAGGAACAAGAGGCTGTTGCCACGACCTACAAATATATTAATTTAATAAGTGTGTTACACACCAATGATTACAAAGTACAGTGAACAACTTCATATATAAAATTTGGTGCATTTTTTACCCATGTTCATTGCAAAGAAAATTGGATAGCAGCATCCTATAATTATTCAGCTGAAATATAATTTTAAAATCCTATCCGAAACTGTTAAATACATCACATCCGTGCACCTGAATTTTCTTTGATAAAACAAATACCTCACACCAGGGGTGATTCTCAGTAAAAAAAAAATTTCTAAAATTCACAGCAAATTTTCTGAAAAGTTACAACAGAGGGAGGGGGGTGTCCACGCACGCCATTTTTTTTTGCGTCACTTTGACGAAATTTGCGTTTTTTCACGTTCTTTTGATAAAATTTGCTGTTTATTCGCGATTTTTTTATGAAATTTGCCATTTTTCGCGATCTTTTGATGAAATTTGCCGTTTTTTCGCAATCTTTTGACGAAATCTGCTATTTTTTCGCGATCTATTGACGAAATTTGCCGTTTTTCGCGAAATTTGCCGTTTTTTCGCGATCTTTTGACGAAATTTGCAATTTTTTTTTTTTTTTTTTTTTTTTTTAAACAAAATTTGCGATTTTCTGACGAAAGTCACGTTTTTCCCGCGATGCTTTGACAAAATTGGTGACTTTTCTTCGAACGAATGACAAGATTGATTTTTTTTGGCGATCAATTGCCAAAATACCGATACATTTTATGTCCGAATTTATGACCGATATTTTTTAATTTTCGGAAATCATTGCCTTAATTTTTTGGAAAATTCGGACCAGAATCACCCCTGCCTCGCACAAAGATAACATGTCAGTCTGAGTGAGTCTTATTTTATGAATTTGACTATCAGAAAACCAAAATTTGTGTACTGAAAATGAAAAAAAAAAAAAAAAAAAAACCTGATTTCAGGTATTAACCTGAACACAATCACCCCTGCTGTACTCTAAACAACAAAAAGAGCCCAATTCTGCACATTAATAAATATGAATTTTCAGCACAGGAGAAAATGAAATGCAGAAAAAAACTAGTCGGATGTGTCAATCCCAAAACTTTCTTCTATCTCCTACAAGTTTCGCATACACTAAAAACTAAAAAGAATCAGCACCAATTTATATCAAGGTCTAACTGAAACTGAAGTTTTATTAAATTCCGTGCATTATTTCTTGAGATATGACTATCACTAAAATAGTGTAAATCCTGCATAACAATGCCACCTGCTGGTCGATTTTTACCAAAAACTAATCAACACCAATTTATATCAGGGACTAACTGAATATAAAGTTTTATTAAATTCAGAGCATTAGTTCTTGAGATAGAGTGCCCACAAAATTTTAGTCACATACAGACAGATATTTTCTAAAAATAGTCAAATTGTGTTAAGGACCTTCTAAAACGTATAAATCCGTCGAAAATTTTCATGAATCCAATACTTTCTTCTTGTAAAAATAGAAGAAAGTAAAAACTGAAAATGTTGCAAAGCTTTCAAAATCCCAAGTCATTGGGACCCATACACTTCCATAAAACAGGGTCCTCTTTTAGAAACGTATTTAATACAAAATATCTTTTGCAATGTTTCAAGAAAAGAAAATATACATCCTGAAGAACTAATAAAAATTTCATTTACGCATCCCTTTTTCCTTAAATGATGACTATAGCACATGCTCCACACCACTGAGTGTCTGACTATGACAGTTTCATAGATTGTCTGGATTGAATTATTGAAGGCGGTTCTTGATAAGATCGGATATGAATAACAATTGGTCGAGCAGAAACAATGGACACAGTCGATAAAAACATCTGTCAAACAAAGTATTGTATTATATATATGAGGACCCAAGAAGCCAAAAGGTATAAGTGACGAAATTGAAAAAACGTAGGCAAATTAAGTGCATAGGCGATCTCTGGAAATAAGGCTATTTGTTGGTACACAATAAAATATAAGTGATGTTTTAATTGTGTTGTGCTTTGGAGAAGCATTTGAAACTTGTACTCCTTGTTATAAATATTGAAAATTGTACTCCACCTTCTTTACACAGTTAAAAAAAAATATTATGAAATAAACAAGTTTTATAATTATTTCAGTCAATTACTTTTGACTCAATTTACCCCAAATCGAAATTTTTTCACTTGTATCCCTTGGCTTCTAGTGTCCTCATTTATATCAGGGTTCATTGACTTACAGCTTGATTTTAATCATGATTTAAATAAACTGACTTTTTTTTAAATCTTTGATTTAAATCAACTTTTAAATGCTAACATTATCTTTAACAGAGTTTCTCCCAGACAGTTTCAGAAGGGTGCTGCACCCTGTCTGCCCTTTGGTTTACAAAATAACCCCTTCTTGCCTCTCATAAAAAGAATTAGCACCCTTCTTGCCCCCTCCAGTAAAATAATTAGCACCTTTCTTGCCCCCAGTAAAAAAAAGTGCCCTTTCTCCTTATTGCATTAAAAAATTTGCTTTCATAGTAAAAACTGACTCAACGGTCTTAAAAAGAGTGTTTTGACTTTGAAATATCAAAAGTGACTTTAAAAACCAAAAGAATCCCTTTAACAATTAAAAAAAATGCCCTTTTCTCACTAGCAGCACCTTTTTTTAATCCGGGGGAAACTCGTCTTTAATACATTTTAAGATTTTTAATAAAGAAATTTTGTTAAAACCAAGCTTTAGCTTTTAGTAATGAAGAGTGAATGTGATTTTTATTTTATAAAATGGGTAAGTTAAGGTAATATATAGGATATTTGTTAAATTGCAGGTAGTGTAAGTGAGTGTTCATGCTACACAAAATAGTTTGATTTATTTTATGTTATCAAAAGTAAAAGAGAATTCACATTTTCAAACTTAATCTGTTTATATTGCTCTCTCTCTATATATATATATAATTTTTTATATGATTAAAATATTTTAAATTAACCAAGCAGATTTTTTTTTAAAAACTTTTCTAATTATTATTTTCAATGATTTAGTGAAGGTTATTTTACTTCAAAATGTGTAGTTTTAAAAATTATATTTCGAATTAATTTATTTCTTTTCATTTATCACGAACTTTGATATTAACTAAATAAAATGTTAAGATCTCAAATTTGGCAGATCAAATTACAATTGTTCAGGGAAAAAAAAAAAAAAAAAAAAAAAGACCGAAAACATGTTAATAAGAAAATTTTAAAATAAAATAGAGACAATTCTTTTTCAGTTTTTTTTTTTATTTAATAGTCACATTTTTTAGAACAGTGGCTCTGGGAATTCAAATGTAACTTCCTTGCCTGTTAATTTTTTATACACTGCAGCAAAGGTGTCCGTCTGAAAAAAGTAAAAAAAAACTTATCAGCATCATACTTCAGTAATCAAAATTACATTCATATATATGTGTCATCATATAGCTCATAACAAATATAATGTTACATCTATGACATTTCATAGTCATTTTGCATTCTACTTTAGTTGTTTTTGGCCTGACAAAAAGTAGGTACTTGATAGCTTTACATGATTACATAACTTTCCTAAATAAACACCAGTATTACCAGTTTAACATTTTAAAAAAAAAATTCTATTTTTTTTTTAAACCTAGGAATTATCTGTCATTAAATAAAGTGATGATTACTATTTGGAAATAGGGATATAGTTTTTAAGTTGACAACAACAAATATTTTTGTGAATTAAACATAAGGTCTTTTCTACCTAGTTTCTTTATGTTAATTTTGGGTGAAAGATGTCCATCCAAGCCAAGATTTAAAACTTTTGCTAATATCAGGGTGTCTATCCCAGATCCGCAACTAATTTCCCCGACTTTTCCATACCAATAATAAAAAAAATTTCCAGGTATCGAGATTTTGTGATATTACACACAAAATTTACAAATTGTTGAACATTTTGCAGATATTTTAGCATCAGGTTCTATCCATTTTGTCAAATCAGGATGAAATTCTTATCACATCAGTCACAGTTAAATACAGATTTCATATTTTAATACAAATAATAAATACTGAATAAATTAAGCTAACAAATGTTCAGTTCCCAAACAAAGATAAGTAAGCAGAGTGAAACAACTAATCAATTCTACAACATTCAGTTGACAGTTTCAGTGAAGCTAGAACTGAAAATCTCAGTTACAAAGGAGGACTGAAGAAGTACTTTACTTTGAAGAATTTTACTTATGAAGAGCAAAGTACATTTTAATGGCGCTGCAATTTCAAATCCTTAGTTTTATAAGATACATTTTTTCAAGAAATTTGAAATTTCCCCAACTTTTCCAGATGGCTAGACATCCTGTAATATTAGGTATAATCAAATGGAAATGGGATAGAAGATTTCTGTTTAGCATTATAGCAAAAAATTGCTCTTTTACAATAAAAGAAAGATTTAAAGTTCATGATAATAAAATTGATGTTATTTCAGCTTATAAAGTTTAATTTACTTTCAGTCAAAAATCTCTCCAAGATCAAAATCAGTTTTTAGACCAAAGGCCTGGTACCCATGATTTAATTTTAATGTCTTAATATATATATATATAAAACGCTTTCACTATAATTATTAGTTCACACTTTGCAAGCAGAGTTGTATAATATAGACGCACGCGAAAAATTTTCTGCAAAATTCGGAACTTTGCAGAAAAAAAATTTAGGAAAAAAAAAAAGCGTGCACAATTCAAAATTTAAAGATGTAAAACTTTGCTCTGACAATACAGACGCTTGCGAAGGTCAAAATATTAAGGATTGGGTTGTTTCTAAATACATTGACAAAATAATTGATAAGAATCTTCTATCAGCTCTTCCTATCATGGATTTTCAGCTTTATTATTATTTTTAACCAAAATAAATATTCTTTAATTAATATTAATTAATTTTAAATGTAATTATTTTACTACTATTTTTAATTTATATCGTCAAAATAATACAACGCGTAATTTTATTAAACATTAAATTAATTTGCAGAAAGTTTTTTACTCAATACTTATGTGCGCAGAAAGTTTTTGATTTTACACAAGTCTGCTTGCAAGTTACTCCATGAATTTACCTGTTTAAAAAAATACACAGTATACAATATATAGTATAGTACAATACAATAAAATATGAAAATGCATTAAAGTACTGTACGCTCATTAAATAAAGATTTAGAATATTGTATTTTAATGTACAGCTCAAATGTCTTTGTTGTTGTTTTAATAAGCCCTCAGATCTCATAATCATCCGTCACAGATCCGTGAAGCTAAATCCAACATGAAAAGTGATAGAAGGTCCAAGAAATTATAAGGGGTTGGGAGATGGGGAGAGAGAAAGAAAGGGAATGTCGGATAAAGCAAACTTCACTCAGGATTGGAGTTCTAATCATTGGACTTAAATAAACACTTAGTTTTAAACAGAGCTGTTATGTTATCTTTTACCAGCAACTGTCAAATTTGTCTCTAGCACTCTGTGTATATATTTTTCTCTCTCGATCTGCTATTATTTTTAAATGCATAGTAATATATTTCATGAAATAACATTACATATTTTGGACAAAAAAAAATATCAGTTATGAAAATTAAGTGTTTACTTTTACACTCTTATTTTTTTTAACTTATAGAATTTTGTAATCAATTTTTTTTTTCAATTTCCTGATAGGCTAGAATTATAAAAAATATGTACACAGGGTGTGTTTTCGATGATAATACAGCATTTTAATATATTTAGATCTTAATAATTAGATTTAAGACATTATTTGGTTAGCTAAGTACAACGCATAAATCGCTAAATATTCTTTATAGTTATAACAAGTTACAAAAACAATGGAGTTAATTAGGTGCGAAGCCATTCTCGCCACATCATGCTAACTGGCTGTGAAATTGCAACAAAAAAAATATTTTAACACTAAAAGTAGAATATAAAAATAAAAGAAAGAGTAATAATTTTTTTTTCCTTAAAGACTTTAAACAATTAATATTAAGTTGTTAGGTATAAAATGTACACTTTATGGTTATCAATATGAAAAAGCTAAAAACAGCTGCGATTATACATTGAGAAAGCAGTCTAGAAATCCAAAAAATAGTTTAAATGTTTAAAGCACAAGGGCCCCTCAGACATTTTTTTAACATCATATTCAGAGTTGGATTGTGCAATCATCAAAGAGGCACCACATACTTACAATTAAGGAATGAGAAAATGAAAAAGAAATACCTTATGTTCAATATTTGTTTGCTGAGTTTTATCTAAGTGAACTTTCATAAGACGAGTACCATCTAAGCGTACCCTCGTTCTTCTACCAACAATTTCTGCAGGAAACACCAAATCTTCAAGAATGGCATCGTGAACAGCAGTAAGAGTTCGACTAAAATATAGAAAAGAATGTTCTTTAATACAAGTTTTTTTTCCCCTAACATATACAGAATTATCTGGTAATTATCAACATCAAAAGACTTGAAATAACTATTTAAACTTCTTTATGTCCAAAGTATGACGCCTCTCAGAGAATTTATTAACATCACTATGTTCAGAGTTGGATTGTACAGTCATCATGGAGGCAATTGTTTAAAAGAAGGGATGGGGAAATGACAAGGATCTTGCATTCAATACTTTGCTGAATAAATTATAAAAATAATTCAACAGGACGTAATAATAAATTTGGATTATTGTTTTAATGCTACGTCATGTTAAAAGGTATTTGCTAAAAGATTAATTTTAATCAACATGGCATGACACATTTTAATTTAGTTCTAAAAAAATATATATATCTTACTTCTTCTCCTACAGTCTAAATTGAGATTCAAAATAATAAACTTTGAACGCCAACAGTCCTAATGTGTTAATTGTATAAAAACAAAGAAATCTTTCTAGTCTGTGAAAGACAGCAATTAAACATTTAAAATAAAAATTGTTTGAGCCTAGGAAAAGCAAACTATCAGTATGAATTATGGTTTTACAAAGTCTTATATATACACCATTTATGTAAATTATTTAAGTTACACATGTAATATATATTACAAGGAAGGAAGTGAAGGAATTCGGAGATGACTGAGATGATTCAAGGAATACACATTTTTTGTTAATTTTATACGAAATCTTGATTAATATTGATTTATATTGATTTACTTAATTTTATTATTTACAATACATCTACCTCTGCACATCAAGCAGAAGTAGATAAACAAACAACTTAAATTTAATTTTGCTTTAATAACCATTCCAGCTTTTTTTTTTTTTTTTTAATTTATTTAACGTCATCAAAATTCTGTCGCACAGACTCTAGATGCTCAAAAAAGATTTGTTATGTCTGCAAGAAAAATATACTTTCTAAACTTTTCTTCACATTAATGAATGAAATTGTCTTCTACTATATGTAATGTATATTTAACAAAAATAAATAAAAATTAGTTAATAAAATTTGAAATTCTAACCATACTTGTGTCTCATCTTTAAAAAACACCAGATATGATTTGAATCATGTAAGGTGGTGAAGATTAGCAGTTTTGTCAATTAAATACAACTAGCAAAATTTAGGTTGAAAGAAGACTATTTAAAAGTAAAAAGAACTTTAGTATTACATACAAAAAAGAATATTTATTACATCTATAACAAGAACATTGTATCCTTTAAAAATTAAACAGTTTTCACTTAGAAAAATACAGCAGATCAGATACTATCTAGCAAGATAATTTCATTGTTAATCATAAATAAAGTTATACATCATTTCTGCTGGAAGTTCTATGAAATTTAGAATCAATATTCCTTTTTCTAAAGTCAACTTTGATTCAAAAAAGGTAAAATTTCTACATTAAGACCTCAAAAATTCATTAAGATATTAATACAGAATGAAAGAGATGAGAGATACAACATATTAAAAGTCAACTTCTTCAATTTGAATTCACGAGACATTCATAAAACAATCTAACTATAAGTAAACACCTACTTATAATTGGACTAACTTATTTAATACAACAACAAATCACTATTAGTTTAAATGCAATATTTTATACTGCAAATTTGTTTTAATTATAAACTAGCTGACCCCCGCCTGTCATTGCCCGGGCCCATGCCAATAAATAATAAAATCAAGTTTTTATATCTTTAACCCGATTTTGTATGAAATTATATTTTTAAATGAAAAACTCGCGAAAAAAAAAAATTATATTTAGTGATAAAAGTGCTCATTTTCTTGTTTTTTTTACCTAGTGTCGTTTCATAGTTCTAAAATAAAAAGTTCTTTTTGTCCGAACTCTGAAATCTTTATCAGTGATAAATAAAACAGTTTTACAACCCATGGAAAAATATTCTTATCTAGTTGTAAAAGAAATGTTTTCTTCTCGCATTTTTGTTTGTTTTCGCTTAGGCTCCTTTAACATCCAAATAATAATAATAAAAAAAGAGTTCTTAAACTTCTGAACTATTTGACATTTCAATCGGTTATAATATAACTATATCCAAGCTCTTTTTAAAATTTTGAAAAAAAAAATATGCATATTTAGTAGTGAAAACGTGAGTTCTTAAGCTGTAGCTTTCAACGTCAGAGCAAAAATATATTAGAATGTTTATGCTTTCAATGCAATGGTACGACTCCATCCGTTTTCAATCTCCCTAGGCCAAATAGATGAGGGCTAATCAATCCGGTTTCCCATTTCTGTGTGTGTGTGTGTGTGTGTGGGGGGGGGGGGGGGGGGGGGGTCATAAAAACGTGTGGAATCTTTTTTTTTTTTTTTTTTTTTTTTTTTTTTTTTTTTTTTTTTAAAGCACAATCTGCCATTGTATCTAAGTATAAATTTCTCCTATTTAGCATTAGGATTTTTAAATTTGTAGAAATGTACTTCTGAGAAGAGGAAAATTATACTTTTCAATCTCTGTAAAGAAAGAAAGCAAAGTTTGTCTATATCTTTCAGGAAAAAAACAAATTTTATCGCTGGGAAAAAACTGCAGATTTCATCAATCAGTTTCAGAAAATAATCGCATATTTTGCCAACTGTTCTTGGAAAAAGTCGATCCTTGAAAAATATCACTAAATTCATCAATCGAAAATAGTTGATAAAAATTGCCGATTTCATCAATCAGTTGTAGTAGAAAATGGCGAATTTTGCCAGTCATAAATACATTTTCTTTTATTATAATACTTCAGTTGAATGAATTAATATATTTTTAATTTCTAAACAAATGATAAAATAACTTTTTATTCTTACATAAGTTCATTTAAAATCTTTTAAACTACGAAGAATCTCCTGTTTTTTTCTTTTGCTGGGGTTGACAGCTCTGTTATTCTTTTAGTTACAGAAATTTGATATACTTGCTATGCTTATTGTATATAAACGAGTGAATAATTTGATTACTTAGAGGAAATATATCATTTAGAGAGTTCGCAGCTCTGGAATAAGTATTTTCTCATTCTATTTTTGCAATAATAAATTTATAGGAAATTGGAGCAATGAAAAGAAGAAGAGCAAGAAGAATGAAAGATTGATATCTTTATGCTCAACAGCTATTGTGAAAGAATGTATAAAAGAACTAATTAGTATAAAAATGTTAAACACAGTAAGAACTCCAGGTTTTTCTTTTCTTTTCTCATACACACTAAATAAAGAAATTAGTTAGGGATTGAAAAAGCAGCAAGGCTTTTCTTTTTTTAAATTTGAAACACTGAATGCTATCCCTTGAGTTGACACATTTATGTGTGTACAAGTTAGATTACAGCGATTTTTATACAAATTCAAAAAGAGCTGCAAATGATATGTTTGTTTTGTTATTTGTACTACTAACTAATGAAATTATACTTTTTTGCCGTTTTTATTAATTCTGTAACTGATTACTTACTGTTTACCGCTAAGCTATTTTTTAAGGGCGCAGCACCCTGCTTTTTTTTCTAGAACTGGCAAAATGCATCCCGTTCCCCATGCCACAATATTTCTAAATCCTAAAATCATGACCCTAATTTCAATTAAAATTGTATTTTTTAATAAAACTTTTGAAGCAAATTAGGCTTAACTTAAATCTTTGTTCTTTATAAGAGCTGCTCCATGGGAGAACTACCTTTTTCCCAGTTGTGAAGGAGTTAGGGATATATATACATTGTTCAAAATATTTTAAATTTTACATTCAATATTGCAACTCTAGAATTAGCAGTAAATAAAATCAGTGAAAGGTCATTATTTCTGATTTAAAATATTTTAAAGCAAAATAGGACAAAGATATGTACTCAGTAGAAAGAAATTCAGGAACAACAACACAAAGCAAAAATAAAAAAATTGCAAATATGAAATTATTTATCCTTGCATAACAGTTGGTTACAAAATACATTATGTGCATAAAATGAAATAAACAGCTACAATGTAATTCAATTAAAAAAAATTACTTTACATAAAACAAAAGCAGATCAGATACTATCTAGCACATATATTCATTGTATTTCATGCAAGATTTATGAATCATTTCAGCTTGATATAAAATTAATGTTTGTAAGAAATTATATAACAATAACATCAAGTGAAGATCAGAAGTAAGAGATGACACTAATAATTATAAAAACTGATAAGAGCATGATTACCTTCTTGGTCTTTTCTGCTTATTCTTTACTTTCATTTTACGTGTAGGTTTAGGCAATATTGTTCTTCTGGCAATGAAGACAACATGTTTGCCACTAAATTTTTTTTCAAGTTCTCTAACTAATCTAGCTTGAATCTTTTGAAAAGACTTCAACTGTGGAACTGGAACAGAAATTACAAGTGCCTAGGAAAAAAAAAAAAATTTTTTTAAACAGTTGTTGATTATAAATTATTTATCATTATTCATTTTATTAAACAAATTGCAATATGCGACAAGATACAATTGTATTACCCAAAAGGAGATGGGTAGATAATCACTTATTTTCGACATCCTGGCAGGGTAAAAATTTACTGACCAACACGGCATTCTTTGAGGATTATTTTGGAACCGTTCAAATGTTTTTTGTTACTTTCTTTGATACTTTTTGGTTCGCTGGGCGCCAATGAAATATTGTGGGGAATTTTCAGAAAAACTTACCAGCCAGGATTTTTTTTCACCAGCCAGCAATATATAGTAACAAATTATTAACAAAATTTACACGAAATGTAAAAATAACTTATATTACAATGCATTTTTAAAACCGCAATTCTTTTAGAAATGAAATTTAGTATAAAATTAAGAAATATAGGTCAGAGGAATGTTTAGTTTTATATAATATACATAAATTTTAGCTTTTTTTTTTTTTTTTTTTTTTTTTTTTTTTTATAAAATTTTTGTTTTTTTTCGCGATTTTTTGATAAAATTTGCCTTTTTTACCGTTTTTCGCAATGTTTTTGACGAAATTTCCGTTTTTTCGCGATCTTTTGACAAAATTGGCGACTTTTCTTCGAACAAATCACGAGATTGATTTTTTTCGGCAATCATTTGCCGACATACAGATACATTTTATGTCCGAATTTTCGTATTTATGACCGATATATATATTTTTAATTTTCGAAAATCATTGCCTTAATTTTTCGAAAATTCGGACCAGAATCACCCCTGCTTTAGACTTGTTTGTTTACATTTCCTCATAATAAAACAAAAGAAAATAGCTATTAAAGTAATAACTACTGATTAACATTTTTTTTTATTGCACAACACTGCATTCGCTTTTGGGAGAAAATCTCTTCTGCAAGTAGTGTTGCAATTTGCAAACTCAACTCACACAAATTGTCGACTAACACGGCAACCGGAAACAACAAATATTCGTTGCCACATTGTACAGAGAAAATTTCTACTTCGTTCCGATAACCACACCTACCCCTGAGTATGACGCGGCTGGCCGGCCAAACAGTGGCGACTCCCGTGTCAGGATCAAAATAAAGGAGATTAGCCGTGTGTTTACATTGTCGAATTTGCGTATGAGCTAGAAATGCAGCTGACAAACGTACGTAAAAGCCCCAATTGAGCTTTATTGCTGCAAACGATTAATCACAGAATATTATACCACCAAAAACAAATATATTTAGGCTTTTTTTTCCCTTTTAAATATATTTTTAAGATTGCCAAAAAAAAAATTACTCGCCCAGTCAGAAAATCCACTCGCCAGTGGCGAGTAAATTGAGCAATTCCCCACCCCTGTATATATATATATATACATTTCACTGGCGCCTGGCTAACCAAAAAGAAGATAAAGACATTCAAAATCGTGCATGTTTTTCGTATTTGTACAGAATAGTATTTTGGCTGAGTAGTTGTGTATAAGAAAGAACAATTGATGCAGGTAGCAATAGTTCTTTACTGAATTAAAGAAAAAGCCCTTTAAATCTTGATTTTTTAAAGATTTTTCCAGTAAAAAACAATTTACTGATTATCCCCCCACCCCCCGCCAATATTGTAATACAGTGTTCGAAATCAGCATCGTTTCGAACTAGTTTTTCAGTTCCAGATTTGGTCTTGAATTTATTTTCTTTCCACTATATACATATTTTCTGTACTGAGTATGTATATATAAGAACAGCGCTTAACTTTTGTTCAATTTGTAAGTTTAAATATTTTAAAATACATGAAGTTACCAGCAAAGAGCTTGATGTACATATTAGTGTTTTTTTAGTTGACATTGAAGCCTAATGAATAAACACTTATGGATCAAGTTGAACTTTTGAAATGTGTATTTAAAAAACAGCACTAAAAGCTTGGGACACTGAATTTGGCGATAACGGATATGAATATATAGTTTTATGCATATGATTGGGAAAATGATTACAACAATGAAAGAAAATAATTTGCGAGAAATCGCATTCACTAAAACTCAAATTAATCGTTGGTTTTTTGTAATGTGTTGTCTTGTTCCAAAATGTCAGCCACCCTAGAATTTCCAACTGCGCTATCTCAGCCATTTTTTAAGATAGAGGTAAAACAAAAAAATGCTCTGGAATCCTTGTATCAAGGCCTATCACTTAATTAAAAAATAAATTTGAATTTTAACTTTTTTGTATATTTATTTTAGTTTTAAAATTATGAGTAGCCGCCATCTTGAAACAAGATGGAGGACCAAGCTGGCCAACGAACTCTGTCGAGCCATTGGTGAGCTTAATACACACAATTAGTTTCATCAAAATTGATTTATAAATACGAGCGTTATCGTATGACATAGGTCATATATATATATATAAATCAACATTTGAACGGAGGGTTGTTTTGGGGTCTGTGGGGGGGGGGGTCATGATCGGTGGAAATATATCGAAATTTTCCGGAATTGCTTTCTTTCGAACGGCTGCAATAGGTAGCATTATAATTTTTTGTATTGAAAAGTACCTAATAGTCACTGATTTTAATCTTTTCAATGTTCTTTCAGTAAAAAGAGCTTGGTAATTTTATAGCTACCAGATGCTTTTTACAGTAACAATAAAACCTGCTCTGAAAATTTCATAGCCCCAGTGAAAAGAATATCCTGCCATACAACAGTGGGCATGTAAGAAATCATATCACCGCCATCATAGAATTACTTCTCAAGTGGAAACCGCGAATGATAAAAAAATAAGTCATCATTTGCACTTACGTAGCCACATGTGGAGTTGCATCAGCATACAACATTAAAATGAATTCTATTGAAAATTCTACAAGAAAAACTATTCCTGAAAATTTTCATTCACTAGGGGGCTCTGCCCCCTGCTCGCTACGCTCACCAACCCCCGTTCTGATTTCACAGCCTCTTAAAACCTGGTAATGTATCCTGTTTTAAAAAGATGATGGTGATATCACGAACGGCGACTTTCTTCTGTAATCAGGTTATAATGTTTTTTCATTTAACTGGTTATAATGCTTTTTCATTTAATTCATCTTTTTTATTTTTAATATTCATGTGTAAACCCGAATTTTATGACGTAATTTTCTTTTTTTCCTGCTCACTCACCAAATTATACAAATCGACATAATTTTTATTTTAAATAACGAAAAAACAAATAAATTAGTATAACATTAATAAAAATATAAATAAAACGTCAAAATAAAAATAACTTGATAACGTAAACACGTATTGTCAAGTGAATGTGACATTTTCGATCAACCATTATTGGCATTTAATATTACAAGTACCTAGTAGACCAATCCTCGCTTGGTAATTTTTTTCAACAGGTATTTTTTTATTTTATTTTTTTGCTAGCTTATTTTAATTACTTTTTTTTTATTCATGGAATTTTCCAATCGATTTTTAACACAATTCCTGATAGGCAAGAATTATATAAATTATGTTGAAAAGTGTTTTGCCGATGACAATACAACATTTTAATATTTTTACAACTTAATTATAAATTAACCAGAGGGCCCGCCCGTGCGAGGATTTCGCACTCAAATCTAATATTTTTTAGGCACTTCTCTATTATGCTGTCGACCACTTTTCATAACAAAAAACTATCGCCAAATTGTAAGATTAAACGACAAAAATGCAGTCTCATTTACTTGATGTCAGAAGCATTATACGTGTTTGTTAAATCATCAAGTGGTTTTTAATTCGACATTTGCATGTATTTTTCATTATGTTTTACTGGTTTATTAGTTATTTCATTAATTAAAATAACAATTGTGTCTTTAAATTCTTATATTTTATTTATTTATTTTGATATTCCAATGGCAACGTTCTCCCGTTTATTTGGCGATAGTTTTTTGTTATGAAAAGTGGTCGACGGGATAAAAGAGAAGTACCATTTTTTATCAATATGTAATTTATTAGATGCAGGTTTAAACTTCTAAAGAAAAAGCAAGGATAAAAATATCTGTAAACAACATTTAGTTGTTAGTCAATCCAGAATATCATCTAATTTATTCCATCAAAGTTAGAGTAAAAACTGATCCAAGATTGCTAAAGGCACGCACGAGAAAAAAAAATTAACAATCTTATTTTAACCGCATTAGAGGATGACGTCATCCGCTTCGGGAAAAACATGGGACATAGAAATATAAATCTAAACATTTCAATTTAAATTTCGCTTTTTAATCATAAATATAAAATAAACCCGTGCGGTGTTTTTTATAATAATTGCTGAGCATCATATAATGTGGTATTTTATTTTATTTTTGGCAAATTTTTATTTTATTTTTGAGGAAAACCTTTCATTTCATTTAGGAAAACAATGCCGATTTAATTTTTAATTATCAGCAATTTTTAATCGAAAACATGTTTTAACGAAATGTTAAGTGTGCTATGTCAGAAGCGTTTTCAAAATCCTTTCATATGCTATCTCATTCGTCGTTCTGAGTTTCGTATTTTCAGAAAAAAAGGGATGTTGACAGGAGAAATAATATATATGATACATTCACTTGAAATTGATTGTTCTTTTTCAATTAGGCGGTCACAGGTGATAAATCGCCAAATATCTCTAACTCGTGCAATTGTATGGGAGTTGAAAAACAATGGATTTAATTATGTGACAGTAAAATGCTCGCCAAAATAGGCCAAAGCGCTGTGAAATGGCAAAAGTCAATATTTTAAAGAGTTAAAAGTAAAAAATAAATTGTTAAAAAAATGTAACATACAGAATACGCTTTCATCAATTAATAATTAAATATCAATAAATTTACGATTACACAATGACAAATAAATTTAAAAGAGTAAAAAGATAATTTAAATAATGTTTCATTTTTCTTTCTGATTCTCTTTTGTTGATAAATAAACAGAGCAAAAAGTATATATTTTAAATAAATTCATTATTTTGAGCTTCCTGGCAACGTATAAAAAAAAAGTGAATTTTTCATAATAGAGGTCTTTGCCCAGGCCAAATTAATGCATTGTAATAGATATTTTACGTAAAAAATATGAATTGCGGTTAAAAAAATTCCGCGGTATTTTCAAGATGACCATTGGTTGCTTATAAAAGAGTGTTTTTAAAAAACTATTTTTGGTATTTCCACATTATCCCGTCAACCATTTTCCATAAAATAAACTATCGCCAAAGTAATCGCCAGACCCAGACTCAACGCCAAATAAACAAATGGGTGAATGTTGGCATTGGAATTTTAAAAAAAAATTAGAAAAAGGTGCATTTACTCAAGTGTCAACTATCAATATTTTATTAAAATAAATTTTAAAATGTATTAAGGAAAACAGAAAAAAAAAATAATATTGGATATTTATTTATTTACACAGTAATTTGGTCGACAGGATAACTAACAAGAACCAATTGTATATATTTATATAGTGTTACGAATATTGTAAATAGCTAGTGTTTGTGCTTAAAAATAATGTAAATAGTTCAATTAAGCTCTATTCATAAGCTAATATTAATTTTTGTTGCATTGCAATATCTTAATTTGGTGATTTTTTGTAAGCGAGTAAACACTATTGGATTTCAATAGGAGTCTATGGAAATTTGGCGAAATATTGGAAATAGCGTCAAGTTGGCGCCACTTTTGGCCACCAAATTTGACGATATATCGCCAAGTTGGCGCTAAAATTGGCAACAGACTCGGGTCTCTTCCTCTTGGTAACCCCTCAAATAGCGTCCATCCTATCTAAATTCTCTACTTTCATGTTATTTCCCCCTAAGAAAAGTCAGAAAGCTCTGACCAATCAGATACGTTTCGAGGTATTAGAAGGATTCATGTGTAAACACAATTTTTATGACATAATTTTCTTTATTTCCTGCTTTCAACACGTGATCATTTAATTATTATTTTAAACTTTCATTATTGTTTTTAATAGTCTCACGCAAATACATTTTTTATTTGAGATAAAATATAATCATTTGCGCTTTTTTGGCAACAATATAAAAAATGACTTTTTCAATAAAAGATTTTTTACTCGATTTATTTACGAAGTATTTGAGTTTTTATTGTCCGACCGTGATAATTTTTTGAATTTTTGAAAGCTTGTTATATTTCGCGTCTGGTGGTATGATTTTCGAATCCGTAGGATTTCTAGAAAAAAAAGTAATCGCTCCTCAAAAAAGTCCCTAATAAAAAAGCGATGAGACTAACCCGGAATATCTACGCAGAATTTGATTGGTCCATTTCGTTTTTGGCTCAGTTCCAGATTACTTTTTTTTAATATAGAAGGATATACTTATTACAATCATTAGAAGTGATTAACATTCTACAGAAGATAAAATTTTGAACAGACCGTACAAAGAAATTCATGACATTTTTAGTTTACTGAATTTTTTTGCTAGACAATTTTAAAATGCCCGAACAAAATTAAAAAAAAAAAAAATTACATTTTGTACAGGTATCAGAATTACGTCCCTTGTTATTTTCATTATAAATTCAATATATAGATATTCATCATGTACCTTTTTTCTAGCTCGTAAAGAAATTTTAGTATCATCAGAAGAAATGAAAATTTCTATTCAGACTCCAATTATTATAATCATTACAAGTGATTAACATTCTACAGCAGAGGAAATTTGGTCAGACTACACAAAGAAATTTATGATTAATTTAACCAAATAACCAAACAGTTTTAAAATACCTGAAAAAGAAAATTTTTTAAAAATAAATTTTACATATGTATCAGAATTACGTCCCTTGATCATTTTTATTATTAATTCAATATATATAAATATTCATCATCTACTCTTTTTTGAACTTGTAAACATATTTTAGTATCATCAATCAATGAGCATTTAAGAAAGACATACCATAACTGTCATTGAATTACTTCTCAAGTGGAAACCACAAATAATAAAAAGCAAATTGCCATCATTTTTATGTATATGCATACAATGTTAAAATGATGGTTCTTTCTGAAAATTTCCATTCAAACTCCAATTATAATCATTACACGTGATTAATATTCTACAGCAGAACTTTTGGTCATATCATACAAAAAAATTCACGACTCTTTGACTTTGGATTCTTTTAGAACCAAGCAGTTTTAAAATACCATTTTTTTTTAAACTTTACATTTTTTGTAGGTATCAGAATTACGTCCCTTGATAATTTTCATTATAAATTCAAATATATAGATATTCATCATGTACCTATTAACTCATTTCAGCATCAGTGGGTATGTAAGAAATCTGACATATCACAGCTGTCATTGAATTACTTTTCAAGTGGAAACCGCAAATGATTAACAACTCCCCCCCCCCCAATTGTCATCATTTTCATTTCCATGCACAGATTTGCATACTATGTTAAAATGACAGTTCTATCTGTGATTAACATTCGATAGCAATAAATTTTTCAGACCATACCAAAATTTTTTGACACTGACTTTACTGGATTCTTCTTTTAATACCAGCCAGTTGTTAAATGCCTAATTTTATATATATATGTTACGGTCAATAAAATTAATCCGGTCATTATTAATAACGACCATGGTTATTATTCATATTGACCGTAACACACACACACACACATATATATTACAAATAATGTTATTTTTTTTTACAGGTATCAGAATTACGTCACTTGATAATAATTTTCATGATTAATTCAATACATAGATATTCATCATGTACCCTTTTCTAACTAGTAAACACGTTTTAATCAGTAGGCATGTAAGATATCAGACATATCACAGCTGTCATTGAATTTCTTCTCAAGTGGAAACCGCGAATGATAAAAAACCCAATTGTCATCATTTTTATTTACATGCTTATGCACAGATTTGCATACAATGTTAAAATGACAGTTCTATCTGTGATTAACATTCTATAGCAGTAAATTTTTTATCAGACCATACCAAATTTTTTTTTTGACAACTGGATTCTTCTTTTAAAAGACCAGCCAGTTAAATGCCTAATTTTATATATATGTTACAGTCAATATAATTAATCCAATTATTATTAATAATGACTGGATTAATCATATTGACTGTAACACACATATATATATAACAAATAATTTTATATTTTTTAAAAGTATCAGAATTACGTCCCTTGTTATTTTTCATTATAAATCTACCCTATATATATAAAATCCTAATGAAACGAATTTGTGAAACGATTTTATGAAACGAATTTATGAAACAATTTTATGAAACGACTGATTATGTTTCAAGGCTATTTTTAATAAAATATTAAACGCTTGATGGTGAAATTAATACCAATTGTTCATAAAAATCCGCGGATGTCAAAACTGGTAATAGAATTTTGAAATTGGAATTAGTTTTCGAGATATTATTTTTTTTCTAATTTTAATGACATTTCTGTAATGACGGCAACTAATTACTCAGTTTTTTTGTGACAAAAAAGGGAAAAAAATTGAAAAGGATCCCGATAGGGATTATTGATTTCTTTTTATTCGTCATTTTCAAATTGAAATTGAATTTATCTTTAATTTCAATCGATAATGAAGACAAGATTGTGATTAAATTATGTTTTTCAGGAAAATTTGAAAAAAAAAAAAATCACATTTCTATCGTCAGCATACCTGCCAACATGTCTATTCAGAAAACCTTACAATTTTCCCGACGTACTTCATTGTGCATCTTTAAAAATATATATGTAGTGTTTATGAAGGCATCTAATAAGGTAATATATGGTGTGATACAAAATTTACTGATAAGTACAAAAATATTAAACAAGTAATTGTTTAAGTTAAAAAAGAAAGTCAAAGACACAACCCAAAAAATATTAGCACTGATAATTATTTTTAATGTACTTTAAATAGGCTGATTTGGCTTTACCCAATAATTTTTTGTCAAACATTTTTTCATAGTAATCTTCTTGCATTCTTTTAAGTATTAAAATATAATATTTTATAAGTAAAAAAAAAAAAATCTAATAAATTTCTAATCAAAAAAGTTCCAAAACTACAATTTTAGTTTTGCATTCAGCTTTGCTGCAAGAAAATTTTAAAATACAAAGCATGACTAAAAATTCCCTGGCATAGAATAACGTGTTGTGACTACTTGGCTGTACTACTATATTGCTAATCACTCTCATCTTTGTAACAAACATAAGGTGTGCATCAGTTTAATTCTTTTACTCAATGAGTAACCTATTTGAGTAATCATTTCAAGTTTTACCAAAAAACCTTACAATCTTACCTATCACCCTTACAACCTTACAATTTGACCTAAATCCTTACATTGTAAGGCTAAACCTTACAAGTTGGCAGGTATGCATCAGGATTCAATCGTCTGTCAGCATTTAATTTAATTTATAAACTGAAAATATTTTGAATAAATTCGTCCAAATGACGTCATTTAGGTAAATGCAAAAGAAAGGGAGGAAAAGGAATTAATAGTAATTATTATTTATTGATATCATTTTGTTATTTTTTTGTAAAATTTAACTAAACGAATTTATAAAATCATTAATTCGGATATTTGAAACTAATATATAAAATAATAATTGCCCAACTGAACGGAAGAATAAAATATCCTGCTTGGTTTTTTCCGCCAAGCTTTTTAAAAAAGCGTCAAGACCCCTATAATAGAAAAGCACCAAAAGTTCATTGGGTTTATTTTCATAACTTTTGGCAACAAATCTACGTATATTAACGAATCTATCACTTTTTGAAGCTCGAATTACGCCAAACCTAAAAGCAAAGGATCCTATAATGGAAAAGTACCCGATTTTCTTATGGACAATATTCAAGTGACAGAACATGGTGTAAAATTACAGCGGATAGCAAATTTGTTTAAATATCTCATCAATTGATGCCGAATAAATGCAGGCATGCATGCACAAAATATTTAATTAATTTTGTATGATAAATAATTATTAGAAAATTCGTATATACATATTAATTAAAAAAAATAATTTACATATTTAAAATAACATGAAAATATGCATGATGGTGCACTAAAATAGAGAGAAAATTAAAACCTGTTACTGAAAATGTCTATAACATAGTACTTTTCAATACCGTGGTTCTTAATGTTATTCACAAGCAGATGGAATTTTTCTCATCCTTAAACGCAAAGGAAGAATAGAATAGAGATTGTTGTTATAAAAGTCCGAGAGGTAGTCACAATTTAAACCTAACCATTTTATACAAGCTGGTTTTCAAGTAGTAATTGATTTATTTTACTTATCAATCCCGAAAACAGTCGTCAGTTGTCGCAACAGCTGGTGTATGAGGCCATGATAATCGAAAAATGGCCCATTAAAATGTTAAAAGCATGGCAACCCAATTACAGATTTACCAATATTTTTAAAATAAAGCACGCTGTCATGTTTTTAGAGGCCTCGAAGTCTGAGCGGGGGTTGGCGAGCGTAGCTCGCAGGGAGTAGGCCCCCTAGTTCAAATATATAGATATTCATCATGTACCTATTAACTCATTTCAGCATCAGTGGTATGTAAGAAATGACATATCACAGCTGTCATTGAATTACTTCTCAAGTGGAAACCGCAAATGATTAACAACCCTCCCCCCCCCCCCCCAATTCTAGTCAACATTTTCATTTCCATGCACAGATTTGCATACTATGTTAAAATGACAATTCTATCTGTGATTAACATTCGATAGCAGAAAATTTTTTAGACCATACCAAAATTTTTTTGACACTGACTTTACTGGATTCTTCTTTTAATACCAGCCAGTTGTTAAATGCCTAATTTTATATATATATATATGTTACGGTCAATAAAATTAATCCGGTTATTATTAATAACGACCATGGTTATTATTCATATTGACCGTAACACACACACATATATATATATATTACAAATGTTATTTTTTTTACAGGTATCAGAATTACGTCCCTTGATAATTTTCATGATTAATTCAATACATAGATATTCATCATGTACCCTTTTCTAATTAGTAAACGCGTTTTAATCAGTAGGCATGTAAGATATCAGACATATCACAGCTGTCATTGAATTTCTTCTCAAGTGGAAACCGCGAATGATAAAAAACCCAATTGTCATCATTTTTATTTACATGCCCATGCACAGATTGGTATACAATGTTAAAATGACAGTTCTATCTGTGATTAACATTCTATAGCAGTAAATTTTTTATCAGACCATACCAAAATTTTTTTTTACATTGACTTTACTGGATTCTTCCTTTAATACCAGCCAGTTAAATGCCTAATTTTATATATATTTTACGGTCAATATAATTAATCCAATTATTATTAATAATGACTGGATTAATCATATTGACTGTAACACACACACACACACATATATATATATATATATATATATATATATATATATATATATAAACAAATAATTTTATATTTTTTACAAGTATCAGAATTACGTCCCTTGTTATTTTTCATTATTAATTCAATACATAGATATTCATCATGTACCCTTTTCTAACTTGTAAAAACATTTTAGTATTATCAGTAGACATGTAAGACATGACATATCATAGCTGTCATTGAATTTCTTCTCAAGTGGAAACCGCGAATGATAAAAAACCCAATTGTCATCATTTACATGCCCATGCATAGATTTGCATACAATGTTAAAATGGCAGTTCTATCTGCGATTAACATTCTATAGAAGAAAAATTTTTGGTCAGACCGTACAAATTCACGACTTTTAGACTTTACCAGATTCTTTTAATATCAAGCAGGTTTTTTAAAAAAAAAAAAAAACAGGTATCAGAATTACGTCCCTTGATAATTTTCATTATAAATTCAATATACATAGATATTCATCACGTACCAAAATTAACAC
Organism: Maratus michaelseni; assembly: GCA_963931845.1. Lineage (NCBI taxonomy): Eukaryota > Metazoa > Arthropoda > Arachnida > Araneae > Salticidae > Maratus > Maratus michaelseni. The sequence goes on from OZ007587.1 coordinate 260,268,702, forward strand.
ATTTTAGCATCATCAGTGAGCATGTAAGAAATCAGACATATCATAGCTTTCATTGAATTACTTCTCAAGTGGAAACCGCGAATGATAAAAAACAAACATTGTCATCATTTTCATTTACATGCCCATGCATAGATTTACAATCTTAAAATGACAGTTCTATCTGCGATTAATATTCTACAGCAGTAAATTTTTGATAAATCATCATGTACTGTTTTTCTAACTTGTAAACACATTTTAGTATCATCAGTGGGCATGTAAGATATCAGACATATCATAGCTGTCATTGAATTTCTTCTCAAGTGGAAACCGCGAATGATAAAAAACTAACTGTCATCATTTACATGCCCACACGTACAAGTGATTAACATTCTACAGCAGGAATTTTTTTTGGTCTGACCATACAAAAAATTTGACATTGACTTCACTGGATTATTTTAATACCAGGACCAGGCAGTTCTAATTTTTTTTATTATAAATAATTGCATATTTTTTAGATATCAAGAATCACGTCCCTTTATAATTTTCGTTATTAATTCAATGAATGAATGTTTACAATCATTCAAAATGCTCCTTCAAAAATTTATTTTAAATTCTCATTTCAGAAGATTTAAAAGCAGATTTAGTCAAACCAATGCATTATTAGTTCACATATTGTACAGGTGTGATTACAGGGCTTGAAATTCAATTTTTCCAAGGAGGAGAGTCTCCCTACCAACATTTTTAAATGGAGGGGAGTTGTTTGGGAGGAGGAAAAAAAAAATCTTTAAACCCCACAATTATTTTACATGCTATTTAAAGAATTACATTAATGCAGACATGACAAAATACTATTGAAAAAATTAAGTCAACTGAGAATGATTATGTAAAATGTTTATTTTTATTATAAAAAAAGGAAGAAAGTTTAAGTTTTATATATGCAGTGTATTTTTCAAGTTCCATTAAATGTGTTAGGGACCCTTAACAATTAGGTTGTTAAATAAATTTCTAAATTTAGATTTTATTTGATTGAGGGGTGCTGAAGCTTTCACATGGTACAGTTTTACCTTTCACAAGGGTTAAAAAGTTTTACTCCTTTACCTCAAGGAGTAAAAGTAATAAGATCTTTGCAGCTCTTCAAATCTCATTGTTTAGTGCTGACTGTAGGCCAATTTAACAGGGTGTAGTGACCGGTGGCTCTTAATGCTCTTTTCCCTCTTAAAAAAAAATATATCTTTAAATACATCTATTTGTCGTTCGAAAAAATTGTTGATTTAGTCAATTGGTTGAGGGAATAAGATAATGAAATTCGTCTTACGCATGAATAGAAATAGAGAAGGATTTCTAACGAAATAGTGTTAATATCGATTTGCGACTTTGGGACTTCATGGCAGCCAGTGCACAACTGTGCTAAGGTAACGCCACCTACAAATAACAATGAGGATAAATACCATAGAATAAATTTATTATACCTACCAGACGGTGGCTGTCAAGCAGACGATTTGAAGAGGTAGATGAACTAATACAACTCTCAGGGGTCACATTCACTCAGGAAGAATTGGAGCAGGTTTTGGAGCAGTCAAAAACGGCTTTTGGAGCAGGAAAGCGAGTTTTTGGAGCAACAAAAAACGACTTGTGGAGCAGGAAAGCTAGTTTTTGGAGCAGCAAAAGCTCTTTTTTGAAAATAAATTCAGTATCACCATTGTACCCAACACATATGTTGAAATCTCATACAGTACAAAATCCATACTCCAGACCTCAGTGATTCCAAATTTCGGATCATTTAGTTTCAATTTGCGATCGTTTGATGAAAATCGCAATATTATTTCTCGGTCACTTGCCAAAAATCATGATTTTACTTCAAGTTTGCTTGCTGAAAATCGAGGTTTTATTTTGTGAGAGTCCGATGAAAATCGCCGTTATTTTCTGTGATCACTTGACGAAAATCTTGATTTCAGATCGTGGATTTGATTTTTAAAAATTAAAAAAGGGGAAATCTGCCGTTCAATGGAAAAATGGTATTCCTGGGAAGAAAATGGCACAAAGAAATCAAATTTTACTGTAGGAAAGAAAAAACAAAATGCTCGTTTTGGAGCAAAAATAGTAAAAAAAAAAAAAAATGCATTTGTAGCAGATATTTTCATTTGGAGCAGTTTGGTGCAGGTCTGTGACCCCTGAACTCTTCTACACAGACATTGTATTTGAAACATTTTTCGAGAAACTATGTTCTTATTCAAAAGGCTATTTTATCAGAAATCCTTATCTATGTCTATGTTCATAGAAAAAAAAAAAATCGCTAAATTCGTCGATCAGTCTCGGGGGGAAAAAATGGCAAAGTTTGTTAATCGGTCACAAGAAAATAACACAAAATTCATCAGTCATTTGTGGGAAAATTTTTCAGCGAGGCGCGAGAAAAAAAAAAATAGTGAATTTCATCAATCTGTCACCAGAAGAAACTGAATAATTCACCAATTGGTTATGACAAAATTCGCCAAGTTCATCATTCAGTCAAGGAAAAAAACATGAAGTTCATTGATTGCTCATCAGAAAATATTGCGAAATTCGTCAATCAGTCGCGGGGATAAATCATGAAATTCATCAGTCGAACGCAGAGAAGAAAATCTAAATTTGTCAATCAGACACAGGTAAAAAAAAATTACGAACTTTGTCAATCTGTCGAAAGAAAAAAAAAGGAGAAATCACTTGAATTTCGTCAATCGATCATGGAAAAAACACTAATTTTGTCGATACACCACAGAAAACACGCAAAGTTTGTCGATCTGCCGTTTAAAAAAAAAAAACGCAAAGTTTGTCAACCAGTCGCTTAAAAAGCGCAAAGTTCATCGATCAGTCCCCCAAAAACGCAAAGTTCGTCGATCAGTCGCTTAAAAAACACAATGTTTGTCGATCTGTCGCGAAAAAAATGCAATATTCGTTGATTAGTAAATTAAAAAATGCAAAGTTCGTCGACCAGTCGCTTAAAAAGTGAAAAGTTCATCGATCAGTTGCTTAAAAAACCTTAAGTTCGTCGATCAGTCGCAGAAAAAACGCAAAGTTCGTCGATCTGTCGCGGAAAAAAACGCAAAGTTTGTTGATCAGTCGCTTCAAAAACAAAAAGTTCCTCGATAAGTCACTTAAAAATCACAACGTTGGTCGATCAGTCGTTTCAAAAATGCAAAGTTTGTCAATCTGTCGCAGAAAAAACCAAAGTTCGTCAATCTGTCGCAAAAAAAAAAAAAAAAAAAAAAAACAACGCAAAGTTTGCGGCGTGGGAAAAAAAAAAATCACGAAATTCATCATTCGGTTGCAGGTAAATTAAATAACGCAAATTTCTCCGAAAATGGTGTAATTTTTTGGGCGGGAGGCCCCCGCCCACAATCTTTTTTTGGACGGGATTTCAAAATTTTTGGCGCGAATCCCACCCTGAAATTCAAGCCCTGGATTATGACAAAAACTGAATAACCCTGTAAATTATAAATGCAAAATACCAATTATCAATTTACATTACAACTGTGTAACTGCTATACCTTTTTTTTTTTTTTTTTTTTTGGGGGGGGGAGCTACATTTTAATTGGTTTGTCAGGTTAGAGCCTCTTGTTATAAGTAGCACTCATACATTAGGCCCCCATCTTTAAATGATTATACGTCAAACCTACTTTCATTTTTAAAGTTTGTGATACTAGTGGGTTCTTACAATGCAATGCATTATTTTTGGGGTGCAACTCAAACGTGAAAGGTTCCATTCTCCCATTGGTTGACAAAAAAACCGGAAGTCACTTGATTTTTATATTTTCATACAACTTTGCTTATATTTTCGTTCAACTTTGTGAACGATATAGCGCGGTGGTTAAAGCACCGGACTTGTAAACTGAAGGTTTTAAGTTTTGTCCTCTCTGATTTTTTAAAAAAAATCCTTTTTTAGAGTTTTGTTTTGATCTTTACGGAATTAATTAATAAAGATTATTTACTTGACTAGATCAGTATAATTTTTTTTAAAAGATTATTATGTAAATATATAATAAATCTTAATTAATATTATATTTAAATATATATAGTTAATGTTAGTAATTAGTATTATACTTAAATATATATAATTAATAATATTTAATAGTTTATTTAAATATGTGTGTGTGGGTATATATATATATAATTAATATTTATTATTATTACTTAAATATATAATTAATATTAATAAATATTATTATTTAAATGCATATAATTAATATTTTCACTCAGTGGTTTGTAATACATTCTCTTCCATTTTCAGTAAATAATTAATAAGACATTTAAGAAAATAGGCCAATATATCAAAGAAAAACTTGGGATTTTTTTTAATGTAACACAAACAATGAATTTTAGTTTTGGATGATACACTTTGTAGAAGCCCAAACATTACATGTACGTATGTTTAGGATTAAACTAAACTTTTTTATATAAATACTAGGGGGCCTACCCCCTGCGAGCTACGCTCGCCAACCCCCGCTCAGACTTCGAGGCCTCTAAAAACATGACAGCGTGCTTTGTTTTAACGGTTTAATGGGGCATTTTTTTATTATCATGGCCTCATACACAGCTGCTGCGACAACTCACGACTGATTTTGGGATTGATAAGTAAAATCAATTACAACTTGAAAACCAGCATGTATAAAATGGTTAGGTTTAAATTGTGGCTACCTCTCGGACTTTTATAACAACGATCTGTATTCTATTCTTTCTTTTGCGTTTAAAGATGAGAAAAATTCCATCTTCTTGTGAATAACATTAAGAACCACGGTATTGAAAAGTACTATGTTATAGACATTTTCAGTAACAGGTTTTAATTTTCTTTCTATTTTAGTGCACCATCATGCATATTTTCATGTTATTTTAAATATGTAAGTTATTTATTTTAATTAATATGTATATGCGAATTTTCTAATAATTATTTATCATACAAAATTAATTAAATATTTTGTGCATGCATGTCTGCATTTATTTGGCATCAATTGATGAGATATTTAAACAAATTTGCTATCCGCGATAATTTTACACCATGTTATGTCACTTGAATATTGTCCATAAGAAAATCGGGTACTTTTCCAGTATAGGATCCTTTGCATTTAGGTTTGGCGTATTCGAGTTTCGAAAAGGGATAGATTCGTTAATATACATAGATTTGTTGCCAAAAGTTATGAAAACAATCCCAATGAACTTTTGGTGCTTTTCTATTATAGGGGTCTGGACGCTTTTTTAAAAAGCTTGGCGCAATTCGGGCATCAGAAAGTAAGATTTGGTGCCAAATGACATAAACAGCCATGGAAACAAATTCGACGATTTTTTTGTTTATATGCGTATTTTAATTATACGTATATTATTATTGTTTTTTCTATACAAATTACTTCTGATTATATATAAAATAGGATAAATGACATTTTACGCTAAACAAATTGTATAAATATTTTTTTGCTCATTTCTTTTGCGTTTACATAAATGACGTCATTTGGACGAATTTATTCAAAATATTTTCAGTTTATGAATTAAATTAAATGCTGACAGACGATTGAATCCTGTCGATAGAAATGTGATTCACAATCTTGTCTTCATTATCGATTGAAATAAAGGATAAATTCAATTTCAATTTGAAAATGACGAATAAAAAGAAATCAATAATCCCTATCAGGATCCTTTTCAATTTTTTCCCTTTTTTGTCACAAAAAAACTGAGTAATTAGTTGCCATCATTACAGAAATGTCATTAGAATTAGAAAAAAAATTAATATCTCGAAAAGTAATTCCAATTTCAAAATTCTATCACCAGTTTTGACATCCGCGGATTTTTATGGACAATTGGTATTAATTTCACCATCAAGCGTTTAATATTTTATTAAAAATAGCCCTGAAACATAATCAGTCGTTTAATCAGTTGTTTCATAAAATCGTTTCATAAATTCGTTTCATAAAATCGTTTCACAAATTCGTTTCATTAGGATTTTATATATATAAGGTAGATTATCTGTTATTAAAAATACATAATAGAAACGTATGCTTCTTGGTTCTTATTAGAATCCAGAAGTATTGACTTTTTTTTTTCATTTATTGTATATGCCTACATCAATAATATAATAAAATATCATTGTGATCTCAATAAATTTTTGAAAACTGGAGTAGCAAATAATATCTAAATCATATAAAATCTTCAACTATGTTAGAAACACAGACATACATATATAAAAATTATGCAGACATGTATGCATGTATATATTCATATAATTATATATTACATATATTTATATACATATATATAAATATATGTAAATATAAATATATATACGTATATAAATATATATATTCATATAATTATATACATATATATATTCATACATATATCATACATGCATGCTTTTACGAGAAAAAATTATGTCATATTTATTGGATTGCAGTGTAAGAGTAAGAAAATGTTAAAACTACAGCAATAATACACCAATATTATACTGATTATAAAAAATATTAATTGATTAATCTTTGTATATTACTATACTGTCATACTGGAAAGAAACAACAAAAGTTTGATCTAGGGGCCCTGTATAAAATCTATATTTTCTTAATAAAAATTTTAATTTATATTTAATAAGTAAAAATGTATTAAACAAAATATAATTTATTTTTAGGTGTCACTTTATAAACTGATCGAATACAATAACACCTCTCTTTAATTTTTCTTCTTTTTTTAATTAATTTTATTATTATTATAATTTACCATGTCATGATTTCATGACCAAGAATAAAAATATCACTATGGGAAATATTATTTTTATAAATATTTAATTTAAATTATTTACAAAAATTATAATAAGAAATTATAATATAAGAAATGCAAAGAAATATGTATTAAATTTTACAAATTAACATTATACAGTTTGTTAAAACAATTCTCGTACATAATTAATTAGTATTTCTAATAATCAAATATCAATTAATTAAAAAGATCCCATTAAGTACATTTTAATTTACATAAAATGTATTTAATGGAAATTAAATATATTTTGTGTATACATTAAATGTACTTAGTTATTTGTATAATAAATTTATATTATCCCAAAATTTATTTTGTAAAAGACAGTTTAATTTACAAGTTAATTTACAGTTTAATTTTTTAGTACGAAGTATTAAGGCATAATTATGTTTTATTATCCTGTCCACAGAGGGCAGCAGCACAAAACGATGTTATGTTAGCTACAATGCATGCTGGTTTTTTGTCAACCAATGGGAGAATGGAACCTTTCACGTTTGAATCGCACCCTTATTTTTGTGGGGGGGAGGGGGGGATAGTTTTGTCTTATGAGAAAATTTCACATGAGAAAGCATGGGAACTAAGATATTTTGATAACAGACAATTTTGCCCGAAACACTTATGAATAAATAATATCAGCATCCATACTTAATTTTGGAAATATAGTAAAAGCAGGAGTTTACAGGAAAAATTATATTTTTTTAGTATTTTTGATATAAAAAAAAAAATAAGAGGGAAGGAAACAGAAGAAATTTGCAAATGTTTCAAAATTTTTCCTTGAGATCGATTTATGAATTCAATGATAATTTACAATGACTGATTAATGAATCCCCCCATGAAATTAAATGACCCCCCACGAACGACTGAAAAATTTAGTAATTTTTCCCCTCCCCACAACAGATTGACAAATTTAGCAATATTTTCCTGCTAATGATTTGGGGAATTTTTGGATTTTTCCCCATGGCTTCCTGGCAAAACTAGTTTTTCTTTCTTTCTTTTTTACTGAAGAATTTCAGAATTTTTCCTGCAACTGATTGACGAATATTGCGACACTATCCCAGTGATCAAATGACGAAATTTACGTTTTTTTTTTTTTTTTTTTTTTTTTTTAGCAACCAAGTTTTTTCTAGTGATCGATTAAAGTAACTTCATCTCCTTGAAAAACGTGAATTCAGGTATTGAAAATGACAAAATACTGGAATTCTGGTATATAACCAGAACACTATCACTCGCAACACTATCACGTACACCTATCACGATAGAGACCACACTATCACGTACAAGTGGATCCAGTGTTTCTATACTAAATACTTCCACATCAGTGTCACTGTTGTTCTAACAATAAATCTCCATCGCACTATCCAAAATACAGATAGATGTGGATGAATATGGATGTGCCAAAATATCCTATCACAAAAAGATCAGATGCAAACTCCCTTTGTATTAAAATTTTAAAAATAAATTTCTTATCTCTAAAGACATCTTTACACAACTGTCTTATTTCGCATGATTTTCAGATATTCATGATCTGATGTGAGAAATGAGTAAAAAGATATGAGCAGAAACTTAGAAAATAAAAATAAAAGATATTTCTCAGCCCACCTTTCATTTTTACATTGATTCAGAGAACTTTCAAAATGGCTTTGAAAAGATGATATTCCCCATTTCAGAGAACATACATGTCTGTCTGAAACACAATACATTTTAACAATTATAAAAAAGGAAAATGTATCTGAAGTCTGAAGAGCATCAATGGTAAAATAGGACTTTATTTTAATGAAAGTTATGAAAAAAAAATTCTAAAGATTATTTTCCTCCTTGTAAATAATAACAACAAGCCACCCAGAGCAATATCTATCATGAAAATGCTAATAATCATCAATTTTAAGAATACCTATTTCCCATGCATAAAATAAAAATACAATGGTTAAGACCATTGTTGAACATGTAAGAAAATCAGACATATCATCGCTATCATTGAATTGCTTCTCAAGTGGAAACCGCGAATGATAAAAAAAGCAATTGTCATCATTTGTACTTACATGTCCCTGGCAGATGTTATATGGTACAAAAGACTTGTTTTAATAATTTGGTACTTTTCCAGTAGAGGGCTCCTTTGTTTAAGCTTGGCACAATTTGGGCTTCCAAAAGTGAGATTTTTTTTTTTTTTTTTGTAAATGATGCCATGGCCCCTATACTGGAAAAGTACCATTAATTTTAAGTATTAATAATTAGATAGTTAACTATACTTATTTCACAGGGTTCAAAAGAATTATTTATATACAGGCATCAGAATTACGTCCCTTTTAAAAATTTTCATGCTAAAATTCAAAGAATTTAAAATCATCACATGCCTTTTCTTATTTGTGTTTAGATTGAAATATACGGCTAATTTCATTTTATCATCAGAATGCCATATTAACATTGGTATCAAGTTAAACTAAATTATATCTACTTATCGTTAACTAAAATTATTCTTAAACCAGAATATTCATTCTTAAAATATATTGAATAATAATCCTGACATGAAATGTTAATGTTGAATTTAAATTTCGTAAATTTCCTTAAGATCTGAAAGTCATTTATTTTATTTTCACTGTGCTCATATCACTTCAGCGCTTAAAATAAAGATTATTTTCAGAAACATTTTATGCAAAATACTAAACAGTTTTAAACAAAAAAAAAAAAATTAATAAGAGAAAGATTATCTCTTTCTCTCAATTATTTAAAATCTGAGGCAAGGTAGTATACTTTAAGGCTAAAGTAAAGAAAATGTTACAGCCAAAAGTAATATATTAAAATAACAAGTTTTTTATATCATACTAATAAAGGAAAAGTATTAGATATTTTTAAATTCAACAACTTTATAAAAATAAAACATGGCATGAAAATGACTTCTTATTTATAATTATCATTGGTATACTCACTCAAAAAGTATATTTGTAACATGTGAGAACACAAAAAATTTTATATTTTGAATATAATTGTTTGAAGAAATAAGCACAAAAAGAATGTTTTGGAGACTTTGCTATTTAGGTAAAATCAATAAAAATTACAAAATAAGATAAATTCTCTAGTTTTATATTTAAATAATAATCATGATACTATACCTGACATGTCAATTTTGAAAACAAACTTTTATGTATTTTTAGGACATACTTAAAAACAAAAAATGTACAATGGTTTCTTATGCACAAATCTAATTGTTTAGTTATGTCAAGATGTTCTTTTATAATCACACCAACCTTCTTGAAAATTTTCAATGTCTGAATTGCACACAGTGCAATCTTACTGTTCACGCTTGTATTTAGAACCCAAACAGTACAATTTTGCAACTACGTGATGCACATCAATTTTTAAATTAGAAATTTCGGACATTTTTTATAACATGCAACACATTAAAACTTAAATAGTAAAAACTTTCTAAAAAAAAAATACATTAAAAAATTTGAGAATACCTTCTTTCCATTGACATCAACTTCCTTTGCACCAACAATGTGTAGCTCTCTTAACTGTGCTTTTAGGTCACTATTTAATTCTAATTCTAAGAGAGCCTACAAAACATTATATTAATTAACAACTTTTAGCACAACAGCAAAAAATTAGTACAAATAAAAAATATTTTTATCCATAGTTTAGAAGAGCTGCCAATCTCTTAATAATAATAACCGTGATTTTTAACAACCATTCTCAGATTTTTCAGTAGTTTTGTCAGTGGAGTTTCATTTTTCATGAAACTTTATTATTATTGTCTTTACATAGTTCTAGAAAACATTAAAACTATTCTTTTAATGCATTTTACTTTTAATTTATTAAATAAACTGAATTCAATATCAAATCTGGATGAAAACATACATCTTACAGCAATAAATACACAAAATTTTTGCATCACTGAATTAGGTCGAAGCTTTGAACTGATATGCCTGATGCTACGAAAACTTTCAAAGTGCTAGATATATTCTTACCAAACTTATAATATATGGGGACGACTATGCATACGAAGAATGAATACAATTAAACTAACTTATGTGAACCTCAATTAGCAAAATATATCAATTTTCTTTAAAATAAAGCTCATGGAACATCTGCAGATACATATGTATCATCAGCATTTTCGAATAAAATAAAATTTTCTTACAGTTGGTCCTACAGCTTACTGTTTTTATTTTCGTGTTCCGAGGTCCTTGAAAAGTCTAAAAATTAATTTACATTCATCATTTAGTCACTCTAAACCGCTATTTCTTTATAATGCATTTTTGAGGCTTTTTGTGATTTCTTCTTCCCTAATGGTATGAATTCTGTAATTCTTTTTTTGTCCCACAGGAATTTTTTAAAAGTTTTTTCACCAGTCATCTTTTACTTTTAGTACTACTCTTTCACCACTAGAGGGAGCTTTTAATTTCAGTTTCATGTTTTTTTCACAGTAATAAATCTTAGATTTTCCTTAGAATTGGTGCATAACTCCCTTATATTTCCATTCCATTCCAGTACCTTTGGTTGCCTATAGATATAAGTTGTATCACCACCATTTATGAATAAAAAGCTAGTTTTCTACAATTTGACCTATAGCTTTTCGGTTTTATTTTCGTGTTCTCGGGTCTTACTAAAAGTTAAAATTCCCGGTCGCCACCGGCCACAGGGCGACTAAATGTAAAAAATTGGCGACTTTATGTTATGCATCTGATCGCCAAAATGGCGATCAGTCATTTCCGAAAATTATAAATAAATAAATAAAAATAAAATCAGTCATAAATCCAAAAATTAGGACATAAAATGTATCGCGAATTTCGACAAATGGTCGCCGAAAACAACCAATTTCGTCAATCGTTTGAAGAAAAATCACCAATTTCGTCAAACGATCGCAGGAAAACGCGAATTTAATCAGAGGATTTCGTCAAAAAATCGCAAAAAAACGACAAATTTCATCAAAATATTGTGAAAAAAACGGCAAATTCCTTTAAAAGATCGCAAAAAACGGCAATTTTCTTCAACAGATCGCGAAAAAAGGATCGCTAAAATGGCAATCAATTATTTTCGAAAAAAAAAAAAAAGGTCGGTCATAAATCCGAAAAGTAGGACAATATACTGCAAATTTCGACAAATAGTTGCCAAAAGCAACCAATTTCGTCAAACGTTCGAAGAAAAATCATCTATTTCGTCAAAGGATCACGGGAAAACGGCAAATTTCGTTTAAAAATCTCAAAAAAAAAGATACATTTCGTCAAAAAACCACGAAGATAGGGTAAATTTCGTCGAATGATCGCGAAAAAATAGCAAATTTCTTCAAAAGATCGCGAAAAAACGAGATTTCGTCAAAAGATCGCAAAAAAATCGTGAAATCCTTTGAACAATAGCAGAAAAAATTTCAAAATTCATCAAGTGGTCGAAAAAAAAAAATCCTTTTCATAGTCGGTGATGGGGGGAAAAATCATACATTTGAACGAAGTTATGGTTTTCTGTACATATAAAATAATTGTTAACTATTTAATATTCAGAGTATTTGCTTCTAATTAGAATTACATGAAACCAAATTCTATATTTGGGCAATATACTGTAGTATGAAATTGTACATATTGACAGGTAGCCAAGCCAGTCGTTTTCACCAACTCAACTATGAAAATGCAGTGTATTTACTATAGAAAAAGCTATAAAACATTTTAAGGGAACACAGTACCTTTGAAACTCTTTTCAATGAGAATGGTGGCACAATACTTAGTACTAAAAATTAAATAAAAAATTCTTGTAGAACAGCCCATTTTTCTAAAATTAATTTTTTTTTAATTAACTTTTTTAAAATCTTTACTACGTTTACAAATATGAATATTTTTGCTTCAATATTTTCCCCCTGATTCTTTAGAATATCCAGGAGTGATTCTGGTCCGAATTTTCCGAAAAATTAAGGCAATGATTTCCGAAAATTAAAAATATATATATCGGTCACAAATCCGAAAATTCGGACATAAAATGTATCGGTATTTCGGCATATGTTCGGCAAAAAAAATTAATCTCGACATTCGTTCGAAGTAAAGTCGCCAATTTTGTCAAAGGATCGCGGGAAAAATGTGACTTTCGTCAGAAAATCGCGAAAAAATGGCAAATTTCGTCAAAAACATGGCAAAAAGCGTCAAAACACAGCGAAAAAAAAACGGCAAATTTTGTCAACAAATCGCGAAAAACGGCTAATTTCGTCAAAAAATCGCACAAAAAAGGCAAATTTTGTAAACAAATTGCGAAAAACGGCTAATTTCGTCAAAAAATCGTGAAAAAAATCAGAAATTTTATCTCGAAAAAAAAAACTGCAAATTTTGTCAAAAACATTGCAAAAAACCACAAATTTCATCAAAAGATCGCGAAAAAACGGCAAATTTTGTCAGCAGGTTTCGAAAAACTGCAAATTTCGTCAAAAAACATTGTAAAAAAAAACGACAAATTTTGTCAAAAACATTGCGAAAAATGGCAAATTTAGTCAAAAGATCGCAAAAAACCCGGCAAATTTTGTCAAAAAAAAATACAAATTTTATCAAGACCTCGAAAATCTGCAAATTTTGTCAAAAAAACGGAAATTTTATCTTGAAAAAACTGCAAATTTTGTCAAAAACATTGCAAAAAACCACAAATTTCATCAAAAGATAGCGAAAAAAACGGCAAATTTTGTCAGCAGGTATCGAAAAAACAGCAAATTTCGTCAAAAAACATTGCGAAAAACGGCAAATTTTGTCAACAGATCGTGAAAAACGGCAAATTTCGTCAAAAAAGTACAAATTTTATCAACAGATCTCGAAAATCGGCAAATTTCGTCAAAGGATTGCGAAAAAACTCAAATTTTGTGAAAGAGACGGCAAAAAAAAAAAATAATAAAAATAAAAGGGAGGGGGGAAATGTTGGGGTAGTGGACACCCACCCCCCACCCCCTCTGTTGAAACTTTTCAGAAAATTTGCTATTAATTTCAGAATTTTTTTTTTTTTTTACTCAGAATCACCCCTGTGAATAATATAACTTACATGAAACTGTATGGATTTTTAGATGTATGAAATTTTACATTTAATATTTTTTCTCTTGTGTATATCAAACAATTAAAGAAATTCAACAAACTCAATTAAAATATTTTTTAAAAAATAACTATAAACTTGAATGTTAAATCCATACACAAAAATATTAAATACACCGTAGAGAACAAAAAATTAATAATCTTCGTCCTTTATTATCTCTATACGATACTTTAGTCAACGGGAACACGTGCCAGAGGTTCATTCAGAAAGAAGTTTGTTTAGAACAAAATGAGTCATCTGGCGGTGGAATTAAAAAAAATTTCACACAGCAGTACACTATGCGAATGCAGCAGGGATCCGGGCCAGAGTTTCATTTTCCAAGAGATAGGTGATGGGACCAAGCAACGTCGGGCGAGTCACCTACTTTATTAATTATTGTATCAAATTTTAATGAAAAATGCAACTTGAATTACTTAATAGCCATTTTCACAGGATCTAAATGCGATAGACACTTGTGACGGAACTAAATGCGATACACATCTTTTAAAGTTCTTTTTCTGAGCTTTAATTTGAAATGCAATATGACTATTAAATTTAAATTTTAAGTAATTTTTAAATAACTGGCATTTTAAAAAATTTCCAAATTGACTTCATAGCCCTCATTGTTACATGTTGGGATTGTAATAGAAGATACATGTAATGAAGTTTTATTTACACATGGAAAAACTAATAAAAGTAAGGCTAACTTAGAAATACAAATTAACATTTTTTTACACAATTTGAATTTTTTGAACAAGTAAAAGCTTTGAAGGTGACTAGTGCTGGCACAATTGCCCAATATACAGAGATGCATGCATGCTCGCACACAGTCTAATAACGTTTTTGATGGAACCAAAAAATACTCTACAATAGCAAATAAGTATTAGGAAACTAAAAATATGCAAAAACCTAAGTAGTATGCTAATTTTGTTGTGAATTGCACTAAAATGGTATAAATTATCTTTCAAATTATTTATAGAGATTACAAAACAAATATGGAAATCGGATTGTTATTTGACATATGCAAGGTTAGACATAACATTTTGGACATACCAGAATGAGAATTTTAATCAGTTATTCTATGTGATTAATTTTACAGGTATAATAAGAGCTTTAGACTGTTAAAAAATTCTTTCCCTACAAATTAAACAGAAATATAAACTGAAAATGATTCTTTAAACTGATATGGTAATGCCATTAAAAAAGTTGTTCTACAGCAGTTGCTTAACAAAAGGATAATTAACACACAAGCGAACAATATTTAAGGTCGATTTTTTTTTTTTTTATAAATCAAACACATTTTTTAGATTTAATTTATAGAAAGTGCAATAATTTGAAACAAACGTCTATGCAAATCACACACCATTACTTCATGACTAACCTTATACATAAAATGTTAATACAGATAACCATAAACTAGATTAATCAAATAGGCACATACCTGAGATATTGTATTTTCTAATTCATCAGGTTTCTCATTGTGAGGCTTAATAATCTTCGCGCCGATTGAATACATCTTTACGAAGGAATTCAAAAACAAAGAAAACAATTCATTAATCAACTAATTATAAAACACAGCATAGAGTAAACAATATTAAGCACATTTACGTGTTTACAAATGACAAGTATGTTGAAATTTGTAGCTATTTTATAACATCTATTTCAATCTTTTTCTAAAAACATATTACACAAGGGATGTCAACAAATGAAAAAAAACAATGAGTTTTAAATGCAGAATATTACATTATTTTTCGTAACATAACAATTATTAATTTATTATTTTATACTTACGATTAACTATGGATTAATACCAAATTTTCAACGTGAACCTTCATTACCCAACATGCATTACCGAAAGATGGCGTTCAGCGTTGTTGCCATTCAGAGCTACAAATTTCATTTTCAGAAAAATGCAATCCATACGCAATTCAACATCGCTCTTGCTTCAGACATTTGCGATCATTCAATATTCACTATATTCTTGATGACGTCATGAGTCATGGGCTGCTAAGATTGCCGGAGCGTAAACTCGTAAACTGTCTGACGTTTCTTAAATTGTACGAGGCTAACGAAAAGACTTTTCGTTAGCCTCGTAAATTGTAATACTGATGTTATTAATGTTTACGCCCTAAAGAGTAGAAAATAAGATAAACACGGGGAATTTTCACCCAACAGAAATAACTGCTCAAATGTGTTTGAGTCTTAAAATGCATTTATATTAATTTGTGTGTATATATATATTAAACAAAAAATTAATTTGCTGAACAAACAAAAAAAAACAATTTATTCCCAACAAATTGTGGTAAGTAAATTGTTTTTTTTTTTCCCTAAACATTGTGGGACACAATGTTTAGGCCCGAGAAGGACCAGATATTAAGATATTTCGTTCAGTTGTTTCTACATTAGATGTTAAATTTTTAGTAATAAATAAGGTTAAACCAATTGAGCTTTAAAAATAAAACCAAGCAATATGACATTTAATCCACCCGCAGGACTTAATTTGCGCCGGAGACCACCGGAGTACGTTAGCCTCGTACTCCGGTGGTCTCCGGCCGGTACATCTCTGTTTTTAGTAAATATTTAAATATTGGCCAGAATTCCCTGGAGCTCATAAACACTGCGCTCCGAAGCCCAGTGTAATAACGCTTCCGAAAAACGAATCCTAAAGTACAACGCCTAGTGTAAGTAGTTGTTCTGTAATGTCCATTAAATTGTTTAAAGTAATTTATTTCGTCCACCTCAGTTATGATTCTGTTATATCTTCTTCAATAATCAGGGGCGGATCTAGAGTGTCCTTTTGGGGGGGGGGGGGCGATACATTGTTACATATAATGGGCATAATATAGTACAGTAAAACCTCTGAAAATGGAACCTGTCTGTAACGGAAAAATTCCATTGTTTCGAAGGAAGAAACACCATACAAATATGCCAGCAAAGCAAAAACCTGTCTAAAACGGAACTATAGCGATTCCGTTTTTACAAGATTTGCTGTATGTAAAAGAATGCAGTGATTTATTGTTTACAATTATTTATTAGTCATTGTTGGTTAATTCATACAGTAAAACCTCTAAGAACGGAACCTGCCTATACCGGAATTCAATCTTAAATGGAAAAAAGTTTATCTATACAAATTAGTCTATACAAATCTATCCTCTAAAACGGAAACCTGTATAAAATGATTTTTTTCAGCTCATAGCTGAATCGTTTTCATGAGTTTTTACTATAATTGTAGTTTATTATTAACTATCTCACCCGTGATAATAAATTAAAACAAACCTCAAGTTTGTATGATTTTATATCGTTAACCCGATTTTGGGTTTTAAGGAAATTTTTAGTAGTTTATAAAGTAGCAGGAAGACCTTTAAGTATGTTTAAGAAATTTGAATTATAATGGATCATTTTTAAAGAAGCTGCACCAAGGGCCCCAGGAAGGATATTAATATTCAAAATTGGTGGTAGCTGAGGTCCGAGAAATTTTTTTGTTGTTCATGTAGTAGCCGGAGGATCTAAAAAGTTGTTAGAAGAAAAAAAAAAAGCTAATGAATCGGACATTTTTTAAGACAGTTATAGTAGGAAGCCCAAAAGGGTTCAAAATTTGTGGTAGCTGAGGTTGGAGAATTTTTTTTTTTGTCGTTCATGTAGTAACTGGAGGACCTAAGAAGATGTTAGAAAAAAAACTAGTCAATCGGACGATTTTTAAGGGAGCTGTAGTAGATAGCCCAAAAGAAGGCCAACTGATAGTTTTGAGCAGAGCCCTAAGATGAAAACATCTTAAGTGGTCCTAGTGCTTAGCGCTTTAGATCTTCAATTAGTCGAAATTAAGAAGTAGGGTATGAATTAATCATTAGAATAATATTAAAAAAAAAGACATAAAAAGAGCTCTAGGGCACCAATAAAAATAAGACGGTGGTGGCCTGGGGAGCGGAGTCAAAGACTCAAATTTAAAGTTATGCATGCATTGGGAGGATGAGACAATTAGAGGGGTGAAAAATGCAACGCGCACAAAAAGATCAAGGGGCCCCACATCGGGTCCTAGGGTTTTAACTGGAGTATAGAAATGGAGGAATAACTAAATGGAGAAAAGGCCCCAAAAGCGAGGACGATCGGATTAAAAGGGGGCAACTTATTGACAATTTAGGAAACAAAAACTTCAACAGGCCCCGTACCAGACCACAGGGATCAGGATTTTAACTAGAACCTAGAAATAGGGGAAAGCTAAATGAAGAAAGAACCCTCCCCCCCCCCCAAAAAAAAAAAAAAGATCGGATAAAATAGGGCCAGTTATTAACAATTTGACACAAAACTTATATGGACCCCTAATCGGGCCCTAAAGAGACAGGGAACTGGATTACAGAAATGGGGGAATAACTACATGGAGAAAAGGCCTTCAAAACGAAGAAAATCGGATTAAAAGGTTAAGTTATTAACTAGTTCACAAAAACTTCAAGAGGCCCCGTACCGGGCCCCAGGGTCTTAACTAGAACGTAGAAATGGGGAGAAAGCTAAATGGAGAAAGGGCCCCAAAAACGAAGAAGATCGGATAAAAATGGGGCAAGTTATTAACAATTTAAGGCAAAAAACTTAAAGGAGCCCTAAGGACTAACAAAACTTAGAGGGGTCTTAAAGACAAACAATTTTATGGCTTAACTTTACAAGCTAAATGGAGAAAGGGCCCCAAAAACAAAAACGATCGGATAAAAATGGGGCAAGTTATTAACAATTTAGGGCAAAAAACTTAAAGGGGCCCCGGGTCTTAAAAAATTAAAATTCTGAGCCTCAGGTGCATCAGGACCTGCCTTGGACTATCTGCACTAAATTTTCAGACTTCTACGTGCGGCAGATTTCGCGAGCCATCACGCACACACACATACAGACAAACAACTTTCTTTTATTATTAGATTATTATTATCTTCAATTATCAGAAAAGTAATACTACTATATGTAGTTTTAATGATTTACAAATTGCAATATAGTAAATCAGTGAAAACAAAATCGCTGGAAACCGAAAAAAAAATCCGTTTTGACAGATTTCCGTCCTAGCAGGTAGATTGTTATGGTTTTCCTTCCGTCGGGACCGTGAATTATATCCGTTAAAGAGAGGATTCCATAAAAGACAGGTTCAACTTTCACATGTCTGAAGGAATATTAAACAGTTATACATATTAAGACGAAAACCTGGTTAAAGCGGAACTTTTCTTTAGTCTCTAGCTATTCCGTCTTAACAAGATTTATTGTATTTTATTACCATTTGATAATGGTGCGGACTTTCGTAGAGGTATTAGTTTTTTCCAAACATTTCAAAGCGAGCATTAAGATAGCCTTAATTTTCAAAAAAAATTCAGTAATATTATAGAGTAACTAGCTGTTACCCGTGACTTCGTTCACGTAACATTAAAAAAAGAATAAATGCATTAATTTAGCAAAACATTTCACTTGATAATTAACAACATATATAATTAACCAAAGCTTTATCACATTTTACAGGAGACCATACGGTATTTGTTTGCTATAGGGGCCTTGACATAACCCAGTCTTAAAAAAGTGAAATTTCATGCCAAATAATATATATACAATCGCGAAAATGAAACTGCAACTAATGAAAAAAGGAGGACCCAGTAAAATCGTGAAAATCGAAGAATTCCTTTTCGTAAAACGAAAAACAACACGGGCAGAATTCTTCTATACAACAGTGCATTTTAGGTGGTATTTGGTGTACAATTTGTATATGTGTGCATTGCTAAATGGGCATTATTATATTGTTTATTTGCATAGACATATGTTATATATTTCTTACTACATTATCTTGTTTATGTATATATTAAATTAAGTGTTTCACGCTAAGTGGTGTAAATAGTGAACAAACTGCTTGTGAATTTTATACATTGATAGATATTTCACAAAGATATAACAATCTGATGCGATTCTAAAATGTAAATAAAGGTTGATAGAAAGTACTTTAAATTCTGTCCAATTTAACCTCGATATTTTCTTTATCGCGTCAAGAACACTATTAGAAAATAAATACCGACGACACAAATCTGATTATCTAAATTTACATATTTTTGTTAGTATATATAAGATTATTTTAATTTATTCCATGCGCTTGAAATTTTTTACGCTTTCTCTAGGGTTAGGTGTCGAATAAATGTACTTTCTTGTTATTTTATTTTGCCATTTCTATTTATTCTATTTTCCATTCATTCCATTTATGGATATTGATTTAATTTACATATTCGTGTCAAAGAATATTCTTTAAAGTTATTATCAGGATTAGGATAGGATACGATTAGGGTTAGGATTAGGAATAAAAATTGAACGACAATGGCATGACCGATTCAGGTTTAAAGTATGAACCATCATGATGCAATAAGAATATTAGAAAATTATCGGCTAATAGTTTTTAATATGTTTTACAATCATAGTTGGCATCAAAGGTGAGCGGGGAAATGATCATCTAAAATACCATTAAGTGTTTACCACGCAAAAAACAAATCTGGTTACAACAATGTATTTAATTTTGCGGCAAATTTCACTTGATTAAAAAAAAAAAAAAGCAAATTGACTATGGACTTAATTACAGACCCCTAACCTTGTTATTCTCGGAAATTTTCTACCTATATGTAAAAAAAATTCTACTATATAGAACGCACTTTCACGTTTATAATGTTATGAATTGGCACGATCGGCTTATGTTCAAGTTTACGCAATTCGGCTGGAAGAAAAGATTCATTACTTTTTTATTTCTTCTTTGCTTTTGCATTACGCGAATTTGTTGGTAAAATCGATTTTCTTTTCGATAACATTGTTGTTTTTTAAGTATAAAAAATATTGTAATTTTACTTAAACATTGCTTTAAAATCTATGCAATTTTTCTTATCCTACAAGACTTTACAAAAATCTATTATGAAACAACTTTAAAAAAAGCTATATTTAATAACGACAACAAAGTTTTTCCTATTTTAAAACTAAAAGAAATGTAAAATTAAATTCCGGTTCGAAACGACGATTTACAAATGTGTTTCGATTGTGGGAAAATGATAGAGGAAAAATGCTGTTACTTCGACACAATCATATTAAATCTTTAGCTTTTATGAGAAAAGCAACTTTCTTTTTAAAAATATAGTTATTTTTATTAAGATTTTCTGATTTTCGATACGGATAATTTTGCGATGCATATCATTGACATTTGCCATCCAATATATATATATATATATATATATATATATATATATATATATATATATATTTTTTTTTTTTTTTTTACTTTTTAAAATTTAAATTAAAAATACGGTATCTTTATGTTAGCCGTGTGCAGACGATAAACCGCCAACCTATCCCATCATTCATTACTGAATTCATTAAAAATATAAATCTTTCACTCATTTCATTTAAAACACAGAACTTTAATTTACAACACATACATTTAAAATACATATATTACGTACATTTAAAATAATTACTTTCATATCAAAAAAAAAAAAAAAAAAGAAAAAAAAGAGAAATTAATCACAAATAATTTGATAACACAAGATCATTTTATTTCAACATCAAAACAAATCTGTTTTATTTTTCTATATATGACATCACATTCGCTTGCTTTCCATATTTACTCGTATTTGTGCACTTTGTATTATTATCAAATATTTGAAAACGCACGTTTTGTTTCTAATATGACATCATTTCATATTCTGTTTAATTCTTAAATAATTCATTTCCTTTTCATTTTTCACGTGGAAATTTTTCACGTGAAAATAAATTGTTGACTAAAAATTATTACTCAGGGGTTTTATTTTATATTGGCAACGATAAAGTATTAGCAACGGTAAAATAAATTTAACCATTTTAAAAACAGCTGCAAAACCGGGCCCTTTGGGCCAAACCAACCATTTTAAAGTATACGAAAAAATGTCCATTTATTCTCTATGAAAATATTGAAATTTTGAATTATTAAGAAAAATATTGAAATAAAATAAACAAGAACGAAAAATCATGCGTCAAGCATAGATTATGTAGCACTTTCCAACGCTTCCAAAATAATTTTACAAAACATACCGTTTAATAAGCTAAAAGATAACATCTAAGTAAACAATTTGGAAAACGCATAACATATTTAAAAACATAATTTCAGGAATTTCCAACAGATACAATATTCGGAAAAATATCCGAATACTTTTATTCAGCCCTGTATATGATCTATAGATTTGTATATGCTAGGATGCTAAATTTTAGTTTAGTTAGGAAACGCGTAGCACAGTTTAAAATTATCTTTCTGGAGTTTCTGTCAATAAACGGAAATGTGTTCGCGAACTTTTGTGCTGCCCTGTATAGGATCTACAGAATTTATACACACCACGTAATAGACAAAAAGCGAGTTAAAATTAAAATCGCGTTTAGTAACTAAAAACGCACTTCCAGGAATTAGTGTTAACAGACAGTAGAGAATTTTTTTGTGTGTCCCTGTAAATGAACGATGACTGCTATACACACACTATTCTGTAGTAAGCCTCTTGTAATGCACCTTAGATATATATATATAAATTTCAATGCGTTTAAAATAGTGAAACATTATTTAAATAAACCGCAGACGATTTTTCTCCATAGACGTCATGCAACGGAATTCTTTTGACTGTCCCTGTAAAGTAACTATAAGTGCTATGCACACCCTATTCCATATTAAGCTTCTTCTAATGCACCTTAGTGTTATATATAAATTTCAATGCGTTTAAAATAGTGAAACATTATTTAAATAAACCGCAAATGATTTTTCCCCATAGACCGCAATGTAACGGAATTCTTTTGAGTGTCCCTGTAATAAAACTATAAGTGCTACACACTTCCGTTGAAATAGGGAACATGCTATAGATAACGACAATAACATATAAAAATTGCAGAGCAATCCGAGAATATTTACGGGAGTTAGAGCACGGACAGACGGCAGACGGCCAGACGGCAGACGGCCATACGGCCAGACAAACCGAAGTCATAAGCACTTTTCAACTAGGTTGGAAAGTGCTAACAAAAACCATTCTATGTTCATTTGAGGGTTATAATCAACTTATATGCAAAGATACAGGATAATTAAATGCTTCATTTTGACGCTGGCTTCAGCCTAACATTTGCACACAATCAGATTTATAATATTATTAGGATTAGGATTAGGATTTGTGAAGGGAATCCTGTCCCTAACGAAATCCTGTCTTGAACAGAAATTTTTTATAATCCCGTCAAAAGGAATTGCATACAATTGTACCTGCTAAGATAGAAACCTGTCAAGAATGGATTTTTTTTCAGTTCCTACCGATTCTGTTTTCAAGTGTTTTACTATATCATAACTATTTGATTACCAAGAATTCCTTTTTATGAAATAATTTTAGTTCTACAAAAGTAGAAAATGTATGCTGAAGCTATTTGCATAGAGCTAATAGTATTTCTCGAAATGCAATAAAATCTGCGTAAACAGTGTATAAGGGAATCCTCAATTGTGTATAAGGGAATCCTGCCTTAACCGGAAATATTTCATGGTTCCTGCAAAAGGAATAGAATGTAACTATACCTGCTAAGACAAAAACCTGTTTACAATGGAACCTTTTTTGGTTGCTAGTGATTCCATCTTAGTAGGTTTTACTGTAGTTACATTGGCGCACGCAAAGAGAGTATTTAAGACTTAAATAACAATTAAAAACAGATAAGTAGTGTTGTGATGTGTAAAAACAATGAAAAATAACTAAAACGAAAATGTGAAAATATCTAAAAAATTCAAGGCTTTCCTTTTGAGTGCAAAATACAATATAAAAGATATTGAGAAACAGGAGCAACACCTTTGCTGCTGTGATTTTTCATAAAGAAGGCTCCTTTTAAAAGCTGTGAAACAAGCTTCATACTCATCATCTATATAAGGAAAGGGCATGTTTACACACAAACAGTTCCATCAACCAATCTACCACTGCATTTTTGTCGCAGCTATCATTGCAGGAATCGTCATAGCGACGTAGGCCAATCATATCACAGACCAGTTTAATGTAGACCAATCAAATCACTCCATCTCATGTGTACTGTAGGAGTCGTAAAGAACGAACAGGTTTTTCTCCCAAACCAACAGTAGTTTAACCAACAGTGACGTCAGTTGCCCTTTCCTTATAGCTGCAAGCTTAATCTATGTGACTGTGTAGTACAGGTCTGCACGTGCCCGGGCCTGGCCCGAAGCCCGAGATCGGTACGCGGGCCGATTTTCATTTAGGATGCTCGGGCCAGACCGGGCCTAGTCTTGACTATTTCGCAGGGCCTGATTAACGCACAGGCCAACTAGGCCATGGCCTTGGGCCCACGGCTGATGGGGCCCCCAAAATGGTTAAAATGATTAGAAAAAGTTTCTTAAAAATGAAGTTTTCTGAAATTATTTCACAAAAACAAAACAAAAAGATTTTGCTTAACTTGGCAAACTTAACTTTATCATAATATCTAATAATAATTCTCGAAAAAATGTTTAGGTACTATTTTAATTTGAGGGGGCCATAAAATGTTGCTGGGCCTTGGCCCCCAGATGAGTTTAATCGGGCTCTGCTATTTCGTCTTTACTTTGTTTTGAAAACTCAGGCCTGGTCTTTACTTCTTCCTGCCCGATTGATTTTGAACATTTGTTTAAAAAAATCTTTAGAAATTTACTTTGGTTTAAAAAACTACAGAGATATATTTTTGAAATGTACGTTTTATTCTTTGTATAATTTTACAATTTCTTTCTTTTTTTTTTTTTTTTTTTTTTTTAATTCTAAACTAAACTGACTGTCTTAATGAATATTTATTTGAATAGAATTATCTAAGTCAATTTTTTTAAATCAGTGTTTAGATACGTAATTGTCTAAATGGTCACTAAGTTGTTGTTATTTTGTATTTCGAACATAAACTGAAAATAAAATCTATGTATAGTAATTGTAATAGTATAGAATAATGTTGCTTCGGAAATATCGGCATGTTGGGAAGGAGTAATTAAGTTTTTGTACCGGCCAGGCTCTTCTTAGCTTTTATACTTTTTACATTTTATACCGGTCAGGGCTCGGTCCGAGATTTTAGCTTTACTCATATATCGATCTGGGCCAGTATATTGTTTTTTACGGACCGGTTGGGCTGGGACAGAACTTTTAGCTTTTATACCGGACTGGGCCGGAATTGGACCATACTTTTAACTTTTATATCGGGCGGGCCGCTAATATCCGACCCTATAGCTTACAGCGCATTGGCGCGCGCCAAATGAATTGGCGAGAACAGCGCTATTTCGCGCATGCGCATAACCTAGCCAAGCAGTTCAGCGCTTACGCCGCTACGTTAATGCAAAGCAAAGCAATGGCCGACGCCGACGGTGCAGTGTTTTTCTCACATGATTTTGCTATGAAAAACTAGAGATCAAAACAAATAAGAAAATAAATAACTAACACCATCACAAATCAAGCAGGCACACGGGGAAAATACAGGTATGTGAAATAATTTCAGTGTTCTGTATATTAACGTAATATCCTTTAGATATTAACAAATTTTCAAGATAAGACAGACATGAGGACATTAAAGTCTCAACTATCAACATCTATATTCTAATCTTGTGAAAATTAAATTAATGTCGCACCAATTAACACTATCTGTAAGGTACAGTTACTTTTATTTTTGGTTGCGAAAGCGTCTTTGAAGACGCCAATTTGGTTATATATATTTTTTTAGTTTTTGTGATGAAAGGCAAAAATCTTGATAATTACTACATTCCCCAAAAATATCGCTTTTTTTTTTAAATGCATTAATATTTGAAACTACGTCATGTGATCTCACAAACACAACGAAAACAGTAACAAGCTTTTTGAAGATTACAATCTAGTGTTAAATAACTTTGCTTTTTATCGAATTATGATGCATCTCTGCAGCTTATGATAACTTAATATTATTCAGAATTTTTATCTATTCGTTTTTTTTCGCGTCACTTCATAGAGTTTTCCTTACTAATCACCCAATAATAGTTTAGTGATGCTACATATTAAGAATTGTTAACACGACATTTTGACATTAATAAATGTGTCTTATCTTGAAAAAAAAAATGTTTATAGAGATAACAATAATAATACAACACTGAAATTATTTCACATTGTGGTTAAATGAGAGTTTGTATGCAAGAATGTATGAGTATTGAGTGAATGAACATAGAAAAGTTAGGTAAACATATACTATTGGTAAATAGTAACATTAATAAAGAGTAACCCAATGCAATTAATTTCTGTAACTATAAATATAAATAAATGTATCATTATGTATAAACATTAAACATGTACAACAGTCTTAACAGCATAATCATATCCCCCCACCCCCCCTATCTTGAAAAAATAAATAAAGTTAAGTTTAACCACTGTTTATATTATATTTATTTATATTAGTAACATCCACTCCCCCCCCCCCTCTTTATTTTTAAGTGAGAGTCAAACCATTTAGAACATAAATTTAGGCTTAAAAATTCTATCATAAATTGCAATGGGGGTTTTATTGAAAGTTGAATATTCATTTAATGCTTTCAACTTGTCAGTTTATATTTGTATGGAGACTTTTAAAGTGTATTTCTGGAAATGTGGAGTTTGATTTGAATTTGTAGACCTTTTTAAATGGAAGAATTGCACTTTACCTACATAATAGAAAGTTGTGACCATAACATTTTCTCATATTGCTGCTTTTGTTGATAGTGGCATGGTTTAGCCAAAAAATTTTTAAATATATTTATGTATAAAAATAATATGAATTATTCAGCAATAAGACTTCTTGGTACCTTCGTCTTATAGCGTCTCTCAAAGATAAATCACCAGGCGACCAAGATTTATCGCCAAATAATATTAAAGCATGTGTGACATAATAATATATGATCAATATAGAATTTTGTGACATATACAGGGGTCAATCCAGGAAAAATTTGGGGCCTATTTAGGGGGCCCTTCACAAAAATCTAATAAAATTGACCCTTTCACAAAATTCAGTTTGATAAAATGGGCCTCTTCACAAAAATCAATTTGATAAAATGGACCCTTCACAAAATTCTATTCCATAAAAACTCACTACTAATTATTTTGTGATGTTTTAAAATGTGTAATTTGTAAACAAACAATATCACCAGAGAGGAAAACTTCAGCAAAAGAATTTTAAAAAGTTTGTTTATAAATGCTTGGTTTGAATTTGATTAACTAGATTTCATCTTTTATTACAAAATGTTCTTTTTCACAAAAGTAACTTTACATTTCACAAAATGGGCCCCAAGATAAAAAACTTGCATCGACCCCTGATATATGGCCAAGTTATAGTCATGTGATGTGTATATGTTGTATATATATATATTATGTGACATAAGATGTATAATGATCGTCGTTCAGGAGATGACGTCTGTCAATCATTCATGACATAGTAGTGGACGAGTCCATTAGCTCTCGAACGGTCAAACTGTTATCGCGGTAAATTGTAGTTTTCCATATTTACAGCTCTGTCACTTTTTTTTTCTTTGGTAGTGCAGCATTTTTTCTAATTATTATGTTGTTCTAATCTTTATGAATTCTTTAGTTCCTAAGATTTAGTTTGTTTATTTCAGTTTTGTTGAAATAACATTTTTTTGTAAATTAACTTCATAGTTAGAATAAGTAATAAAAAAAGTTTCAGAATATCAATGATAAAAGTATGCACATTCTTTGCCTAACAGACCCTGTAGTATTATAAATTTTCATATCTCGAATTTCAACGTAAGAGTGGGGGAAATATATAAAAGATTTGGGATATCAAGATTTTTTTTTTTTTTCAAAAGAATAACAATGTAAGCAAATTATGACATACATTGTAAGAGAAATATGAAGTATTATCTAGATTCATATTTTTAAATTATGAGATTCATTAAGTTTCTATAGGTCGGAGTAATTTTTTTCATAGTGGATTGGGTTGAATATATATTTGTTTCGGGTTAACCTGATATTTAAAAAAAAAAAAAATTCAGAGTATATTTTTTTTCAAATTCAAAACTATATAGTATTTGAATATAAATGAGTATTTATTTGTTATTTTTTTTAAAATAAATGATAAAACTGATATTGGGAATATAATTGTTGACTATTATTCTATAGTTAAGTTAGAAAAAAGGAATAATTTTCTTTTAATTTGGATTTTGGGTTGGGTCAATGAAATTTTTTGTGGGTTTCGATTGACTTCAAATAGAATATTCAGAATATCCAACCTGTATATATATATATATTTTTTTTTATTATTTACACGGGATATTTGTTTAATGGTTTTTTTCATTATGTCAGCACAATTTTATATTAAATAACTATATATTTACTCAGTAATCTTTTTCTTTCTTTTCTTTCCCGTTTCTTTCATATCAAAAGTAGATGGCTTGAAAAATACATGATTTTTTTTTTTTTTTAAAGTTTAAATTATATATATATTTTTTTTAAGTAAAAATAGTTTAGAAAAAAAACACTCTTTTTTACGCATGCAATGTTTATCTTGAAAAAAGCATGTCTAATTTCATAACTGCAATTCACGTTATTTTTTTGTGGGTTTCGATTGACTTCAAATAGAATATTCAGAATATCCAACCTGTATATATATATATATTTTTTTTTATTATTTACACGGGATATTTGTTTAATGGTTTTTTTCATTATGTCAGCACAATTTTATATTAAATAACTATATATTTACTCAGTAATCTTTTTCTTTCTTTTCTTTCCCGTTTCTTTCATATCAAAAGTAGATGGCTTGAAAAATACATGATTTTTTTTTTTTTTTAAAGTTTAAATTATATATATATTTTTTTTAAGTAAAAATAGTTTAGAAAAAAAACACTCTTTTTTACGCATGCAATGTTTATCTTGAAAAAAGCATGTCTAATTTCATAACTGCAATTCACGTTATTTTTTTTTCAAACGCCATATAATTCAACCATTATAATACACTATTTAGCATGGCCACCGAATTCAGTTAAGGAAAATTGACTTTTTTTTTATGTGCGAGACTTTTAAAATATTTAATTTTTGATCTATTTCTTTTTTAAGATCATAATTTAATAAACTAAATTATTAAAGAGTATACATATTTTTAATTACACTGTTAATTTGTTGCACTCTTTTTTATTTATATTATCTGATTTTTAATATTTAAAATATTTTGGGTACTTTTTGGTTAGCCGGGCACCAGTGATATATGTGTGTATTATATATGCATATATATATATATATATATATATATATATATATATATATATATATGTGTGTGTGTGTTTTGATGTTCATAACTACTCGTTTTATTTTTATATTTTCCATATCTTCTGCCTGCCAATTCGCCATTTCTATTTTACTCAAAAAGCAATTTTTATAAAAAATGTATAGTTTTTTTTAATGCTAAGCAATTTTGACAAATGAAAACATAACAAATAATCGTAATGACAAGCACACAAAATAGTTGAGAGTTAATTTACAAAATATCAATCCAATCTAAATAAAAAATATAAAACTAAAAATATAAATATCTAAATTGAAAACATTCTTTTACTATTTATTCATCTCCATGTAGATATAAAAAGATAAGTTAGATTTATTGATTAGAAAAAAATACTCAAAAGTTTATTAGAGGAATTTACAGTCTCAGAAAATGTATTACAAAAACAATAGTATATTTCGCTTACTGCCATAACTTTGCCTTTCCTTCTAACAAGGCAGGTCAGAATATTTTAAAAAAAATACTACTCATGTATCATAAAGGATCAGTCAAATTTAGCTGCAAAATCCCAGTAGAATATCGGTAAAAAAATAAAATACTTTCAAGTATTTGGCGTAAAAAGATGCGATATGGCAAGAAACACTTTTTCCTCACCAAATGCAAGCGATTTTAATGCATTTGAAAATTCCTGTTTAAATGTGTAGTACTTTATGAAATTAAACTAAAACAATTAAATAGTTTATTATTTTTTTCATAAGTTTGTATAATATATGTACAAGTTGCATATTTCTGAAATTATTTAATTTTACACCGTTTTGCTGGCTGGATAGGTTTTACGTGTATTTTAACAATAACTACCTAATTAAGAATGCTCTCATTATGTATTACAGTATTTAGTAAGTTGTTATGTTATGGCAACAATACTTTTCTCTTGTTGTCAGGGGCGTGCCGAAGGCTGTTTTAGTGATTTTGCTGAGTACGGGATCGAGGGTGAGAAAGGCTTTGTGATAGTCCCCCCCCCCCCCCCCAGCAATGGAGTCAACTGTTCTACAATACTGTGAATTAAAAAAAAGTCTTAAGTGCTCACATGCATTCTGCCTAACCACAGTCAAAATTAAATGCTGTTATTCAGTATGTGTAAAAAACTGTTTATTCTTTTACTATATAAGTAGAGTTGAGATTCCTGTTATTAATTAGGATTCTGCTTACGATTTAAAAGGAAATGCGTATGGAAGTACCGTACATTAACCAGTTCTCAAAAGTAACAATTTAAGAACGTTGAAGTACTTCGGAAGTTATGTTTCTATAAATAAAATCACATGCTGTTGTGTTATGTAAGTGTATACATTTTAAAATACATAAAAAAGACAAATCTTGCTTGTTAAAAATAAGATATATATTAGTATAAGAGGCTAAAAATTATCCTTCTCTACATTTTTAAATTACCACCCACCTATCCTTCAGAATAGCCCATTTTCCCGCTAAATTGTCTAAATCCAACATGTCAGTTATGTCTGCTTCACAGGTTAATAGCATCAGTTCATCCAGTTGCTCTTCCGACATGGTGGTACGCAAGTACCTTTCACCAAAGTCTCAAATTCTCAGAAAAGCGATACTCTCTATCTTAGCCCTGGACATCGTCCAACAGCCTACACTGGAGTAGGCCATGATCACTCATCCTCCCTCCTACACAGAATCATACACAATCTTCCGTTCTGTGTGAGGAGTTCTTTTTTTTTTTCCCCTTTAAAGACAGACAACAGAGAATTGACATGAAACTGACGACGGGGGAGGGAACTTTTTTGAAGGAAGTGTTCTTAACTTTCCGATTATTCTAAATTTTACCAACTCTTATACATAAGTGTGTGTGTGTGTGTGGGGGGGGTGTTACCCCCCCCCCTCCCACAGACACACTTGTTGTCTCCGATACTAACAATATCGAAGTCAAATTGACAGTGCTCAGAATTGGACATTAACTTTCAGTTAAATTTTTTTTTTAATTTTGTTCTAAACTACTGAAGATGATCGTTATTTTTCTTTATATATACAGTATAGAACCATTTATCCGGAATGGCTGGGGTCACACGTATTCCGGATAACTGGTTTTTCTGGATAACTGGTTGGGCATTAAAGCAACATGTATTTGTAGAATATATGTGGCTGTGGCATTGTTTCTGATTTCAAATTAATTATTAGATTACACAGATTAAGAATCGGATCCAATCAAGATCAACAATTTATTCAGATTTGAGAAAAGACAATTTATTGTAATCCCTTGTTTCTGCATAACACTTCCCCAACAATATTTCTGCATAAAACTCAAAACTCCCAATATCTAACTATATATTCTTCCATTTAAAATCCCAGATATTGGCATTAAATTATACCATGCATGTGAGTAATGTATCAAACAATGAACATGTCAAATTAGCACTGTGGCACTTTTTTTCTGGAGAAATTCTGAAATCAGACAATTGGAAATATCATTCTGGATAACTGGTTTTCCGGTTAACTGGATTCCGGATAAACGGTTCCATACTGTACATATAAACGTATATGGCAAAACCGTAGTTATAAAAGTGTATTTATTTAAGTTAAACTTACTCAGTATGATGCATAGAGAAAGTTCTTCATAAAAGAGTATATATCATAAAAGTGTTTTTTTTTTTTCATTGTATCGCCAATCAGCAATATCGCCAAAAACACGAAATTTTCATAATTTTTTATGGACATCAGACTAAAAGAGATAACAAGATTTCCTGAACTTGAACTTCAGACCTTTTTGAAATTTTTGTTTATCTTTATTTACAAAATACATATTTTACAATCCTATAAATTTTATAAAAAAGTTCAAAATTGCAATTTCCAAACAAAAAAAGTTTTTTTTAAATATAAATGTTTTGCAACTGGATTTCATAAATATATTTTATATATAGGTTTCCACATATAAAGAATGAAAAAAAAAAATCAATGGTGCAACAAGACACTGTTTGTTAAAACGAACCAACTTTTTGTTAAGGCTGTTTTGAGAAATCCAAACGGCTTACTTTCTGACACATTTTTTAATTCAATTTATTTCGCAAACACATGAAATTGGCAGGTGTGCTTATTCAAGAAACTATGTAATCGAATTATGTTTTCCCTCTTTTGGTAAAGGCAAAAGATCTTTCAGAAAACACTGCCAAAGTTGGCGTTTTAAACCAAAATTTCGACAACGCAGCACAAGAAAGGAGAAAAACATCACACATGACACAAATCGTTTATAACTCGATAAATAATCTATTTAGCAAAGAATGGAAAGCTCATTACAATTTTGAATCGCTTCAATAGTCCGGCTTGCTAATTTTTATGCCTTTGCATTTAAAAATGTGTCAGAGTGTTTTGCATTGTCGAGCTGGTCATTTCAGAACCACCAAAAAATTCTGCAGAATGACTTAAAAGCTAAAAATAATTATTGTTTTTTAAAATGTTTCAACAACATGTTTTCCCATTGCCCCATTTTCCATCGTAAAACTATCAGTGGTTAGAGAAAAGAAATTTTGTGTGTGTAGCGAACTACAACTAGTTTATTAAAAAGAATAGTTAACTACAACTAACTTACATGTTTTAAAAGTATCAATTACAAACTACTTCAATACTTTCAGATTTTAGACTCTATCTACACTAAAAATTTAAGACATGGGCTGAGTAGTAAAGGTTTCCCTGGATTAGTATGTGGTTAATTGATCTTTTGCGATATTACCTCACTAACCAAAACACATGAGGCATTCAATGAGAAAAACTACAATAGATCCACCGAAAACTTCCTTAAAACCCAATATACGCAAACAAAAAATATAATAAAGTACTATGATACTGTTTTTGATGTATTATTGTTAGAAAGTACATATTGCTGCTTGAAACTTTTAAAATAAAACTATTTGAGTTTCGTGAACTTTCATTAAATGGCAATCAAGAATCATTTAAACTTAAAATGCAATAGTCTGAATGAGATAAATTCAAGGGCATAAAAAAATTATGAAAGATAACTTGGTAATGGCACTATTAAATTTGTTTTTAAATAATGTATACTACTAAAAAATATCATTGGAATTTTCTCTTTTTATAACATTATCTCCTTTTGCCCTTCTTTTAGTCCTGTGATATAGGTAAAAAGTCAGAACTTTTATGTTATAGCAGCCACTAGAATTACGATTATGCCAAGGTTGCAGTTATGATTTCGCCAAGAAATCGCAAACCTTATATATGCATATATATACTCCAAACACTCATACATGTGCCATATACATCATTATTTACATCTTATATGACATATATAATCTTATACACATGTCATATATATATATATACTGCAGTAAGTAGTAGTGTTGCATTATATTAGTAGGTGCTTGTTGAAGCTAATGTTGAATTTCTAAACCTAAATTTATATTTTTAATGATTTGACTTCCAATTAAAAATAAAAAGGGGGGGGGAAGCAACATTACTATAAAAAAAAAACATACAAAAACAGTGGTTAAACTTTACTTATTTTTTCAGGATTAGGGGAAAAAAGCGATTATGCTGTTGATAAGACTGTTATACATGTTTATGTATAATGATACATTATTTACGAACATTATACATATTAAATACATCTTATACACATGTCACATAATATATATATGTTGTGTATATATATATATATACATACAACATATACACATCACATGACTATAACTTGGCCATATATGTCACAAAATGTTATATTGATCATATATTATTATGTCACACATGCTTTATAATTTGGCAATAAATCTTGGTCGCTTGGTAATTTATCTTTGAGGGACGCCATAAGACAAAAGTACCAAAAAGTCTTATTACTAAATAATTCATATTATTTTTATACATAAATATATTTTTTTTAATTTTGGCTAAACCATGCCACTATCAACAAAAGCAGCAATATGAGAAAATGTTATGGTCACAACTTTCTATTATGTAGGTAAAGTGCAATTCTTCCATTTAAAAAGTCTCCAAATTCAAATCAAACTCCACATTTCCAGAAATACACTTAAAAAGTCTCCATACTAATATAAACTGACAAGTTGAAAACATTAAATTAATATTCAACTTTCAATAAAACCCTCATTG
The DNA here is from genome assembly GCA_963931845.1 of Maratus michaelseni. Lineage (NCBI taxonomy): Eukaryota > Metazoa > Arthropoda > Arachnida > Araneae > Salticidae > Maratus > Maratus michaelseni. Next base: position 260,302,824 of record OZ007587.1, read on the forward strand.
CAATTTATGATAGAATTTTTAAGCCTAAATTTATATTCTAAATGGTTTGACTCCCACTTAAAAATAAAGAGGGGGGGGGGAGGGAAGGATGTTACTAATATAAATAAATATAATATAAACAGTGGTTAAACTTTACTGTATTTATTTTTCCAAGATAGGGGGGAAAAATGTGATTATGCTGTTAAGACTTGTACATGTTTATGCATAGTGATGCATTTATTTATATTTACAGTTACAGAAATTAATTGCATTGAAACATTAGGTTACTCTTTATTCATGTTACTATTTACCAATAGTTTATGTTTACCTAACTTTTCTGTGTTAATGGTTGTTCATTCACTCAATACTCATACATTCTTGCATACAAACTGTCATTTAACCACAATGTGAAATAATTTCAGTGTTGTATTATTATTATCTCTATAAACATTTTTTTTTTTCAAGATAAGACACATTTATTTATGTCAAAATGTCGTGTTAATAATTGTTAAACTATTATTGGGTGAGTAGTAAGGGAAACTCTATTTTAAAAAAGCGATATTTTTGGGGAATGTAGAAATTATGAAGATTTTTGTTTGTTTTTTGCCTTTCATCACAAAAACTAAAAAAATATATATAACCAAATTGGCGTCTTCAAAGACGCTTTCGCAACCAAAAATGAAAGTAACTGTATCTTACAGATAGTGTTAATTGGTGCGACATTAATTTAATTTTCACAAGATTAAAGTCTCAACTATCAACATCAATATTCTAATGAGCTGCCTCATGTCTGTCTTATCTTGAAAATTTGTCAATATTTACAGGATATAAAGGATATTACGTTAATATACAGAACACTGAAATTATTTCAGTGTATATGCTTGATTTGTGGTAGAGCTAGGTTTTTTTTTTCTTATTTATTTTCATCTCTAGTTTCTCGTAGCAAAACACTGCACCGTCCGCCATTGCTTTGCATAAGCGTAGCCGCGTAAGCACTGAACAGCTTGGCTAGCTTATGCGCATGCGCGAAATAGCGCTGTTCTCGCCAAATCATTTGGCGCTTGCCAATGTGGCTGTAAGCTATAGGGTTCGGATATTAGCCGATTATAATCCCGGCCTGAGTGAATTTCTACAAAACATTGATTTTTACGTCAATTTGGTTAAAAAATTTACCTCGTAGGAGGAGATCTAACCAAAAATTCCTATCTTAGCCTTTTTTTTTCATGTTTATAATCTTCATTTTTATAGAAGTGCCACAGCCTGCAATATTTATTTTTTTAATAAATCTCTATTTGTTGCATGTATGTGTTTAAGTTATTATTAATATTGTTAATCCATATTCCATGTATTGAAGTGTTAAAAATCAAAAAAATGCTATACAGTAAAATCTTCTAAGATGGAATTGCATAGGCAAGGGAAAAAAAATGAGTTATCGACAATTTGTCTTCTTAGCATTTGTAAATGTATTATATATTCTTTTTTTACGTATTAGTATATTCATTTTGTATGGATCAACACATTTTTCAGTTTAGGACAGGATTCCGTCATAAGCAGGTTCTATTTCACTATATTTTAATTTAGCCATATTTTAATAAGCGTTTAAATCTACTATTATTTAAAAATAACAAATTTTAATGTTTAATTGTAGAATAATGGTGATTTAAAAATGTATGCATGTTTTGTAAAGATTTTTGTGCCAGGTCTTATTTTACTGACCTTCGAACGGACCAGGCCACGCCGAGACAATGATTTTCATACGGGTCAAAACCAGGACTGAAAATTTTGGGGCGTGAAGACTAGGAAGAATGAAACCAGTCCCGGCTCTGTACCGAAAAAATAATTTAAGGCACGCCCTGATCCTTCAGGGAAAAAAGCAAGGCCCGGCCCGAGCTTTCAGAAAAAAGCATGGCTCGGGCTTCCGGTCTTGGCGCGGCCCGTGCAGATCTCTACCCTAACTGCAGTATTGTCTACTGTAGAAAGTGGGCGGCTATTTCCTGAACTCTTGCCAAAAACGATTCCAGCCATCAGGGCCATACAGATTCCATTTTTTTTCGTTGCTGAATACGGTGAGCCGTTACGGTCCCCGTAGGACATGTACTTTCAAGACCAATCCATTGTGGCTTGTTTTATGGTGTGGCTTTAGGCGTGATTTGCAAGACATTTTGTTTAAACAATGTTCTTGCATTCTCTTATACGTCTATGTATTGTGTCTTTTGAGACAATGTTTTGAGATTTAATTTGCCTTATGGACATATTTTGCTTTGACACCAACCTTCCAATATTTTTTTTATCAATTTGGGCTCTTGTTGCACGATGCCGCCCGCATCTTGATTTTCACTCGGAATTATTATTTCTAGCAAAAATTGATACTCGGTATATTACTCTTTTTTAATGGTTTAAAATTATAAAAAAAATCATTAACGGGCTTAATTTTCTGTTTGAGCTTGAAAAGCTTAAAATTTCCTATTCCGTAGTCTTCAGCATCTTAAGTAACTGACGGAAATTCAGTATCAAGGCAGGTCTCCTTAAAGCACATACTCAGAATATTTTTTAAAAAATAGTACTCATGAATCATAAAGGATCAGTCAAATTTAGCTGCAGAATCCCAGTAGAATATCGGTAAAAAAATAAAATACTTTCAAGTACTTGGCGTAAGAAGATGCGATTTGGCAAGCAACACTTTTTACTCACCAAATGCAAGCGATTTTAATGCATTTGAAAATTCCTGTTTAAATGTGTAGTACTTTATGAATTTAAACTAAAACAATTAAATAGTTTATTTATTTTTTCATAAGTTTGTATAATATATGTACAAGTTGCGTATTTCTGAAGTTATTTAATTTTACACTGTTTCGCTAGCTGGATAGGTTTTACGTGTATTTTAACAATAACTACCCAATTAAGAATGCTCTCAGTGTGTGTATTACAGTATTTAGTAAGTCGTTATTGTTATGGCAACAATACTTTTCTTTAGTTGTTAGGGGCGTGCCGAAGGCTGTTTTAGTGAGGAGGTGTGAACTGAATTTTGCTGAGTACGGGATCGAGGGTGAGAAAGGCTGTGTGATAGTTCCCTCCCCCCCCCCCCCCCCCCTCTTCAGCAACGGAGTCAACTGTTCTACAATACTGTGAATTTTAAAAAAGTCATAAGTGCTCACATGCATTCTGCCTAACCACAGTCAAAATTAAATGCTGTTATTCAGTATGTGTAAAAAAATGTTTATTCTTTTACTATATAAGCAGAGTTGAGATTCCTGTTATTAATTAGGATTCTGCTTACGATTTAAAAGGAAATGTGTATGGATGTACCGTACATTAACCAGTTCTCAAAAGTAACAATTTAAGAATGTTGAAGTACTTCGGGAGTTATGTTTCTATAAATAAAATCGCATGCTGTTGTGTTATGTAAGTGTATACATTTTAAAATACATAAAAAAGACAAATCTTGCTTGTTAAAAATAAGATATATATTAGTATAAGAGGCTAAAAATTATCCTTCTCTACATTTTTAAATTACCACCCACCTATCTTTCAGAATAGTCCATTTTCCCGCTAAATTGTCTAAATCCAACATGTCAGTTATGTCTGCTTCACAGGTTAATAGTATCAGTTCATCCAGTCGCTCTTCCGACATGGTGGTACGCAAGTACCTTTCACCAAAGTCTCAGAAAAGCGATACTCTCTATCTTAGCCCTGGACATCGCCCAATGGCCTACACTGGAGTAGGCCATGATTACCCCCCTCCCTCCTACACAGAATCATACACAATCTTCCATTCTGTGTGAGAAACTCTTTTCTTTTCCCCTTTAAAGACAGACAACAGAGAATTGAAATGAAACTGACGACGGGGGAGGGAACTTTTTTGCAGGAAGTGTTCTTAACTTTCAGATTATTCTAAATTTTACCAAATCTTATAAATAAGTGGGGTGGGGGGGGGTTCCTCACACACACACTGTTGTCTCCGATACTAACAATATCGAAGTCAAATTGACAGTGCTCAGAATTGAACATTAACTTTCAGTTTGAAACATTTTTAAATTTTGTTCTAAACTACTGAATATGATCGTTATTTTTCTTTATATATACATATAAATGTATATGGCAAAACCGTAGTTATAAAAGTGTATTTATTTAAGTTAAACTTACTCAGTATGATGCATAGAAAAAGATTTTCATAAAAGAGTATCATAAAAGTGTATTTTTTTTTTTCATTGTATCGCCAACCAGCAATAAATCGCCACAAACACAAAATTTTCATAATTTTTTACAGACATAAGACTAAAAGAGATAATAAGAATTCCTTTCCTTCCTGAACTTGAATTTCAGACCTTTTTGAAATTTTTGTTTATCTTTATTTACAAAATACATATTTTACAATCCTATAAATTTTGTAAAAAATTCAAAATTGCAATTTCCAAACAAAAAAAGTTTTTTTTAAATAGAAATGTTTCGCAACTGGATTTCATATATTTTATATATATATAGGTTTTCACATATAAAGAATGAAAAAAAAAATCAATGGTGCAACAAGACACTGTTTGTTAAAACGAACCGACTATTTGTTAAGACTGTTTTGAAATCCAAACGGCTTAATTTCTGACACATATTTTAATTCAATTTATTTCGCAAACACATGAAATTAGCAAGTGTGCTTATTCAAGAAACTATGTAATTGAATTATGTTTTCCCTTTTTTTGGTAAAGGCGAAAAGATCTTTCAGAAAACACTGCCAAAGGTAGCATTTTGAACTGAAATTTCGACAATGCAGCACAAGAAAGGAGAAAAACATGTCACGTGACACAAATCGCTTATAACTCGATAAGTAATCTATTTAGCAAAGAATGGAAAGCTCATTACAATTCGAAATCGCTTCAATAGTCAGGCTTGCTAATTTTATGCCTTCGCATTTAAAAATGTGTCAGAAAGTTTTGAATTGTCGAGCAGGTCTTTTCAGAACCACCATAAAATTCTGCAGAATGACTTAAAAGCTAAAAATAATTATTGTTTTTTAAAATGTTTCAATAACATGTTTTCCCATTGCCCCATTTTCCATCGTAAAACTAGCAGTGGTTAGAAAAAAGAAATTTTGTGTGTGTAGCGAACTACAACTAGTTAATTAAAAAGAATAGTTAACTACAACTAACTTACATGTTTTAAAAGTATCAATTACAAACTACTTCAATACTTTCAGATTTTAGACTCAATCTACACTAAAAATTTAAGACATGGGCTGAGTAGTAAAGGTTTCCCTGGATTAGTATGTGGTTAATTGATCTTTTGCGATATTACCTCACTAACCAAAACACATGAAGCATTCAATGAGAAAAACTACAATAGATCCACTCAAAACTTCCTTAAAACCCAATATACGCAAACAAAAAATATAATAAAGTACTATGATACTGTTTTTGATGTATTATTGTTAGAAAGTACATATTGCTGCTTGAAACTTTTAAAATAAAATTATCCGAGTTTCGTTAACTTTTATTAAATGACAATCAAGAATCATTTAAACTTAAAATGCAATAGTCTGAATGAGATAAATTCAAGGACATAAAAAAATTAAAAAGATAACTTGGTAATGGCCGTATTAAATTTGTTATTAAATAATATATACTATTAAGAAATATCAGTGGAATTTTCTCTTTTTATAACATTATCTCCTTTTGCCCTTCTTTTAGTCCTGTGTCCTGTTATATAGGTTAAAAGTCAGTACTTTTATGTTATAGCAGCCACTAGAATTATGATTATGCCAAGGTTGCAGTTATGATTTTGCCAAGATCATCGCAAACCTTATATATGCATATATATACTCCAAACACTCATACATGTGCCATATACGTCATTATTTAATCTTATATGAGCTCGCGCTGTCAGGTGCCTACAGGCGTTGCCGGCTCACGTTCCGACCATCGCTCCCAAGTCTCTAAAGGACTTATATCGCACCAGCGGCTTTGTCTCGCCACGCCACTGCGATCGGCCTGGGGCCGCTCCCCAACTGCGGACCCCCAAGCCAATTGGTAAATTGGCTTGGGGGTCCGCAGTTAGGGATGACATATATAATCTTATACACTTGTCATATATATATACTGCTGTAAGTAGTAATGTTGCATTATATTAGTAGGTGCTTGTTGAAGTTAATGTTGAATTTCTAAACCTAAATTTATATTTTAAATGATTTGAATTCCAATTAAAAATAAAAGGGGGAGAAGCAACATTACTATAAAAAAATATATACAAAAACAGTGGTTAAACTTTACTTATTTTTTCAGGAATAGGGGAAAAAAGTGATTATGCTGTTGATAAGACTGTTGTACATGTTTATGTATAATGATACGTTTATTTACATTATTTACGAACATTATGCATATTATATACATCTTATACACATGTCACATAATATATATATATGTATGTGTATATATATATATATATATATATGTTGTATATATATACACACGACTATGAATTGGCCATATATGTCACAAAATGTTATATTGATCATATATTATGTCACACATGCTTTATAATTTGGCGATAAATCTTGGTCGCCTGGTGATTTATCTTTGAGGGACGAAATAAGACGAAAGTACCAAGAAGTCTTATTGCTAAATAATTCATATTATTTTTATACATAAATATATTTAAAAAAATTTTGGCTAAACCATGCCACTATCAACAAAAGTAGCAATATGAGAAAATGTAATGGTCACAACTTTCTATTATGTAGGTAAAGTGCAATTTTTCCATTTAAAAAGTCTCCAAATTCAAATCAAACTCAACATTTTCAGAAATACACTTTAAAAGTCTCCATACTAATGTAAACTGACAAGTTGAAAACATTAAATGAATATTTAACTTTCAATAAAACCCCCATTGCAATTTATGATAGAATTTTAAGCCTATATTTATGTTCTAAATGGTTTGACTCTCACTTAAAAATAAAGAAGGGGGGAAGGGGGTGGATGTTACTAATATAAATAAATGAATAAATATAATACAAACAGTGGTTAAACTTAACTTTATTTATTTTTTCAAGATAGGGGGGGTGGGGGGGATATGATTATGCTGTTAAGACTGTTGTACATGTTTAATGTTTATACATAATGATACATTTATTTATATTTATAGTTACAGAAATTAATTGCATTGGGTTACTCTTTATTAATGTTACTATTTACCAATAGTTTATGTTTACCTAACTTTTCTATGTTCATTCATTCAATACTCATACATTCTTGCATACAAACTCTCATTTAACCACAATGTGAAATAATTTCAGTGTTGTATTATTATTGTTATCTCTATAAACATTTTTTTTTTCAAGATAAGACACATTTATTAATGTCAAAATGTCGTGTTAACAATTCTTAATATGTAGCATCACTAAACTATTATTGGGTGATTAGTAAGGAAAACTCTATGAAGTGACGCGAAAAAAAACGAATAGATAAAAATTCTGAATAATATTAAGTTATCATAAGCTGCAGAGATGCATCATAATTCGATAAAAGGCAAAGTTATTTAACACTAGATTGTAATCTTCAAAAAGCTTGTTACTGTTTTCGTTGTGTTTGTGAGATCACATGACGTAGTTTCAAATATTAATGCATTTAAAAAAAAAAAGCGATATTTTTGGGGAATGTAGTAATTATCAAGATTTTTGCCTTTCATCACAAAAACTAAAAAAATATATATAACCAAATTGGCGTCTTCAAAGACGCTTTCGCAACCAAAAATAAAAGTAACTGTATCTTACAGATAGTGTTAATTGGTGCGACATTAATTTAATTTTCACAAGATTAGAATATAGATGTTGATAGTTGAGACTTTAATGTCCTCATGTCTGTCTTATCTTGAAAATTTGTTAATATCTAAAGGATATTACGTTAATATACAGAACACTGAAATTATTTCACATACCTGTATTTTCCCCGTGTGCCTTCTTGATTTGTGGTGGTGTTAGTTATTTATTTTCTTATTTATTTTGATCTCTAGTTTTTCATAGCAAAATCATGTGAGGAAAACACTGCACCGTCGGCCATTGCTTTGCTTTGCATTAACGTAGCGGCGTAAGCCAAGGCGCACATTGAGACGCAGCCAACACGCTCGGGGCAGGTTCTCACGTCACGCGATTTTGTAAAGCATTGAAATGAGCGGGAGAGCCCATATAGAGCCTCTACAATTACTATATCTAGTGGCCCTAGGTTATGCGCATGCGCGAAATAGCGCTGTTTTCGCCAATTCATTTGGCGCGCGCCAATGCGCTGTAAGCTATAGGGTTCGGTAAGGCTCCTATAATAGGAGCTTTATATTATAGGAGCTCTAGGGTTCGGATATTAGCCACCGGGCCTGCTACAGGTGACGTCACAACCTGCTGACGTCAAAACAGTGATCCATAATAACTTAAAAATTTTCATGTACTTTGTTCGTTTGTACGGATTGTTTACGACAGTATTTTGATTTTATTTATTGTTTTATATAGTAATTAATAATATTTTTCAGTGTATTTAGATTATAATGCTATCAATAATTATTGATTATAATTATTAAAGAAAGTGTAGATTATATCTATAAAATAAAGAGAAGAAAATGTTGTGCTCCTAGTTTCTAATCTAAGTCTTCAAATTCGCTACTGATAATGAAAAGAAGAAATTTTAGCTACGAAAATTACCTTGTGATAATTATTTTTACAATTCAACAGAAGTGGTTTGCATTAAATGTTTCGATATACTTTTCATAATTCGTGAAGCTAGAATTAATATGATGGTATTGAACTTGTGCAGAGAAAAAAAACCTAACAACAAATGTCTAGCCTACTGTAATGGAAATAATCTGGCATATTTGATTGAATTTGTACTTCCAAATCGAAAAGAGTCAAATGATCTTTAGAAAAAAAAAAAATAAATAAATAAAAGAAGCAGACGATAAACAGTTTAAAAAATGATTTTGAAAGAAATACTGTAATAAATTGACTAATATCTGGATACATTTAGTTAGAAGTGAGTGATGTGCTTTGTTTATAAAATTAAAAGTAACTGATTTACACAACTTAGTAATTCTACGTAGTTCAATTTAACATTTTAGCTAACTTAAGTGTACAAATATATGAAAATAAATCTTTTGATAAGTTATTTTGAGTGGTTATTATGTCCTAGACCCAAGTACAATAAATAGACAATTTTTTAAAATATTACAAATCAGTTACAAAGTCAAGATAGAAAATTGGGTACTTTTCGGTTAGCCGGGCGCCAGTGATATATATACATATATACACACACACACATATATATATATATATACACATATCTACACACACATATATGTATGAATTAATATATATATTTATATATGTGCATGTATCACTGGCGCCCGGCTAACCGAAAAGTACCGAAAAAGGCTTATGGCGAGAGAAGGAAAGTTGCAAAATATTTTCTGGCAACCTATTCGTAGTTTCATATAAATAAGTATTTTTTTTTCAATATTTATATAATTTATTTAATATAAAGAAGCCATTTATCTCTTTTTATATGCAGGTAGAACAGAATTGTATATATAAATAATTTTATACATATATAAATAAACATAAAAGTACATTAGGTTTGTTTTCATAATTGTGTATATAATTTTAAAACATATCTAACTTTCTGAAGCCCGGATTACGCCAAAGCGTTAAAAAAAAGTGCCAAGGTCTCTATAGTTAAAAAATGTCGATTTCTGTATTTAAATTGACATTTATTGTGTTTTGATGGTTAAATTATGGTATGTAGTTGTAAAAGGGAGGAATGGAATTGATTTTGTAAAGTTTTTGGTAGATTTATTATATTTTTTGTACGTATATTTACTGTAAAATAATGTGTTTAGGAAAAGGTAAGTCAATGGGTTCAATCTGATTTATTAATCTTAGCATTTTTTTAATTTAAAACTTTTAATTTCCTTTAATAAAACAAGTATATTAATTCCCTTTTATTTCACGATTATGAAATTTAATATTATTTATGTAATCACAAATTATAAGAGCGAAAATGCTCTTTTTATTACATCTTTCTGCTGCGATACTTTGACCAAAGTGGATCACTACTGTGACGTCACTAATACTTGTAGCAGGCCCGGTGTAGGACACACAGCGACATCTCGGAGGCCCCGAGTTGATGCTACTAATGGACATATAAATCATTTAAATACTATGAAAAAAGGATCTTGGAAACATAATTAGTTTAAAACTTATTGCACCTATAATATTGTACAGCACGGCTTAAATTCACTAAAAAAGAAGGAAAAAAAACACTACGTGGTAGCAAGATAGTTTATCATCAATGATTGTTTAAATTTCGTTCGACATTTTACTATTCTAATTGATTATAAATTTCTGCAAAAGAAATTTGTACTTCATTGAAATTGAAGAAAAATCATTTTTACTTCAATAAAACATCAACAGATGGCAGCAGGGGATTCTAGAAAGTTTATATTTTATTATCTCCGATTTTTTGCGTGAGTGAAATTCGTAAATAAATTCTAAATAAGAGTTGAGAATTCAATATTACTCATAATTAAACGACAATATTACTCATAATTAAAATGAGGAATCATCTCAGACGCTTTGGATTACGTTCATATTATTTTATTTTTAATAATTGCTAGCTTGAGTTTTAGTGCTCAGACACTGACCGCCATATTGGAGGTGGAGCTAACACAATCTTGTCTGTTCATTGGTCTGAGCTCTGGAAACTACGGTTGTTGCCAACAATAAGGTAGAAATTCAGCCCTATTTCCGCGCCACGTAAGACAAATATATATATAGATTGGAATTAATGTACATCACTGCAACATGCTTATTGCTTACTACAGAATAGAATATGGTGTGCATATCATTTATCATTCATTTACAGGGACACACAAAACCAAAAGAATTCGGTTACAGTACTGTCCCTGAGCAATAATTGCTGGAAGTGAATTTTCAATTGAACCACCAATTGGAAGAAGGGAATAAATCCAAAAAATAAGAATGAAGATAATTAAAAAAAACTTTATAACTTTTTACTTTCAACTTATAGGCTCATGTGATATCAATGATAATGAAAAAAATATAAATTCTGATTTATTTACTAATAGAGCTGGCTGAAATATATAATATTCATTTACATATGTATATGTAAATGTGTTGGATTTATTCCCTTCTTCCAATTTATCATATACTATATACAAAATAATTTGAAATAATGAACAATATAATGACAAAAACTATTTATTTATTAGAAAAAACGTAAGGACACTCTATTATTCATCTATTTCTTCACTTTCGGATCTTGTAGTTGGCCAGGTCAAAATAATATCGTAAAAATCTTTGAATTCGTTAGGAATATATTGGATTATTTTTTGCATGTCATTCATTTTTTTCTCATTTATGGGTATTTTAGTAACATGTGCCGGAGTTTCTGGTATTTTCGAGTTTGTAGAAGGTTTTTGGAGCAAAAATGTAGCTTTAATGAAACCATCGATAAATTCGGAACATGTCAAGTAACCTTTATGACTTGAACTATACTCAAAGCTTCTATATTGCGAAATCTTGAATGTTGTTGCCTTGTCTAATGACTTACAGCTTCTCTTGAAACATCGCTGCCACGAGTTTTTAAAATCAAGTATGTTGTTAGAAGTAATGGGTTTAACTGAAAAACCCCTGATTTTTGCTGCCAAAATAAGATTATTATATTCATTTGGAACGTAAATTTTGTCCTTTCTCCTAATGAGTCTTTTAGCGGTCCCGAAATGTCTGTCACATTGTAAAAACGAACGCACAGTAAAGTATTGATATATTTTCTCAAAACGATTCATTGCAACAAGAGTGAGAAAGAATCTTATAAGGGTGTTATTTTTATTTTGTCCCCTGCAAGCATAGCTAAAAACGTGTAGTTCTTTGACAGAGGGATCCATGTTCTGTATAGTTTTCCACAATAAACTGCATACTTCATCCGGGCCCCGTTTAGCTTCACCCTCATGGTAAGTGTAGAAATCAGCTGAGTTCGTCTTTAAGTCGCGAACACAAAACACATACAGCCATAGTTTTCTTAAATAAAACATCTCTTAAACTGGGATCTTAGGAATGGGCAGATTTTGCATGTAATCAAATACAATGGCTACTACATCTTGTCTTTCCTGACACAAGGCCAAAATTTCTTTCTGTTTATTATAAAACTTTTTAAAGCACGTTTAAGATGTATCATTTTTTCGGCAACCGCCACTCTCTCAGCATTCTCATTGGGAGATGGACTTTTTATTTTTCTATACTCGTACCAAAGAAACTAGATACTTATATAGTATTTCATCTTCTTTGCTCGTACAGTTGATAGTTGGAAAAAGGGAATAAAGGAAGGATTTGTTTCCTTCTTCCAACTAACTATTTTTATGGCCGCATGAATCTATACGAAGCGAATGGTTTTTGTTCTTTACTTCGAACTCACAATTAAGTGGTACGTCTAAAGAATGTAAAAGTGTAGAAAAATGAATGTGTCAAAAAGTGGCGTTTATTCCCTTCTTCCAATTGGTGGTTCAATTGTCTTATTCGTTTTTAAAGTTAACTAATTTTTTTAAATAATTCGAGTGCATTTTCTGTTTATAGACGAGACTGAAATTTGCGGAAGGGAAATTTTCGTGTAATACGTTTCCTAACTGAACTAAATTTTTGCATACTACAGTGACGCAGCCAGAAATCGGTTCTAGGGGGGGTTGAGTTTTTGATAAAGGTGGTCGCCGGTTATATGAATCACCGGTTCATAGAATCAGTCTTTTAAATGAATGAAATCATAATGATTTTCTCCGCAATTACGTTCATTATGATTCATTTAAACAGCGTTTACAATATTAGAGTTATAAACTATAAAATGCGCCAATGCAATAACACAAAACTAGGTTAAATTTTTAAAGTGTTTAAAAATGATGAGGGGAAAACTTTAAGATGGAAGAGCACAGTACAGCAAATAATTTTTACATAGAAAATAACAGAGTTGCAATCCATTTGTTCAATCAAAAATACACCAAATTTCATTACAAGAGAGTCACGAATTCTCATTCCTAATTTTAATAATAATGAAGCAATTTTAACAAAATTTTCAACAGACTTACTTTCATTGCTTTTTGCCAAATGTAACAACTCAATTAGGTAATCGTTGTTTTGGAATCTACCTGATTATAAAAACACAGTATTGTAGACTAAATTACTGTGCCCTTCCAGCTCTTTACATGACATCGAATTTCGTATTAAGTAATGTAAATCTGATGAAAATTTCGTTAAAATATATTTATTATTGTTAAAGTTTTCTAAAAATATCCGAGTTTGAATTCCACACAAAATATCAGAGCTGATCAAGGACAATATACTCACATACCTAAAACAATACCACATGCAATAATTTAATTTTATTGATATTGGAATGAAAAATAGTGAATTATCTCCCTCTAAAACAAACACCTTGTACAAAGTTTAAACTTGGCAGAGAACCAATCATTCTTCGGAAGAAGTCGCTGAGTTTCACACGAAAAGTTACTTGTCAATCATATTTGACGTATGAGTAGACAATTTTAAATCATTTAAAAAAGTATGCTGAACAACGTGAAATTTTCCGATTCATTTTCAAAAATGAAAGCATATATGCATATATGCAGGCATGATAATTCAAGTGATTTGTTATCGAAAAGTTTTTTTATTATAAATTAATTACATATTGAATTATAAGCTATTGTTGTCTCAAAATTACTGACTTTTAATGTCTTGGAATTATTCTATGAATTATTTTTCAATATTTGTCTTCAATAATTGAATTCAGTTGGAATGAAAAATGTTGACTATCACTATGATTCGTCTTACCCAAAGCAAAGATCTTGTACAAAGTTTAATCTTAGCATTGTGCCAAGCCCAAGAGCGCTTCAAAAGGAAATTGCAAAGTAGTAACACTGTTTTGATCCATGCCATTGTTTTCTAGAGAGGCTTTTAATTAATATATCAGCTAATTACAGACACATTTTTTTGAAAATCAACCAACAATCCTCAGATGATTCTGTGTCGATTACCCTCAACTCCTCTGCTGGGTTCCAGAAAAATAAGACACATGAGTGATCTTATAATAGTTCCGTTTTTACTTTTTAAGTATGGAATCTTAATAATGGTGTCAAAATTCTGAAAACCATTTCCTCTCTAACATAGGCTATATTTTATACAACAATTTCCAAACAATTTTTTCGGTACAACAATTTCCAAAGTGGTGCAAGAACAAAAACACATTCTAATATTACGATTTCGACGATATTGTTGGTTCTAGAAATTTGAAATTTGTCTAGCAGTTACTTTAAAAAGATGTAAATGTTCACTAAAAATGGTTACTAAAAAGTTCCAAATTTAAAAAGGGGAAAGGAGCAGGAAACGTTCTAAATTACATTTTATTTGTACAGTTAGGGCTAGAAACATGAAATTTGGCATGGTTGTTACTTTAGAGACTTAAATGCGAGCCCAGAACAAGTTTCCGGAGCAAAAAAACGTTCTAAAATTGTGATTTGTGTGATACAGTTGGTATAGAAGCTTAGAATTTGGCATGGTGGTAACTTTTGGGATATAAATGCAATCTAAGAACGATTTCAAAAGAAATTCTAAATTTAAAACGATGAAATGAGAGGAAAATGATCTAAAAACAATTAATTATGAATTGTTTGGGCTAGATATGTGAAATTTGGACGTTTATTACTCTAGAAATGTAAATAATCCTCCAGAACAGTTTTCTAAAAATTCGAAATGTAAAAGGATGCAAGAACAAAAAAGTTCTAAAATTGCGATTTGTGTGATACAGTTGGTATAAATGCTTGGTTTTTGACATAGTGGTTATACTTTTAAGATATAAATACTCGTTCAAAACGGTTTTTAAAGAATTCGAAATTTAAAAATGTGAAATGAGCAAAAAACGTTCTAAAATGTTCTAAATCATAATATATTTAGAACTTTTAGGGACTCCTGAAATTTTATATGGATGTTACTTAAAAGAAGTAAATGCTCGCCCAGAATTTATATTTTCAATTCGACATTTAAAAGAATGTTAAGAGTAAGAAGCATTCTAAAATTGCGATTTATGTGATACAAATTGGTATGGAAACTTGGAATTTGGCATGATGATTACTTTTATGTAGTAAATGCTTCCTTAGAAATCTTTTTAAAAAACTCAAAATTTAAAAGGGTGAAATGAGTGGAAAACTTTCTAAAAGCGTTCTAAATTGTGATTTAATTGAAACTGTTAGTGTTAGGAACTTGAAATTTAGTATAGAGATTACTTTTAAGATGCAAATGCTCGGCATAAAGAGTTTATTATAAATGGGAAATTTAAAAGGTGTGAAATAGCTGAAATCATTCTAAATTACGATTTATTTAGAACCGCATGTCATACCGCACCTTTCGAAGACGATCTCTTTTCTATGCTAAAAGTAACTAAGCGTCTGTATTTCGACACAATCTTTTAAAAGCATCTCGGAAGATCAAAATTACAGCGCCTACGAAAATTTTGAAACGCTCTGATCAATAAAAGTGTTTTTAAAAAATCTGAGAATTTTTCGATGAAAATGCTAAAAGAAAGTTACGTGTTTCGTCGTGGCTTCGGCTCATGTTTCACTATTAAATGTGACTAAGTCTGAGACTTAGTCTTTTTTATGTGACTCTGTTCTCTTCGACTTTAGTCAAAGGCTTCTTTCACGGAATTTTAAAGAGGAGTTGAATACAGTTATATTTACAATAGAATAAAATTTCAGAGAGTTCCGACAATAACGTTTTATTGTTGTTGTTATTTTAAAGGACCCATCGCAAAACAAAAACAGTCGTTGGAGGCCGCTGTAATACTTACCTATCATGGATATGCATAATATAAAATATGAAAATAAAACATGTGTAAGCTACTTATAGATTGCATTGTAATTCGAATAAAATCGCGGCTTGATGACGCATAAACTTTAAATGCTCTATTACTGAATTGCGTAAAAGAAACATCCTTATAACTCTAAAAATGATAATCCTATTAACTAACGATTTACTGCGTCGGATTAAGCGTCTCATTTCCAATTAAAATATATCTTTGAATTGAAATTTAAATGAAATACAGGGTCATGAAAAATCGAAGAGTGTGGAAAATGTGATTACAAATACCTCGGCAACTCATTATCCGATCGACTTCATTCTTTATGCAAAATTTGTTTTTTTTTTATTGTCTTTTATATTCACTCCTTAAAATAAACAATTTCGAAATTTTTTATATGCCTTTTATCAGAATGAATATTTCAAGAGTCCGAATAAAATAATTCCAGATAACTGAGGTTGCTGAAATTCAGTAAGCTTCTTCCCATTATTACATACTAAGTACATACCAAATTTCAAGTCTCTATCCCAATTTGTTCGGGAAATAGAGCTTGTACAGACAGACACACACACACACATAGACAGACGGACGACAATTTTTTTTGCTAAAAATATGATTTTCGGAATCCCTAGTGTCTGAAATATAGTCTTTAAATTTGTGTACATACCCCCTACGAAACAAATTATTCGAAAAAAAAAACACTGATTCCGAAAATATGTTCAATCACAATCAAAAAACAGCTTTTTATAACTTTAAGTACTTTTTTTAAATTCTTTTTTTTGCAAAGATTTTCCTGGGTACGCACATAGCTCCTGGTCTTAGATATAACTGAGAGCAAAAAACACACAAAAAAAAAAGCCTTTTGAAACTGAGAGAGACTTACAAAGTGTATGTTTTATTTTTTCCCTGGAATTAGATGGTCTGTTATTGTTTCGAACATGGAACAAAGACAGAAATGCAATTAACCCCTTGGGGACGAGCGACACGCATACGTGACGCATAAGATGCTCAGAATCCTTGATTATTCCCACCAGTTATTTTTTATTGTAAGCTTTGCCTTATGTAATCCTAGCATTTCTGCGATTCAATTAGGCGAAAATTTCTGTTTTGAAAAACCGGTGGCAAAAGATTAAAAATTCTGTAAAGGACGCTCGTCGCAAAGGGGTTAAGAAACGGCCCACTGTATACTATATATGCTCAAAGCGTCTATGTGGCAGTATATGACCCTTCTTTTACTATAATACGTCTCGACAAAGTGACACAGTTTAAATAACCAGTTTTGACTTAACCGATGCATGTAATATGCGCTTTCACAATTTTAAGTAGATTTTTCGCCTTTTAATTGAATCACATTGTTAAATAGAATTTGATTTAACAAAACGGCAGATTCCGCCAAGGCGGAAAGGCCAAAAAAATTAATTTTAACTTTAGTTTTGATTAATATAAGTGGCAATTATAGAATTTTTTTTACCTCTGGGGGGGGGGGGGGGTAAACCCCGACCCCCCCCCCCCCTTGGCTGCGCCACTGCATATTATGTAGTATATAGATACAAATCTATCGATCATATACAAGGCTGTACAAAAGAATTTCGATGTTTTTCCGACTAGATGGTAATTGCTGAAATTGGATTTTTCAAACGTAAAAAGCGTTTTCCAAATGTGTTATGCGTTTATTTCTCAATCAGCCCTCATTGCAAGACTTATTACAATGAGCCTATGCAATTTTAGGCTAATTAGAAAATGACCATCTGTTTGTCTAATCCAGGTTTATTGCAATTAAGTCAATGGTAGTGGTAGTGAACGTTTTTGCATACTTTTAGTATAAAAAAAAGGAACACGAACATAAAATGCTTATAAAAATGTATACGCAAACTGTTTTATTGACAGATTAGTGAGAGACAGCTCAGTGAATTCATTTTTATTTTAATGGTGTATTTTTCGCAAATATCCCGAGCAGAAGTATCAATAAAATCTGCCGATTAGGCAGATGTTTAATGCTTTTCCAGCATTACGTATAGAAAAGATGGGTTGCTAATGAAAATAATTAAAAATATATATATAAGGAAATTTCTGAAATAATGAAATCTGCCGATGAGACAGATTTTTAATCTTTTTCCCAGCATTACGTACACTGCAAATTTTTTGTTGTTGATTTTACAGTATAATATTGGCATCCCAGCTGCCAGGATTATAGCGTAAAATTAACAGTAATAAACAGTAAAATAAGCAGTAATACACAGTATGCACAGAGAAGGTGGGATGCTAATGAAAATAATTATAAGATATACAGTGGTGGCCAAAAGTGTGGACATTTTTTGAAAGTTTCATGTTTTTCAACTTTGTGTGCTTGTAGAATATATTAATTTTCATTTAAATACAAACGTTTATATATCAAATTGAAGGTAATTTAATGTAGAATTTAATAATAAAAACAGTATTACAATATCTGTATTACAAAAAAGTTATGCAACTAATAGTAAGATCTATCTTAGATTTGCATTTTTTTTAAAGTGATACTTACACAATCAATACTTAGTAGGATAACCCTTATTTTTTAAGACAGCTTCACAGCGTCTTTTCATCGAGTGAACGAGTGTTTGGAGTTCATCTGTTCATCTTTCGTAATCACATGGTGCTAAGAATCAATTATAGCTTCAATAAGTTGTCTTTTATTGGATGGACGTCTTTTTCGTACAAGAATTTTCAAACGTCGCCACAAATTTTCAATTGGATTGAGATCAGGGCTGTTTCCTGGCCATGGTAATATATCTATGCCTTTATTTTGAAACCATGCTTTGCATACTTTTGCTGTGTGGCATGGAGCTGAATCCTGCTGAAAAATAAATGGTGCGTTGTTGGGGAAGAGATCCCTGATGGAAGGTATCAATTTTGGTTCCAGGACAGTTTCGATGTATTTTTTGGCATTCAGGATGCCATCAATCACTTGAATTCGGCCCACACCATCTGCAGACATACATGCCCAAATCATGACATTTGTTGGGTTTTTTGTAGTTGCTTCAATGCAATCAGGATGAAGTGCTTCTCCTTACTCTACGTCTCACGTATTTTCTACCATCAGTACCAAAGAGCGACATTTTACTCTCATCGCTCCAGATTACTTGCTTCCATTGATTTTCTGACCATTTAATGTGTTCTTTTGCCCACTTAACTCGTTTTTCGCGTTGCTTTTGATTTAAATATGGTTTTTTCCTTGGAATTCTAGCTTGTAGTCCAAATCCTGATAACCTTCTTATTGTTCTTGAACTGACTGCAATACCCTCTGCGTTCATTTCACATCTAACGGTATCTGATGAAATTTTTCTATCTTGAAGTCATAGCCGTTTAATTTTTCTATCGGCAGTAGCACTTGTGCATTTTTTTCGGCCTGATTTGGCCTTATTTTCCACTGATTTCGTTTTTTCATAACGTAAACAGAACTTTCGTACACCAGAACAAGTCACTGAACCACCAACTTGTCTTGCAATTTCAGCATAAGAGAGGTCATTTTCTCTCAATATGACAATTCGGCTTCTTTTTGTAGATGTCCAATTAGTTCTTCTTGTTGATGACTTTGTTTAAAATTAGTTTAATTAAAAAAAAGGACTTTAAATATTCAAAAACAGCAATACTCTATTTAATTGTACTAGTATGCATCATTCCGCAAAATATTTCCACAACAATAACTCTTTTACCATCCAAATATCCAAATAACCTAAACTATAGTTACAGACATTTGATTGGTCCTCAGAACAGTGTTTGTGATTGGCTAAGGCTAGTACGCTTTTATTACAAAACACGTCTTTATTCAAAACGATTTGTGTTTGTTTGTTCGACTAAAATGAGCATACCTTTTTTTGTAATACATATATTGTAATACTGTTTTTATTATTAAATTCTACATTAAATTACCTTCAATTTGATATATAAACGTTTGTATTTAAGTGAAAATTAATATATTCTACAAGCACACAAAGTTGAAAAACATGAAACTTTCAAAAAATGTCCAAACTTTTGGCCACCACTGTATATGAGGAAATTTCTGCAAATAACGAAATCTACAGTTAAATATTTTACCAGCGTTACGTATTGAAAATGTGTTTCTGAGTGAAAATAAAAGAAATCTAAGAAAATTACTGTATCAAAAAAAGTCCTTCCGGCCTGTACCGGGAGGAAAAGGTAGCTTTTATAGTCCATGTTTTAAAAAATTCAATTCATTTTACTCAAACACCCGAAGCTAAAATGCTTGGAACCCGATTATAGAAGATTCAATCCCGGTTTTCGTTAATATTGAATTTGAATGCGAATTTTAGCATGAGTGTTACAGCATAATAAAAATCCGATTATCTCAAAATGTCACCCCCCCTAGAATCTCAACCATTTTTTAAGATAAGGCCAAACAAAAAATGTTCCGGAATCCTTGTACTACAATCTAACACTTAACGGAAACAACTTTTTCAATTTATAATTTTTTATACATCTTTTTGAATTTTTTAAAAAAATAATAAAAATTCAACTTGCCGCCATTTTGAAACAAGATGGCGCATGAAACTGGCCAACGAGCTCGGTCGAGACCTTGGTATGTTCTGTGCACATGATCAGTCACATTCATATCGGTTCATAAATATGAGAGTTACAGCATAACAAATGTCAGATTGTTTCAAAATTTCAACCACCCTACGATTTCAAATCACCATATCTCAACCATTTTAGGTAGCTTTCAATACAAAAAAGTATAAAGCTACCTATTTTAAGATATAGCCAAAACAAAAAAAATTCCAGAATCCTTGCATCACGTTCTAACACTTAACAGAAACATTTTTTTTTCCTTTATAAATTTTTTGTACATATTTTTGAATTTTTAAAAATGTTTAAATTTTTAACGGGCCGCCGTTTTGAAACAAGATTACGGATGAAGCTGACCAACGAACTCGGTCGAGACCTTGGTAATGTCCTTATGCACATACTCAGTCACATTCGAATCGGTTCATAAATAAGAGTTACAGCATGACATATGTCATATATATATATAAATCAACATTTGAACGGAGGATGGGGGTCTGGAGGTCATGATCGGTGAAAATATAACCAAAATTTTTTGGAATTGCTTTCCTCCGAACGTCTGCAATAGGAGTTTTTTGTAATGAAAGCTATTAAAATCTACAGATGCGGCAGATTTTAATGTTTTTCAGCATTACGCAGAGAAAATGCGGGTTGTTTAAACAACCCGCATTTTAATAATAATTTTCATCCTCACTAATTAGTGAGGATGAAAATTATTATTAAACATATATATGAAAATTTCTGTATCAACAAAGGGCAGATTTTAAAAGTTTTCCCAGTATTATGTATAGAAGATGGGTTCCTGAATGAAAATAATTATACAAATATGCAAGAAAATTTAAATATTATTGATATCTGCAGATGAGGCTGATTTTTAATGTTTTCTCTACTTTACGTAGTGAAAAAGGGTTACTGAGTAAAATAATTATAAAAACATATAAGAAAATTGCTACATCAATAAAATCTGCAGATGAGGCAAATTTTTAGTGTTCTGTACTTAAAAAGTAAAAACGGAACCATTATAAGATCACTCCTGAGTCTGTCAGCCCTTTTTCTCATAAACTATGGGACGCAGAAAGTTCAAACTTGGGATAGTTATAAGGCATTTTTACCCACATATTTTCCGATTTTTAGCCATTCACAAATATGTTTAGGAAAAATTTAGGGGGTAATTAAGTTATTTGAAAAAAAAAAAAAAAAAAGTTTTATTTTTGTCTATCGTGTGAAAGATCTTGTAATACCGAACTCAAAAATATATTTGTTTTAATTTCAGGTATTATATTTTCAGAGATATCGTTGAAAATGCACTGCAAAAATATGCCCCCCCTCCCTCTATTTCCGAATCTACTGAAACTAAAAATATGAAAAAAAAAATAGGAGTAGTAGAAGTTTATTTAAACCTTGCAGGAAAACTATAGAGATTTTCCTAGGTATAACATAATTTTTGAGAAAAACGCATTTTTCCGTTACACACAAACTGTATTTTTCGGGTGGTCAGCGGGGGAGTTGTCGGCGCTCGATGCAGAATCATCCAAGGGTATTTGATAATGATTAAAAAAAAATGTCGGCAATTAGCCGAGATATTAATTAAGTTACTTGAAAATAAATTTTCTTTTTATATATCGTAAGATCTCGTAACATCTCGTATAAAGATCTCGTAACATCGAACTCAAAAATATTTTTGTTTTAGTTTTAGGTATTATGTTATCAGAGATATCTTAGAAAGTACTGGGAAAATATCACCCCCCCCCCCCTCCTATTTCCGAATCTACTGAAACTAAATTATAAAAAAAATAGGGGTAGGAGTTTATTAATTAATACATTCAATGTACGGAACCCTCTTCGCGCGAGTTATACTCGCACTTGATCGATTTTTATTTCAGAATTACGCAGAGAAGATGAGTTGGTGAATGAAATTAGTCACAGCAAGTATTATACGAAAACTGCCGTATTGGCAGATATGATTTATGCTCCTGATTATCTGAGATTAGTGATTACTTTAATTTAATTTCAAGTCTGTAGCGCACTTAAAATAAAAACAAGTAATATAATTTTTTTTAAAAGTCAATTCCTACTTTTTAATCATAAATATATAAAATAAACCCGTGCAGCATTAATGTCCCACGTTATCTTTATTGAACATTATTTTATAATCATCGTTGCGGTATTTTATTTCTGTGGCATCACTCATTTGAGATAAATCTTTCATTTCATTTATGAAAACAATGGGAGGAATTTTTTTCTCCCATTTAAAACTAAAATTAATTAATTAAATTTAATGAATTAATTAATATTTGAAAAAACTGTATTAACATAAAGTGTCATCCACTACAACTTTAAAATTTTTTATTTGAACTTGACTGGATGAATAGAAAATATTTTATTAACGATTGAAAATTTGAACAAGATATATATATATATAGAGAGAGAGTGTAAGCTAATATAGTAGGAATTTAATAATAATAAGCTCGCAATTCGCCTGAGATTACTCATCCAGCAATATATTATTTCTACATAATGCTGAGAAAAAAAAAATAACCTTCTACACTGTAAAAAAAAATTCTCAGGTTACTAAATTTTTTTTTAGTATATTTGTATTCCACAGATTTTTTTTAGTAACCGGTACTAAAAATCAGTACTAAAAGACAAAAAATTTTTTTGTATTCTTACTCAGTTACAAGAAAATCTGTAAGAATTACTATAAAACAGCTAGCAACATTACTATAAAACAGCTAGCAATGATTCCGATTTTTAGTAAAGGTTACTAAAAAAATTTGTGGAATACAAATATACTAAAATTTTTTTAGTAATTTCCAAAGATCAGTTAGAAAAAACTAAATTTTTTTTATTAGATCGACCCATTTTTTTTTTACAGTGTATGTTGCCCGCAGATTTTTTTTGTATACCTTTACGAGGGCAAATTTTACTACTTATAAAACACAGGGATCATTCTAGAACATAAAAAAGGGCAGGTTGCACATTACATAATAAGGGCAATTCTGCTGAAAAGGGCACATCATTTCATAAAAAGGGCATTTTTGTAATAAGTGCATACACCAATATACTGGTGAGGAGGGAAGTCTGGCAACAGCTTAAAGTGCTCTTTAGTTTAAAAAATCCAATAACATTTCTATTTTCCATAACTTCACTGTTTGAAAAGTATTAAAAATAGTAAAATGAAACTTATATTCTCGATTTTAATTGTAAAATTGTTTACTATATTCAGTCATTTCCCCCTTTTCCTACAACATTCAAAAACTTCTCTCTTTAAAACTTTTATTCACCAGATAATTTTTTCCCGGTTTTGGCAAAACTGGTTTTGAAAAAGCTACAGAATGAAAGTTCTAAAGCTACTTCTCAAATTTTTTATAGAACTTATTTAAGTTATCATGTGGTCAAAGGCCAGAATGCCTGATCTACTAGTATATTTTACTAGAGAAGGTGAAATTAATCAATGACCCTTAGTTACCCTTTATGTCTTGTTCAATGGAAAAAATGATAAATGGAAAGATGAATCGCTCAAAGACAAAGATTAGATATACCAGGGCATTTCACAGAGAAATAAAAAGGGAAAGAGGAGTACTCCTGATGTACCATACTAGCATTCTAAAAATAAAAGATAGGTAAAGAATTTTTGAAAGTACAATGCAAACAAGGCAGTATTCTCTGCAGGAATAAAAGGAGGGTAGAATTCTACCTGGAAAAAGGGCAAGGAGGTAGAATTCCACTTTGAAAAAGGGCAAGGAGGGTGGGATTTTATCTAAAAAGGGGGCATGAGGGCAGGCCGCCCTTCTGAAACTCTCTAGAATGATCCCTGTAAAACAATGAAGTGCTTATTAACCTTTATCAACCAGGTGCATCGAACCATCAAATTTGTCAATAAAGCAATTCTCTTTTTCAATTATTTTCATTCAGCAACCCATCTTCTCCATACAATGTTAGATTAATATTAAAAATATGCCTCATCAGATTTAATTATTACAGAAATTTTCTTATATATCTATACATATAAAGAAGTAATAAATAATAATTATTATAAAGAAGTAAGATTATAAAGAAGTAAGGATTGTTTGTTTGCTTGTAGGGGGTAATCTCTGGAACTACCGAACAGATTTCAAAAGTGATGGTGACAATCCCTGCTCCAACATAGGCTATATTTTATGTCGGTGCCACTAACCAACACCGGCTCTATTAAGATGAGAGCCGGTGTTGCACTAACCCCAGGGGGGTGCAGGAGTGAAAAACGTTCTAAAATTGCGATTTTTTTTTATACTAAAGGAGCTAGAAATTAGAAATTTGGTATTGTAGTTACTTATAAGATGTAAATGCTCTCTAAGAACAAATTAAAAAAAAAAAATTCGAAATTTAAAAGGGTGAGATGAGCGAAAAGAGTTCTAAAAACATTCTAAATTACATTTTCTATGGAATCTTTGGAACTACAGAATCGATTTCAAAAGTGATGGTGGCAAATTGATGGTGACAATCCCCTGCTCCAACATAGGCTGTATTTTATGTCGGTGTCACTAATCCCAAGGGAGTGCAGGAGCGAAAAACGTTCTAAAATTGCGATTTTTTTCTATACTGAAGGAGCTGGAAATTTGGCATTGTAGTTATTTATAAGATTTTAATGTTCACTAAGAACACATTAAAAAAAAATTCGAAATTTAAAAGGGTGAAATGAGCGAAAAGCGATCTAAAAACATTCTAAATTACAATTTCTATAGAATCTCTGGAACGACAGAACCGTTTTCAAAAGGGGTGGTGGCAAATTTATGGTGACAGTCCCTGCTATAATAAAGGCTATTTTATGTCGATGCCACTACATCCAATCGGTGCAGGAGTGAAAAACTTTCCAAAATTGTGATTTTTGCGATATTGAAGGAGCTAGAAACTTGAAATTTGGCATTGTAGTTACTTATAAAATGTAAATGCTCTCCAAGAACAAAAAAAAAAACGAAATTTAAAAGATTGAAATGAGCAAAAACTAAATTACAATTTCTATTGAATCTCTGGAACTACCGAACCGATTTCAAACGTAATGGTGGTAAATTGATAGTGACAGTCCATGTTCTAACATAGGCTATATTTTATGTCGGTGTCACTATCCCAGAGGGGTGAAGTAGTGAAAGACGTTCTCGAAATTTAAAAGAGTGAAATGCGCGAAAAGCGTTCTAAATTGAGATTTCTATGGAATTGTTAAGGATAATGAACTTGAAGTTTGACATGGCTATTGCTTTTAAGACGTAACTGGTCGAACAGATGAGGTTTTTTTTTTTTTTTTTTTATTTCAATTAAAAAGTGTGAAAGCGTGAAAAGCGTTCTAAATTACGATTTATCTAGTAGGCTTAGAAACTTGAAATTTCGCCCAGAACAGTTTACAAAAAAGCGAAATTTAACAGAGCAGGCAAAAAAAAGAAAAAAAAAGTTTTAAAATTTGCAATTTATGTGGTACAGCTGGTATAGAAGCCACGTATTTGGCATGGTGGTTACGCTTAAAATGCAAATTCTCGATTTCTAAAAATTTGAAATTTAACAGGCAGAAATGAACGAAAAACGCTCTACATTATGATTCAATTGGATTTATTCGGGTTAGAAACTTGAAATTAAGCACAGTAGGAGTTGGTTAAGTCACAAAAGATAATAATAACTTAGAATGAAATTTACTACAAAACTATTTTTATTTCTCAACATATTCTCCACCAATATTTATGCACTTATATCACCGTTTTATCAGTGCCCCAACACCAGCTGCATAACATTCTTTGGGTTGTTGTCTCAGCCACATTAGGATTTCAAGTTGAACACAGGAGACAATTCATAAGTTTGGTTGGCAACTTCTTCAACATCCACCATACAGCTTAGACTTAGCCCCAAGCGATTTTCATCTGTTTAATCTACTAAAAAGCCATCTTGGAAGCAAGATATTTACAGATGATGAAAAGGTTCAACTTGAAGTCCTATGTGGCTGAGATAACAACCCAAAGAATGTTATGCAGCTGGTGTTCGGGCAGTGATAGAACGGTGATATAAGTGCATAAATATTGATGGAGAATATATTGAGAAATAAAAATAGTTTTGAAGTGAATATCATAGTAAGTTTTTATTTAATTATCTTTTGTGACTTACTTAATGACTTTCCCTCGCAGTAACTTTTAAGATGCAGACGCTCGGTATAAACAGTTTATTAAATAATCGAAATTTAAAGGTGTAAAATGAGTGCAAAAAGGTTATAAATCATGTTTTTTTTTTTTTTTTCTAAATTGTTATGGATAGAAATAGATTAAAATTTGATATGCCTGTAATTTGTTTAGATGCAAATGCTCCTATAGAATAATTTTTACAAAATTCGAAATTTAAAAAGGTTCAGAAGCAAAAAAACTTCTTAAAATTGCGACTTTAGTGATGCTGTTGGTCTAGAAAGTTGAAATTTGGCATGGAGCTTATTTTTAAGATTTCAGTGTTCGCTAACAACAGTTTCTAAAAAATTCGAAATTTAAAAGGCTTATATGAGCAGAAAACGTTCTAAAACCATTTTACATTATGATTTAATTGGATTTATTCGGGTTAGAAATTTGAAATTTATTATAGTGGTAACTTTTGAGATGCAGACGCTCGGTATAAACAGTTTATTAAAAAATCGAAATTTAAAGGTGTAAAATGAACGGAAAACGTTATAAATTATGGCTTATTCTTACTAATAACGCTTTCTAAAAAAAATTGAAGTTTAAAAGAGGGAAATGAGCTGGAAAAGTTCTAAAAACTTTCTAAACTATGATTTATCTAAAATTGTTAGGGATGGAAACTTTATATTTGACGAGCAGGGAAGACCGAGCTATGCTCGGTCAAAATTAAATTTGAGTTCAAATATCATGACCCATAACCAAAATGACCCACTAATTGAATTTTCTCGAACATGTGACTTAGCCCAACAGTCTTCTCGTGCCGGAAAACCATAGGATGCAAAATTTAGTGTAAATTGAGCCGCTTTTTAGATATTGACCCACAATGACCCAGAAATGACCCACTAATCGAATTTTCTCGAACATGTGACCTAGTCTAATGATTTTCGCGTGCCCGAAACTCGTAAAATACAAAATTTAATCAAAATCGTTAGAGCCGTTTTTTAGATAAAATTAATTTGACCCAAAAATGACCCCCTAATCGAAAGTTCTCGAACATGTGACCCAGTCCAATAGTCTTCTCGTGCCCGAAAATAGTCAGATACAAAATTTCGTCAAAATCGTTTGAACCGTTTTTTAGATACAATTAGCTTGACCATGACCCAAAATGACCCACTAAGTGAATTTTCTCGAACATGTGACCTAGCCCAACAGTCTTCTCGTGCCCGAAAACCATTGGATGCAAAATTTAGTGTAAATTGAGCCGCTTTTTAGATCTTGACCCAGAAATGACCCACTAATCGAATTTTCTCGGACATGCGACCTAGCCCAATGCTTTTATCGTGCTCGAAACTCGTAGGACACAAAATTTAATCAAAATCGTTAGAGCCGTTTTTTAGATAAAATTAATTTGACCCGCGTTGACCCAAAAATGACCCACTCATCGAAAGTTCTTGAACGTGTGACCCAGTGGTGTAGTCGAGGGGGGACGCGGGGGGACGGCGTCCCCTCACTTTTTTATTTTATGTCGAGCGTCCCCTTACTTTTTATTTTCAAGGGGGACGCTAGAGAAGCGAGAGGACGCCATCTTTTCAAACTTATTAATTTTTTTTTTTTAATTATGAGCACACCAATAAATCAACAATTTTAAGAAATAAGGCATTGATTTTTAATACTTTTCAACAACATGGAAAGTGTTTACGATGTCAGATCGCTTGTCTGTCTCCATCTGTTCGCATTCTACTTGTAACTTCCAAAAGTTTGCTTGAATTTCGACAAAATTTTATGTATATTTTTTCAATGTAGCCTTATCACTATTGTGAATTATGTGTATAGCATCAGTATTTCGTTTACGAGTGATAAAAAAGAGTTCTTTCATATTACTGTTTACTGGGCGGAGATTGTTTGAAATACACATAAATGAAGTAATGCCATATGGTATTGAAATTCGTTACAACATATTCCCATCAAAAATAGCATTTATCGTTCGTTTACAGGGACGTTAAAAAGTATTTCGAAACACCATGAGCTATTAACAGTAATTGTTTGCAATGCATGGAAAACGGTGCACGAAACATTTATAGTTATTTTACAAGGCCAAAGAATCCGGACACATTGTCAGACGTGGGTTCAGTTGCTCGAAACATGTTTTCGATTATATTTTGTATTTTTCAGCTGAAGAAAATATTTATTTGCTAAGTGATACGTAAATGATATTCGTATACAGGGCCACACAAAAATAATCCAAATACACTACCGTCATGGCCGGATATTTCTTGAAATACGTTTTGCAGCTGGTTTAAATTTTAGTGTGTTATGTGATGAGAATATGATCATTAATTTCTATACATGACCACTCAAAATAATTCGAATGAATACGTTACCATTTATAGATAATTATTGCTTGGTATGTGTTTAAACTGAACGAAATTATATTTTCGATAAAAAAAACGCTAGACATGCTTTTCCTTCACACATTGTAGCACCAAATTAATTTTACAAACATTTGTGTGTAATGAATATAATATATATGGCCGGTATACAGTGTGTCTGTGTATTATAAAAGTTGACACGCACTTTAATTTGTTACCTGCTGGAGATAAGTAGATAACGTAAATTATAAAAAAGTTTAAAATAAAGTAAACAAAAAATAATATTGAAATAATATTGTCAATGAAATAATTACCTTGTTAATTTTCAAACATTTATACAATAACTCTTTATGCGACTCTTCTATTCAAAATTTGCCATTCAGAAAAAATTTCCTTTTTGCTGCAATAAAATCATTAAAAATCTGCATATATTTAAAATTAAATTTAAAAAATGAAGGAAGAAAGCTGACTTATAAAACCTTTTCGAACCATTTAAATATTACTTTATCAGTGAAAATGGTCCCGTGCACATATTGGCGATAGCATTTTTAGAACAAAATTAAATATTAAAGAAAAAGAAAAAAAAATGCATCGCAAGTGTATCTACATAAAAAGTTGCACGGGCAGAAATCATGTAAAGAGACTGTGTAGTTTTAAAACTTACAAATAAAAAAAAATAATAAGAAGAATTGGCTAAGCATGCTCTATGTATTTTCCGTCAGCTGCAATACATAACTGGGGGTCAACCGCACATGTTTATTATCATCCCTGTTACTGTTACCTTCTTGTAATACCTCATAGCTTTTCTAATTTGATATATAGTCGTTGTCCCCTTCTTCCCCCTGCATATTTCCTACCTTATTTTAAACTTTTTTGCAGCTTACATTGACTATTACTTATCTTCAAGTTTAAATTTTTTCGGACGCCCTGTAAAAGTCGACCTTAGCTCAAACTTGAAGACTTTGTCAAAAAAATGCAATACTTTGATAGCAACGTGGTTCAAAGTCAGTGGTTTTTAGTGACAAAACTTGATGCTTTTAATTTATAATAGTAATTTAACTTTAATGAATAATAATCTATTTAATCTTCTAATTCATTCTAATCTTTAACGATTCATCCTTATCTAAGTGAAAACCACAGCCTTACTCAAAATTTGGAAAGCGGTAAATCATAGAATGGCTACTGATACAAAATCTAGAAAATATAAAGAGGTGAATTTTTTTTTTTTAAATAAGTATTTCTGTAAAGTTCATTGAAAGAGGGAAAATAATACATATTATTAAACTGTGAGAGAATTAAATATATTGCTGTTGTTTTCAACCCATTTTCCCCCTTTTATTTAAATATTTAATAAATAAAAGAAATTAATTTGAGCCACTTTTTTACTCGCTTTCTTTTATCTTACATTTCTGTATCTATGTGACAGTCAAATCTTGTGATTCATTTTTCACCCACTTCCTGTTGACGTAGAGCTTTGAAATTTGGAATATATATATATATATATACCTGAGGAAAATACATGAATTGGACATTATTTTTTTAAAAATTAGATCAGTAAGGGGGGGGGGGGGGTCAGCACAAAAATGGCATTTACCCCCATAGAAATAACATTACGATTGTTTAATTGAAAAAAATAGCTCCATTGTTTCAAAATTTATCCATTTTCACCACATTGCTGCCCGCATCAGTATGTCATCATTGAGCGACACACACATTTGTGCTTTATAATATAAGTTGACTTTTTGTGAATTTTAATGAAAGTATGTTTTTTTTCTATATTTAATTTATTTTTATTAACGTTAAAAGTAATTTTATTAGGAAAGTGTTTCTTAAATAAGTCATCTGGCACAAGCATAAGTATTATTTGCCATAGAAACTCTACTTCAAAATTATATCTTTAAAAAATTTCCACTCAATTCTTTAAACACTTATAGAATGGCATGGATTCAAATCAATTTATAACTAGAGTAGACTTTTATATCGCTATTAATAGTGTGGTAACATTCACTGAGACGATCCCCACATTAAAATTTCAATTCATCGTAGAGAATATTTACGAGTTAAATAACTTCTATGTCAAATTTGAAGTTTCTAGCACTGATAGTTTCAGAAGAATAACAACTTTAAAAAGTTTTCGGCTTATTTCAGCACTTAAAATTTCGAATATTTTAAAAGCCATTCTTCGTGAGCATCTGCATGTTAATAGCTACCAGATAAATCGTGATGAAACGAGTTTAGAAGATTTATTTAACAATCAGGGCTCCCAAATGGTCCGCTTTTGAATACCAGTATTTTCTTAGAAAAATTTTATTTTTAGATTTTTCTTGTAAATTTTGCAGAAACAACCTTCGGAAGTAAATTTTTGCAGAAAAGTTTTAGAAACCTACTAAGAAATTTTCTGTTAAAAAATATTGGTATATTCAGTTTGTGAACCATTTGAGAGCCCTGGACAATTCATCCTTTTAAAATGTAAATTAAAAAAATAATAATAAATAAGATTTTACGAGCATGTAAGTCCTGAAAGTATATGTGTGCCAAGTTTTAACCCTTTTTATCCTGACGGTACTTATAAGTACCACTTTAATAAAACACCTATATATTCGTAATATGACCGTTTTTTCTAACGGTATTCACAATGGCACAAAGAGTATTTCTGACAGCAGGCAGGAGATGGCAAATTCAAGCACATACCCTCTTTCTTTGCATTTGCAGGGATTTTACATTTGCCACGCTACATTCGAAATCCATTTTGCAATAGAATTGACATGCATGTTGTTCTTCATTTGAGTAATTTTAGTGGTTTATTACCGGTTATTTAGTACTATTATTTTCTATTGTTTTCTATACTCTACAGGTGAACATTTCCTATATTTTATTTGAAGTTTACTATTTGAAATTTACTATTTTATTTTATATCATAGGGTAAAAAAATTATGATGGTTACAGTTGCATAATTAACCACTAAAACACTATAAAAATTATTTTCCTCTTTCCTATGTTTATTCTGCACCAAAACTTATCCAATGATGCAAAAATACAATTAAAAAGTAGCTGGAAAATTAATTCAGGATATAAAGGGTTAAGTCAGTTACTCTTGCTCAAATATTTCCACACAAATCATGATGAAACCAATATTTTTGAACGTCTTTCTCCATTTCATCCCGTAAAAATTCAATACTTACAGATTAGAAGTAACCTAGTAACTGATTTAAAGAGTTACTAATTGTACAAAAATCTTGATGAAACGCGATTTTCAGAAATTTTCTTTATAAGGATACTGGTCTATTTCACCCCTTTCAAATTCGTATTGGGATGTTCGGAAAGTTCCTTTCATGTGGGAAAACTAATTCGTACCGGAAAACCCTGCCCGTCAATTGACATTAGGTATTGAAATTAATGTCTAATAATTAAATGATAGAATTTTCCGGTGCGAATTGGTTTTCCCAAACGGAAGAAACTTTCCGAACAACCCAATATTTTTACACGTTGTTCAAAATTTTGTATAGAGTTTGGGCAGTGGCATATATAATCCAGAATGTTAAATAATATTTTCATCATATATAACATACCTGCGAAATTTAATCTCAGCCGAAAACACCGTTTAAATGCTACCCTGCTCAGACACATACACATATTGACTCATTGCAAAATCACTAAACACAGACTTTGGGAATCTTAAAGAAAATACCAACTCGCACACATGCATACGCACATACATAGAGAATTGTTACAGAAATAGGAAAAGCGGACTCAGGGAACCTATAAAAGTAAAGATATAAATTTCATAGTCTTTTTTCTTTTCATGATTACAATATTTTCCTTACATTATACGTGTCCGTAATGTAAAAATGCAATAATTTTCAATGCTCTTAGTATACAATAGTTATTCTATGACTATCTCAAAAATAAACAATGTCTAACGAAAGTCTCGTTGCGTAGATTAGTGTTATTAAATTACGAATTCTATTTCAAATACGTATTTTCACACATGAAATAAGGTTAACAATATTTTAATTTATGGGAAGCTATGAACGACCAACAGATAAAAAACTTTAATTAATTTAATTTAAATAAATTTTAATTTAAAATTTAAAATTTAATTTTTCAATTACTTTTCTCTGCAATTCAAAATGAAAAGCAAGATTTATAATCAAGTTTGCCCTATGGGTGATACAGATACAGACTCTAATGATCGAGACTATGAGCGTCCCCCCACTTTTTTCCCCAGGACTACACCACTGGTGTGACCCAGCCCAATTGACTTCTCATGCCCGAAAATGGTCGGATACAAAATTTCGTCAACATCGTTTGAACCGTTTTTTAGATACAATTAGCTAGACCATGACCCAAAATGACCCACTAATCGAATTTTCTCGAGCATGTGACCTAGCCCAATGGTTTTCTGGTGCCCCAAAACGGTAGGATACGAAATTTCGTCAAAATCGTTAGAGCCGTTTTTAAGATAATTTTTGCATATATATTATATATAACCACCCACAAGATTTGCTCGTATTAGAATATATGATATGATTGTTACGTTAGAACAGTTTTTAAAAATTTAGAATTTTTTATTTGTGCAGGAACAAAAAAGTTTTAAAATTGCAATTTCTGTGATATAGTTAAATTTGCTTAACTAGAAGATTGGAATTTGGTATGATGCTTACTTTTAAGATGCAAATACTGGTTTAGAACTGTTTCTAAAAATACCTAAATTTCAAATGAAAACTGAAATGTGCGAAAAACCTTCAAAATATATTCTATATTACCATTAACTTGGAATTAATTTTAGCTCTTCTCATTCATTTAAGTCTCATAATAGCGCTCCATAGGCTTTTTGTAATAAGCTTGAAAAATATCAGGCTAATTGAGAAAAAAATGATAATTTTACAGATTTTTTTAAAGCCTGAAGCTGCTACCGCTCTTTGCAATAAGCCTAAACAAATCCCGCCGATTGAAAAAAGGAAGATGATTTTCTAATTAGCCAGACTCTGTACAAAGAGCCGGATTTCTCAGTTAGCCTATGTCATATATACAAATCTATAGTTCATATACTGAACTACAGGAAAAAAATCAAGTACCTTTCCAATTATGGACGTCAATTAATGAAATTGGGTTTTCAAATGTGGAAAGTGTTTTGTAAATTGTTTACTTAGATAACTTATTTTGCCTTATTAAATGGTTAAGTTTTGTTACAATATTTTGGAAGTGTTTCATATTATGCTTGATGTGTGATTTTTTTTTATAAATTTAATGATAAAAATCCTAAAGGGTTCAATTTGGAGATGAGAAATTATGCGAAAGGTCCCCTTTTTTAAGAAAAGAATTTTCTCAAGAATGCTGTTTTACGATGAAAGAAATTGTAGAGTCTTATGAAACATGAAAGGACCCAAATTCTTCCTGTTGAGTATAGCGACATCAATGTGCTCGATTTAATTCCTGAAAAATGCCACACTTGCAATAATGGCATTTAAATAGGTATATCATATACTGAAAAAAAGAAAGGGTTCAAAATTCTTTTTCAGTGATAAGTTCAGCAATTAAAACTCACAGCATGAACTCCATATCAGGTATAACACATGTGAAATAAAGTGAATTGCTAAACGAATAGAAAATATTTGAACATTATGCAAAAGAATGCTAAATATTTCAATATTATTAAAAAAAAAAAAAAAAAAAAAAAATTTTTTATCAAGGGCGAGTCCTTGGGTGATCGCACCTGTTACAACCCCATAAGGAGGCTCTGTATTAGGAATAATAAAAGATCTTGAAGTACATTATCGAAAAAGACAGAAAAAAACAATGTAGTGAAAACATTAGTTTGAGAACATGTGTATCAGAGCTGATGAAAGCTTTAGCCAAAGCTTGGGAATGTGACGTGTGATTTCATCGACCGTACACGGCTTCATTCGGTTTTGAAACTGAATCAAGTACTTCTGAATAGTATATATACCTGTCATATCTGAAGGAAAAATTTCATGAATTTAAGTTGATTTCTATTTAACGAATTTTCTTCATAAAAAAGTTTTTAAGTGTAACGATGAGGCTTCGTTAAATGGAAGTTCCACTGTATTTTTATTTGATATCAAACTTCTCTTTTGATAAGATTGAATGTAAATTTCCATAAAATTAATTATGTCCACGGGATTACTTTAAAGTACAGAGTATTTTAAAAATGAGATATTACTTTCTAAACTATTTTTAAATTTTTTTTTGCCTTTTTTTGTATTTTTAAATCTATTTTCAATTTTTTTTTGGTATCTGGTTTGAACGGGCTCGGATTTAAAATCGTCGGTCTCGGGTGGACCCGGGCTCCGAAAAGAGGGTCCAAACTCATCTCTAATACATACACAAACACATTTTATTAACCTCTTTTGTTGAAAATCTGTTAAAAATTTTAAAGATGCACAGCCATATAAAGGTGTACCTGTAAGATTGTAGCCTAGTACTGACTCTATCCTCAGTAACAATGATAGACTTTTGGAAAAATTTCCATGAGCGTATTTTTCTAGCAAGAATTTATGGCTTAAACCAGGAGAAAGATTGTCTCATCCTCAAAGGAAGGATAGTAAGAAGTCTGTGGCCTCATCAAGTGAAACTAAATTTGCTATTTATGCTGTTAATCAAACAATACTTTACCTTGTCTATGAAAATTTATTTGATATTTTAATAAGTATGGAGTAGGATATAAAATTTGGGTATTCTACCAAGGTCATATTACTGTACGAACAAATCAGGCACCTGCCCTCCCCACTGCCAAAAAAAAAAGAAAAAGAAAAAAGAAAAGAATTTGACAACTGCTATATTTGCTAAAATTTCATTAGTACAATTGAAATTTCATATTACCTAAACTTCATAAACAATTTTTTCCCTTTTTTTTTTTAGATTTTTGAAGAAAAGAAATATTTTATTTATTTACCACAGAAGTATATTTCTCAAAAGTGGGGATAGAAAGAGATACGAATAAAATATATAAAAACATGCTTTTATAATCAGTATTAATGGAATTTGTGATAAGAGGGCCTAGAAATCTTCTTTTGTCACAGGTTGTCATGATTAGGGTCTGCATCCAATGACCATTTGTTTAATTTTTCCAAATAATTTTCTAAGTCTATATCACTTGCATTGACAAAAAAAATCAAACAGCATTTCATTTAAGAAAATTGGATTGATTGTTTAAGAACTATAGTGGAATATGAAAATCTAATTTACACGGGTGTAGTGGAAGGTACATGGTGTTATATGCAGTATACCTTCTAGATATAAAAAAACCCTCTCTGGGTATATCCTCTGCCTGTAGCACATACCTCTGGTTTTTTTAAGACTACATCACTGCTAATTTATACTAATAAAGAGAGAAATTTGTCTCTGTGTCTGTTGTGTTCTGAGACCGTGGATGCATGGCTACAAGATTTAGCAGGTAGGTTCCCGTATGTCTGAAGTTATGCACCTTGAAGCCAGTTTTTGAATTTTTTTTGTAACTGGCCGAGAAATTAATTAAAAACCACAATGAACATCACAAAATGGTGAGCTTCCTTCCTTCAAAGGGATTGTGCGCAATGCACTTCTGGACATTCTATGCTTCATGCAGACAAAAGCAAAGCATTTGTTTTTTTTCTGAATTTTGAAATTGTGATAGTCAAATCCCCCCCCCCGTAGAGTTACAAAAAGAGTAAAAATATCCATTTATTTGGGGTACTTTTCCCTTTCTAACAGTGTATTAAAAAAAAATATGTTTAAAAAAAATAAATAATAATTCTGACGTTTGTTTTCGTGTTTTCTGAGTGTTTTTCAAAATTTTCTACATTTTAAAACTGCCACATTTGCTTCCCTGACGGAAATATAAAAAACAAAAATGCCCACTTATTCAGCATACTTTTCCAGTTCTGGCAGCATGTTTGGTTTTGAAAAATATTAATATTTACTATTTCAAAAAAATTATTTCTCATGGATCGATTCACGTTCATTTTCACGTTTTCCTTTTATTCTCCAGTTTTAAAATCCCATCTTCTTTTGCAAACAGGAAAAAAAAAAAAAAATCCATTATTCCTGGGCTTTTCCATTTCGAATATCTTTAGTTTAAAAAAAATATTAAAATTTACTATTTAAAAAAAAAAAAAAAAAAGTTGTTTCAAGGATTTACCAAAGATTTTTTTTTTCTTCTCTTAGTACCTCTGAAGATATTGTCTCCTGTTTAAGAGAATTGTGCTGTGGATATCATTTCAAGTTTTAAAAGAGTAAGGGGGAGTTAGGGGATGGGGTACATTTTATATTATTTAGTTTTTCTTAGGAACTTTTGGTCAGAATTTAAAGTTTAATATATCTAAATGTCAGAAATTAAATCACAATCATTATAACAAGGGCCCTTAATTTGTTTGGAAAGACTTTTGCCTAATAAATATAAAATCATATAAATTCAGGGTTTGTTTGCGAAAACAGACTGGAGCATGCAAACCATGTACAGTGTCCGTTGCCGAAGGCAATGGGACCCCCAACACTGTTTGTTTGAATGATTTTCATTTAAAAATACAAAATCATACAAATTCAAGGTTGTATGCAGCCATAGGCAGTGGGGCTAACAGCAGTAAGTTCATTTGGGAAGATTTTTGTTACAAAGTACAAAACCAAAACAGAACAGACCATGCATTGTACGCTCGGTGTACGTTGACAAAGGCAGTGGGGCCCCCATCTCTAGGTTCGTGTGGATGGATTTTTATTTTAAAATATAAAATCATACAAATTCAAGGGAGTACGTTGCGAAAGAGAGAATTAGCCCCCAACATTACTGAGTTCATTTGGAAAAATTGTTTAAAAATACAAAATCATTCAACTCTGATTTTAGGTATATTTATAAGGTTACTATCACAGGCCTGAGCAATGCTAGCAGGTCAACATTTTGAATTTTCTGAAAAATTCTTAAAAGACTTTGTTACTTTCGTATGCTTAACAGTTAAGCTGGAACATAGCAAATTTGTTCACATACATCCATAATAATAAAAAGGAAAAAATTGTCTGTAAAAAGTGAAGTGTTATGATTAGAAGTCCCAAAAGATGAAAATTTTATGAAGTGTGCAATTTGGCATAAAGGTAATTCAGAACTAAAAAAACTACACACTATTTTTCAAAAACCCCTTTTCATAACTGTAACATTAATTTACTGATTTTTGAAAAATTTTCAAACAAAGATTTTGCTTTTAATCTAGCAAACCTACTGTAAAAAAAAATCCTCACCTATTCAAACCAAGGACAGATCCAATGTGAGGGTCACATGCATCATGCATGTGATTTACCTTAAAAAATTAGTAGAACTGGAATTTCATATTACCTAAACTATATAAGCAAGTAAATATATAATATATATTTTTAGATTTCTGAAGAAGAACTGCTAAACAAACATACACTAATTTTTTTTTTCTTCACAACCTAATAGTTTAAGCAAATACCATCAGGGGCGTGTCGAAGGCTGATTTAGTGGGGGAGGGGGGTGGGGGGGTGGGGGTGTGAACTGATTTTTGCCGAGTATGGGACCGGGGGTGAGAAAGGCTTTGTGTAACCCCCCCCCCCTTATTGACGGAGTCAACTGTTCTACAATACTGTTAATTTCAAAAATCACAAAAAGTTCTAAGTGCTCACCAGCATTCTGCCAAACCACACTCTGTTGCCACAGTCAAAATTAAATGCTGTTATTCAGTATGTGTAAAAAAATGCTTATTTTTTTTACTATATATGTAGCGTTGAGAATCCTCTTTTTAATTAGGATTCTGCTTACGATTTAAAAGGAAATGTGTACGGATGTACCGTACATTAACCAGTTCTCAAAAGTAACAATTTAAGAACATTGAAGTACTTCGGAATTTATGTTTCTATAAATAAAATCGCATGCTGTTGTGTAATGTAAGTGTATATATTTTAAAACAGTACATAAAAAATACAAATCTTGCTTGTTAAAAATAGAGTAAAAATTATCCTAATTTCATCCTGTAAAATTGCTTTACTGCCGTAAAGCCATGGTGTCAGAAGGGAGGAGGAGAGAGGGGAATAGGAGGGAATGTGTTTTACCATTACAGCCTCTGGCATTGCGAGATGTTCTCCGACACGACGGGGACAGGTAAGCTAACGAATCCTCACCTCAACGTGGTGATTGGGTTTTATAGTGGTGTCTAGCCGACGGCACCGGATGTGGGGAGCTACTATCACGGAGGTCTGGGCCGTCCCCTCCTTTGGGCCGGCTATCGGCTGCAAGTGCAAGAGGTTTGCGCCTTTAGGTTATCCTTTGAGGTCTCACGTGCAGAGCTCTAGTACCTTGCCAGTAACGCCCGCCGTGGGACTTTAGCTCCGCGGGATCTTGGGGCAGCCGGGTGGTAAAAGGACACTGCGTAGGCCAATCCCTTTCGCCTGGTGGCACATCCGGAAAGGTGATGTGAGGGCAACGGCTAGCTAACGGGGATAGGACAGCTTCCACATTTATCTAAGGCGAGGGCGGACTTCGTATGACAAGAACCGCTCGGGTTCTATTGTGACGCTTGTCGGTGAGTGAGGCGGTGAGCAGCAACCCTCGGCACCGTGCAGGCGTTAGAACGTATATGTGATGGAAGGTGTGGGTGAAGGCCGACGCACCCAATGATGACCTCCTTCCCGATCGTCCCTTGCAATTCCCCCTGTAGCTAGAGTAGTTGTGAGTCGTTCTCAAATTTCGGTTGGAAAGGGAAGATGCCCATTTGTACCAAGAGCAGTTCGTGTCACGCAGGGCCATCCGAGGTCTGTGGCTCGTATTATCTTCTCTGGGGGGGGGGGGTCTAAACCTCTTCCCCGACCGGCCTATTACAAGGAAAACGGGCAGGAGGCTCATCAGTCAAGGGACAGTGTCCAGACCTAAGTCTGGCCATAGGCCGAAACCAGTCCAGCACATCTATGCGTAGGCAGAGTTTTCTGTGCCTGGCGGTAGGGGCTAGCAGGCAGACTTCACCAAAATTTCACGCTACTAATCTCGATCGGGAACGCCTCTTTGGCGCTTTTGAAGGGAGTTTCCATGTGCGATAGTGGTTCTAAAACTAATTTTCCGTTGTATCTAACAATTTTGTGACATGTTTTGTTTTTTGTTTGTTTGTGATGTTTTATATGTAAATGATCCTCTTAATGGAGTCGATCGGGGACCTCCCGTATTTCACTGCAGGGCTCACCGAAAGCAAAGCCATTGGGAGGGGACAACCCTAGCCAAGCCTTGTCTATGCGTCAGGGACTGTTTTTCTTCGAAGTCCCGAGTTGGCGAGAAGCTCCCCTTGCTCTCCGCAATAGATGAACTAATCATTTTCTCCCTCCCTAGGACTCGATAATCAGAACAGTAATGGGTCGTGGGGGTGGTTCGGCATTGGCCTAGGACCCGGTTCCTTTTATGGAGTTCTGGCAACAAAGCTGTCGGATCACTTCTACGTCCGCCCAAGTGTTGTGTGGTGGTGTCCTCTGAGTTTGGGCTCCACCGCATGTTGCATCGACCTTTGTCGTCAATTAATTTGCGAAAGGGTCGAGAGGCACAGGAGGCTTACGTCCCCGTCTCTCCTCCCGGCTGAAGAGTGCCATCTGTGGAGGTGCACCGCGTAAACCGGCCTTCTATTGGTCGCGACCTCGTATGAATTCACAAGAATCTGGATTCAGCGGTGGAGTACAACTGCCTTCGGCAGTCGTAGCTTGTCATTACCAATACGGCCTATGGAGCTTTCTGTTCTTCTTCAGTATTTATCTTATTTGGCTGCACTGAAAAATGTACTTTCCAGGTCAGGTTACCAAATTCTAAGAATCAGTCCATAGCAGAAGGGAGCAATTAAAGATGCTAGGTGGGAAAACTTACAATAGACATTGCAACCCCCCCCCCTCCCTCTTCCTTTCACCAAAGTCAAAAATTCTCACAAAAGCGATTCTCTCTCTCTATATTAGCCCTGGAAATCACCCCCGCTCTTTGACACCCCCTCCTTCCCACACAGAATCATACACAATTTCGTTCTGTGTGAGAAGATCTTTCTTTTTCCTTTTAAAGACGGTCAACGGAGAATTAAAATGAAACTGACGACGGAACGGCGGAGGGGACTTTTTTGCAGAAAATGTTCTTAACTTTCTGACTATTCTAAATTTTACCAACTGTTACAAATAAGTGGGGGGGGGGGGGGGGGGGGGGGGGTGTTACACCCCCAACACCCCCCCGCTAGGCACGTCCCTGAATACCATAATAGTTTTTTATGTTCATGGGAAAGGAGCATATTAATTAATAGGCTCAGTGAACATGCTGAAAAATGTTTAATTTTTGTGAAAGATAAATTATTAATATGTTTTAACTATCATATGGTAGATTCAGATAATTCTGAGTGTTTTCCTAGTTTAATTGTGTGATAACTTGATTTCATTAAACACAAATTATAATAATCAAAATGCAGATTATTAAAACCTTTCATGCACTTTTTACAATAATTTATGTAATTTTTATTTACAGTTCATTTAAATTGTTATCTTTAAAGTTTATATTTAAGAAGCTTACACGAGAAACACCAAGAAATGCAAGTTTTTGTTGAAAGTTATAATAATTGATTAAAAATTCAGGAGGGAAAATAATTAAAGTGACTTATAATTAGAAGGGCTGTATTAAATTACTTTTCCATAAATATTAAAAATGTTTTCTAATCTGAATAGCTGATGCACAGTATAACAAAATCTTTAACATATGTAAATTTCAGTTACTTCAATAAAATTTCACAGTTTAGACCAGAAAAGGAGAATCAACTGAAGAAAAAAAATTCCTCAACTAAAGCAGAAACTGATATGACTTAAAATTTCAATAATTTTTCACATAAATATAGTTAAGATCAAAACAAAATATGAAAATGAAACAAGAAGTACTACTTCAAGTAAAAATTTTCTTGTTAGGACATTAAAATATCTTCCTGGTGTTGTCCAGAGTTTGAATTTAAATAATGGTGGGAAACTAGAAAATATTCTTTTTATTTTTTTAATGTGAAGTTTCCTAGAAGATATAGAACTTCCTGGTAAAATTTAACCCCCATTGATGGGGTATGGTGGAATCTAATGTAAAAAAAAATCCTCCTTATCTCATTCACAGTCTCTTATACTTATCTCAATAATATTGCTTATTTTTGCATAGGTAGATATAATTTGAGCTTTCATTTATGAAATATCTTGCCACATTAATAAATTTAAAACAAGACTATCTAACCTTATCAAATTATAGAAATATTGATAAATTAAAAAAAATATATGTATGGATTTTTATCATGATTTATATCTCTGCATTCTTTCTCTCTTAGACAAAAATATCAATATAATTAATTCAAAATTGGTATCACTGTGCTATATTCACATAATGAAAAAAAAAATATATATTCTACACCTTAAAAAAGACTTTTTGATTAGTTTGTAGCTAAGCATGTATGAAATGTATTTACAAATAAAGAGACAATGTTAACAGGTTTTACTAGATTTTTAATAAAATATTACAATTGTGATTCTCGAAAATTAAGTATAAATTGACAAAATTGTCTTTTAAACACCTCATGAAGGTTACATCACAGCAGTAAAAATGCTTGTCCGTTGAAGTAAGCTTGCAGCTGACAAGTCTCCCATTTACAAGTTTTGTAATTACAAAACACGAAAGCACTTCAACTGGTTCTTTATATATAGATTTAAAAAACAGCATTGCACATCTTGTCATAGTCATAATTATCTTTAAATGACTAGTAAAACAATACTTCAAACACATCACCACCAGAAAACACCGATGTCAGTACTCAGGTCTTTTGAAATCAATGTCTTGATTTTCACAGAAGTCCACAGTCAATGGTATACAGTTGAGATATTTACAGAATGAACACTCATAAATAGGATGTACATAAAATAAAATTAACAAACCAACACAAATGACAACAACAATAAATAGACACACCCATATTAATATAACTTTAGTCGCTTTGTCGTAAGTTCCAAATGATACAAAAGGTAATAACGCATAAGATAAAAGGAAACCAAATGCAAATCCAAATATATGAGCGTAATTATCGACCCACGGTAAAAGGCCCACAAGAAAAAGAACTAGAGCAACACCACCTAGTCGTAGAAGAGCCATTCCAGGATGTTTTAACATCTTCCAACAATGGATTACTTCTACAAAGAGGCAAGCCAAAAGACCAAACTGAGAACCAGCAGGTCCAACCTGGAAAGAAAAACAAATAATAAATTTTAAAATTAATATGAAAAGATAATTAATTTTCTGCATAAAAAATTTAATTAATTTTTTGAAAAAAAAAAAAAGAAATGGTGGGATTCAAAAACTACATTTGCCTTGATGGAGAAAATAAAAGCAAGTAACTGTTTTTAGGAAACAAATGATACATGTATTGTTAGATTCTCCCAATTACACTCATGAATTTTAGATTAAAAAATGCAGACATTAGAAGTGCACATGCAGTATGACAGATTGCAAAGAACTTGCATACATAAAACAATTAAGATTATGCTATGCATTAGGGCAGGGCTGTCCAACATGGTGCCTGCAGGTGCCATGGTACCCTTTGAAGGTTCTCTTGGCACCCCTTCAAATGTTTAA
Organism: Maratus michaelseni; assembly: GCA_963931845.1. Taxonomy (NCBI): domain Eukaryota; kingdom Metazoa; phylum Arthropoda; class Arachnida; order Araneae; family Salticidae; genus Maratus; species Maratus michaelseni. The sequence goes on from OZ007587.1 coordinate 260,346,334, forward strand.
TTTTTCTAAATTTCTTTAAAACAAAAATTCATTTCCAAAGTTTTTTGCCTTAAAATAATTAATAATTGCATGCTTTTGTATTTATTACAGGTGTTAACGCTTTTGGCTTCTTTACTTGCAAAAGTTCCTGAGATACCCCCTCACATCCCGAACCCCAGAAAAATGTAACATTAAATTTAGTATGATATGATTTTTGTTCAATTTTTTAGATGAGCCACCTCCATAGTATGGTGCCAATTCTATACAAAATTAGCAGCAGCCACAGGGCCACTAAAGGAAAAAAAAAAGTGGCTATTAAAAAGTTGTCTGTCAGCGACCACCTTATGGGCACTTTCCTACAAGGAAAGATTAAAATTTTTTTGCATTTCAGTAAGGTTGACTTTTGCTGGTTGAAATATGTTTATATTAACATACTTATTTGGGCTTTTTAATTTTAGATTATACTAATTGAAATTTTCAGAAAAGTTTAATATTTAGAACTTTTAAATAAAAAAGTGGCCACTAGTTTCAAGAAAGTGAAGTTTTTTAGAATAAATTTTTTCTTATATATTTTTATTCCCTTCCCCTGCATTTATAACAAATAAATGGCATAAGTCAGAAGAAACTGGACTTCAAAGAAGCAAATATCACATACTATGATAAAAGTAGTGATTTAGTAATTGAATATTGTGACATAACATCCACATGTATTTCAATAACTCATAAAAATACAAAGCATGTGAATTAGAAGAAACTACATAATACACAAAAATTGTCAAATAAAATAAAGATCTATTTTTAAAAAAATATTTACAGGGGTCAATGGAGGTTCCCCCCCCCCCTTTGGGGCTTATTTTGTGAAAAATATAAGTTCTTTTTGTGAAAAATACAATTTTGTAATAAAAGATGAAATTCAGTTACTCAAATTCGAACCAAGCATTTATTAATAGTTTTTTTTAAGTCCTTTGGCTAACGTTTTCCTTTCTGGTGAACTTGTCTTGTTTGAAAATTTTAAAACCTAACAAAATAAAAAATAATTAATGAAGAGTATGTTTTTATGGAATGGAATTTTGTGAAAGGACTTATTTTATTAAGAGTAATTTCGTGAAGGGATTTGTTTTATTAAGAGGAATTTTCTGAAGGAGTTTGTTTTATTAAATGGATTTTTGTTAAGATGCCTCAAATTTTGTCTGGATTGATCCCTGATTCAATAATTTTAAGTTTGTACAAATTTAATAAAAAAGGCAAAGTGTACTTAAACATACAGAATGTTCCTAAGTAGGCAATGTAAAAGTGTTCAAAATAAGGTAAGCAATAATATTATGTTAATGAAATATTCCTCACATTAATTTTCAAAAAGTTACACTTTTAAATTTTTATACAACCTAAATCTTTACACAAAATTGCCAATCGGAGTTTTTCCCCCTTTGTTGCAACAAGATCATTACAAAAAACTGTACACTTTAATCTTTAAAATTGAATGAGTTATGCTTAATTCGAAAACTGACCACTGTGAACGGGGATCATATATCTGTTTAGAAATGTAAATCTGTGGGATTTTGCAAGAAAGAGGAAACATATCTGACAATACTTTAAACAAAAGATAATCGATGCTTGCAACAATATTAGTGGTGCAGAACTCCAAAATATGTACTGAAGTATTGTTAGAAAAACACTTTGAGAATGCTTAATAAATTCCCTTTTTTTTTTTTTTAAACTATGTTTTTAGGATTTAAACCCACATTTGCACCTTTTCATGATCTCTGTCCATGTGAAGTTTTAATTTAGATGTATTTGTGATGCAATTTTTCCACTGTTGTTAACAATTTTTATTTAGATAACACTCTCATCACTTGGAATATGGTCTCCATTTTCACTGATGAAATATAATACTTTATAATGATATGGAAAAATGGTATGTCAGCTTTTATTCTTTATTATAATTCAATTAGTTTTAAAAGATACACAAACACAGCTTTTAGTAATGATCTTGCTTTAGCAAAAGGAGCAATTTTCTAATTGAAGAATTTTGTCTAAGGGGGACACATAAAAATTAAAGTGCAACATTTTGAAAATTGATGCGAGAACTATTGCATTAACATAATCCCATTTTTTTACCTTATTTTGAACATTTTTGCAACTTACAATGCCTACTTATCTACAACAGGTAAAAAAATTAAGACACTGTATTGAAAAATATTTAAGTACACTATATCTACTAACATATAGTATATTCAATAATTTTATGTATTCGTATATTTAATGTATTAAAACATATATATTGCAACTATTATTTCTATAAACAGCAGAAACATATAATTATGAAATCTAATTTCTATTAGATATAATTACGGTGATTAAAGATTTAAAAAAACTACAAATAAGGGAATATATTGGCATGTAAAAAATCTAATTACAGTGTATTCTTGTTAATGCATCTTCGTTTTCCTCATCCTTTTCTATTTGAAATTAATGTTAATGGCATCGTTTAATGCATACTACTCATTGCATAATGAGGACAAATTTTTCATGATTAACAATGCAGAATCTAAAGATACTCATTTTTCACATTAATTTTTAAAAAGCAAATTTGGTACCACATCTTTTATTTAGAGATTAAGAATTTAACACTGATTAAGAAAAAGATAACATCCCACAACCAACAATGTGAGATGTTCAAACAATGCTGTCGGCTGTTCACCAATATTACCAATCAATGTAATAGACTAAATTTTGGAGTGTGTCGCAAAATAAGAAAACACTGCAGTAAAAAGACCACTTGTTCCACTATTGCAAATAAAAGTGACTTAATAATTTAAATATATTTAAATTATGTAAGTCATTTTATTTTTATATATTGTTTGTCCTGAATAACTAGTTATTTTATATTAATAATAATGTCATTAATTTTCATTTTTTACTAAAAATTTAAAAAAAAATTGTTGTTTCTTTTAGCATAAAGTTCTAACCTATTTAAACTCTTTATAAAATTGAATTAATTCAATGCAAGGTTTTTTATTAATACTATTTAAATGTTTACATCATTTAATGTGGATGAAAAATTGCCTCCTTAGAAGTCTGCACTAATGAGAGTACACTGTACTATGATAAATGTTCAATAGGGTAAGAAATAATCATCTTTAATCATATTTATAAAAAAGAAATTCCAACAAACCTCAGCTCTATATGGCACAAAAATCGCACTTGCAAGGTTTCCTCCAACACCAGACATAATATAAATGATGCTAATTCTTAAAGCCCCTACCAATTTTTCTAGATCAGTCATTATTAAGTATTGAATTATCACAGTTATTAGCAGGTGTAGGATGCTAAAAGTAAGATTAAAAATAACAATTAATCAAACATAAAGAATATATATGAAATTAATCATTTATGTTACATCAAATTAATATAAAAAATATAATTTGCAAGAGAAAGGTAAATTACTTCACCAGCAAATGATTTAATAATTCTCTTTTAATTAAAAAAAAAAAAAAAAAAAAAGAAAGTAAGATTTTGTTGAAATGCATACAAAAAAAATAAATACCACAATTATAAGGTTCTGGCTTATACTTTTGTAGATAAAATTTATTACTTAAATTCTAGCACTGCATTTTACATAAGAGCTATCTTTCTTATATGTATTTTGAAGTAATTAAATTAAGTAAATTTTAGATCATTTACAAAATTATACATTTGGTTAAGCTACATTTAAATAAATAACTTTTTTGGCTACTTCTTTGTTATACGGGATTTAGTATTTTTTTAAAAAGCTTGACACAATTCGGGCTTAGAAAAGTAAAATTTATTGACAAATGATATAAACAGCTCTGAAAACAAAATTGATGAATTATTATGTTTGTTTATATATATATATATATATATATATATATATATATATATTAAAAAAATTCTTTTGACTACACATATTAGATAAATTACTTCAATTTATATATAGCAACAGATAAATAGTTTCTGTATGTTAACAGTGTTGATCAGCCAGGTCTCCAATTTCCCTAAACCTATGGGCATAGAATACATTCATATTTTCAAATATCTCTTCAAAAAATTAATATTTTTAACATTTTTTTTCTGTGTACTCTTCGGAACAAAGTTACAAAGCAGATCTTAATTTTTTTTTTTTTCTTCAAAAATTTAACAATAAGCATCTAGATTTTGGAGGAAATGTTTAAACTTTACCTTAAGATAAATAATGTATCATCCTTAATTGCATATTAATGTTTTGTACCTCTACTGTTAATCATAAAATTTTGTAGTAAGAAAAATCTGCAGATATTTTACTACAGTGTTTAGATTTTTTTTTACATTGGTGTATCAGTATAAACAAAGTTAGAACAAGCAGATTTTTTTTTTTGTTTATACATGCAGGGGGTGCAGCAAACATTTTTTAAATTTTAGGGAGGAATTTTAGGGGTTAGACAATGAAATTTTAGGGATATTTTAGGGCTAATTTATGTCGACCATCCCCAGTGATTTTTCGATGTACTTGTGTTATAATACAAGTAATTTAATTTAAGAAACACAGCATAAATTCTTAGAAAATTCTTGATTAAATTTTTTTGTTATGACAATGAAATATCCATAATATGCTGTATTGTACAATAGAAAATAAATTTCGAAATTTTATTTTGTTTCACATTTAATTATCTTCATCAAAAGTTGGGCTTTCTCGATTTCAATTACTAAGAGGGTAAATATATTCCATGCTAAATTTTTAACATCTGAAAGGCATAGTTAAATGAAACACAAAGAATATTCAATTGTTTAAAAATAAATAAATAAAATGCTTTATTGTATCATAGAAAATAAATTTCGCTTTTATTTAGTTTCACATTTATTTTTCTTCTTTTAATATGTACTTTACTCACACCTCTATAATTTTTAACAGCATCTTTTACAAATCTCAAACTTTTTATCATAAGTTCATTGAAACCATCTTTTAGCATACAATTGTTGATAGAAAAGATCAACAAAAGATCAAAGATCTTTGATCTTTCAAAAAGGGTCAAAAGATCAGCATTACCATGATGTAAAAGAAGTGCAGTTTTAAATTACACTTAAAAAGTTACAATACTTTATATCTTTATTGTTGTTTACCACTTACTTTTGAACAACCAATGAAAATGCCTAACAAGAATCAGCTTTGCCGATCACAATACAAAACAAAACTAACTTTATCTGTCATTTGTAAACAAAAATAGTTATCAAAACAAATTTTAGGGAAACAAAAAAAATTTAGTAGAATTTTAGGAATTTTAGGGCTGTAAGAAAATTTTAGGAATTGTAGGAATTACAGGGCGAATGCGATCCCAGTACATGCAAATAATTTGGAATGGCCAAACACAGCTGAAATTCACATTGATTTTAGAGGAGAGAGGCACATTTTAAAGTTTATTGTAAAAGAAATGTGTTCAGATTCAATTGTGTGGTCTCACATTCTTCAAAATTAGAGATGTGGGATCTCTTTTCTGACTGCTAATATGTTATTTTCTTATAGATCATGATTCTGTTCTATTTTAATTGCGATAGCAGATTGGAGAACAGATGATTTGAATAGTGAATTTATTATTTCTGCATTAAAATTTTATCACCATTTCTGGATTATGAACATGGTTTTTGACGGATCCTTTAATTACTGCTTTCTGTTTCTACATTAGACAGTCAGATTCTGTTTTATGCAAAAATATTAACATTATATTGGCTATTTTCTCAGCCAGGACAATAAAATTAGTTAAAATTGGACAAGTTTTACTGTACACACATAACATCATATGAAAAAAAAAAAAGCACTATGTCACAAGTAAAAATTAATAGACATAATTTGCTAATGAATTTTTATACATGTTTATTTTAAAATAAAAATTGTCAAACTAAAAGAGGTCTTTTATATAAGGATCATGGAATCATTATTTTCTATAATTTATAACATTTATATTAATATATATATATATATAGTTTTGTTTAGCTATTAAGAATACAACAGTGAAAACAAGCAATGAATAATAATAAAAAGTAAAAAATGTTAAGAACTTAAATTCAAAACAATTAAGCATAAAAACTTCTGCTTTCTAGAATTAAACTATACATATATCATTAAGATTACCATTCATATCTCTAATTAGCTTCTGCAAACATTTTCCTAGTATTTGTGTTTTTCATCTTAGATAACTGTGATGTGAATATTTGCTCTTGGCATGAAATGGTATTTCATTAATGGAAAAGCACAAATTTTCCTTTATATAAGAATATAAGGATCACCATGTTGTAACTATTTCACAAAACTTTCTACAGTATGAACAAATCATTTCTATACAATTCAATGCATTAGCAGTCTCAGCTGCTATTTTATGGAATCACTATGAAATAACTAAAATTCTTACCCTGCATGAAGGAAAAGGGAAGTCCAGAGTCTGTAGAATTGGTCAGGCACCTCAGGATTGTGAAAAGGGATCATGCCACAAATATCATCAAGGCAAGAGACCTGGAAAACATAAAATACATATATTTTACTCGCTTATGTATTAATTTTTATGATGAACTAAAGAAATATGCACATGGCTATTGCTGTGTTTAAATATTGATAAACAAAATGCATATGCAGAGCTTTACAAATTTGATAAAATCTGGTAGCCAGCAAAAAATGCTAGTCGCCAGTAAAAAATATTTACTCCCCACCCTCAGTCATGGATTTTCAAAAAACACATAAGTTTTTTATGAATTAATTGAGAAAAAATTATAACAATTATAGATTAGAATTATTAGTTACATAATTTAGAATACTATATAGTTTAGAAAGATCATATATAAACTAATTTTCTAATGAAACTTATCAAAATAACATCTCTGACAAAAAATAAAGAAATAATGTAAACACTGAATTAACCGGCATATATGAGAAATGCTGATTGCTGAATGCTTCAAATGTCCTGATTGTTGAATGCTACAAAATTTATATCTGATTTTTGGAGGGTGATTTTGATGAGAGGAGGATGGGGCATTTATGAAATAGTGAAACTGGAAAACAATTTTTTACCTATTTTCCTGTCAAAGTCCATCAAACAATTCTAATTTTATTATTTTTAAATTTTGCATTTGATGAACTTATTTTAGTCAAATTAAAAATAAACTTAAATTTTTTTTTGTATGAATATAATTTCTAAGTTTATTTGTTAATATTTTGTAAGTTTGCAACATCTATAATGAGACATGATGAGAATTTCAATTTAACATTGTGACTAAGATGAGTAACAGATGCTATTCTTGATAGAAATTGTAAGCAGGTAATTGCCGTAAACATATTAATTGTAAAAAAAATAAGCTTATTTATATACATAAGCTGGGTCAAGTAATAAAAATTAAAATAAATCCCAATATGAAAAATATCAAAACTAATTAACTTGCAAAATAACTCAAGCATTGTAGAAAAACTGCAAAACCAAGCCCTCTGATGAAAAACATTGGTAAACAACCCACACCAAACACTTGTTTCCAAACCAGTGCGGTGATGACCTATTGTGCCATGTGTGCAGTGCACACAAGGTGACATGATAATAAAGGCAAGCACGGATCCAAGGGGGAGGTCATGGGGATTATGACTCCATTCTAAACGAAAAACATTTCTATAGAAAAATACATTTTTTATATAAATATGTATTATTTTCATTTTTTTTCTTTTTTTCCTGCTTAAAAATTCTAATCTTTCTCATACATTCACAGAGTTATTTTTATATAAAAATGCATGAAAATTGCAGGGATTATTGTTTAAGCCCCAAAGAACCGAACATTGTTCTAATTTTCCTATAAATATGGTACATTTTGAATTATATTTGATTAATAAGGTTGGATTAAAGGACTAATTAAAAAAAAGAATAATTTTATATCAATATCAGATAGGAACTAGATCAGACAGGCCCTTGGCAACTTTTCCCTTTCTATTAGTGCTGCACAACCTTTTTGTATGCAAATCGTTTGCCACCATTATCTTCGAAAGGTAAGCTTTGATATATTTAATAGCAAGGTTTTCATCATTAACCTAAGGTAAATTTTTCTGTGTAAAAATAGTGGTAATGTTGGTGGCTCGCAGGCCACAGGTTGTGCATCCCTACTTTATATCATCTATGGCTGCAGATTACTTTGAAAATTTAAATGACTGTTGCAGGTCATCACAAAATTTTCCACTTTCGTAATGAAATATTAATATGAAATAATTCTGGCATGTGTCTGCCTTATTCATATGTACAATGTTTTCATTTGGAACCAATAATTCATAAATTTCAATATTGAATAACTCATTAAATATATTCCCAATCTGGAATGGAATTCAATAGGAGGTGGAAATTGAATTATTTCAGTAAAAGGATGAAAAACTTAAAATGAGTTGAAAATTATATATTAACTTTAAACCAAACACAGCAAAGAGATATAAGATATACATGTTTTTAAATATCAATATTAAACAATAAAAATAACTTGATACGATGATAACAAAAGTTTTAAAACATTTTATACATCAATAAAGTATAAAACCTTTGCGAACTATTTTTGACAGTGTATAATCTTGTCTTTGTCAGTGCAAAATGACATCTTCAATTTGAAGCATATATACAATTTTGTATTGTGAAAGAAAAGACGTTTATACACTGACAAAATGAGTTTCTAGGGGTTTTGTACAAAGGATGTAATGAATATTTGGTCACTATTCAGTATTTGGCCCTTTTGCTGAATACTTTGGCAAATATTGTTGGATATTTATGCTGAATAAACTCAAGATAATTTCTTTTCCTCCTTTTAGATGCCTTCTCAAATTTAAACTCTGTACTTTTTGACACTTTTATAAAACCATTTTCAGATTCTTTATTTTACTATAAACCACAGAGTTTAAACATTCTAAATAATTAACTAATCTAATTAATTATTCTAATTAATTAGAATAATTAACTAATTAATTATTCTAATAAACATTCTAAAGAATTAATTAATTTTGCATTTGAATGTAAGAAAGGATAAAAGTATCACTGGATAGTAGAAGTGAAGAATAATCTTTATATTTTAATGGAAATAACTTACAATCCTGACTTATAGAAAGTCAATTTCTTATGTCTAAGTATAAAAGGATGAAATGAAAATTCTTAATTTTTGTAATGAAATAAGTTTTTGAAGTTAAACAATAATAAATTTAAAATGTATATTAAACAGTATTAATGAGTTCCTTATTAGATAAAAGGTATATGAATTGTAAGTATCTATAGATAAAATTATGCTATTAGTAATTTAGAGCTAGTAAAAGTCATGTTTTATTACTAGCATCAAGGTGTTTCAAATATTACAAAAAGTATCAGGAAATGAATTTTAATTTGTATTTAATTTTATTTCCATATAAAAAAATGTAATCAAAATGCATATTTAAAAAAAAAATGTTGGTATTCAACCTAAAATTTAGATGAATATTTGCTATTCAACCAAATCACTATTTGTTAACATCCCATTTTTTTTTTTTTTTTTTTTTTTTTTTTAACTTTTATCAATATCGTTTAAGCAAAAATAATAAAACAAATAAGGAAAAAAATGATGTGTTGGAATGAGATTTTATGTGTCTGAGTAAAGTTTGTAAAAAATTAATTGAATTAGCAAAAAATTTTGGAGTTATAAGCAAACTTATTTTCAAATTATAAAACAGGTAACAAATACATAATTATTATTTTGAGAAATAAAGACATTCTATTTTATTCTGAATGAATGTATTTACATCAAAAACTGATTAGTATTTCTGATTTTTTTATTTAGCATGTATTTTATGCACCAAAAAGGGCTTAATTATGCCAAAATCTTAATTCAGAATTATTACACAATATAAAGAAGAAATATTCAGAATTATTACACAATATAAAATATCAGCAAAACAGAGTAAAATATTGTTTTAATAAGTTTCATTTTACAAAAATAGGTACAAAAATGTGTACAATAGGTTAACTGGTTAACATATGGCTAGTGGGCTATTGATAATTTGATAAAAGTTGAAATTCTGTTTAAACAAACCTGTGAACAAAGAGCTGCTTCTTCATGGAAGAACCCTTTTACAAATTCACAGTATTCCCTGGTGGTAATGTGGCACTGACCATAGATACCAATGCAACAAGGTCTACCAACTATTTCACATGACATATGAGGTTCGGCAACCTGATGTCTTGGAACCACAGCCTTGCAAACCTGAAATTAAAAATTTGCATATAAAAAAAGTTTAATTTTTTTTAAAAATCTAAGATAATTATATATTGTTGATGGAATGAAAAGATTTTGACAAATTCAGCTAAAATCACCACCTTCCCTCCGAGATAACTTAGTATTGTCTACAATTTAAGCTACAACTACTTGTAGCACATATCTTTAACAGCTTTCAAAATGTTCAAACTACAGTATTGCTGTGAGGATTCTCGCATTGTTTTTTTTTTTTCAGTCAGTATTTCAGTTTGCTGTGGAAGTGATTTTTGTTTTTTTTCCAGTGTCATTATGTCATCGGTCTCATGAGCATGTTTTCTCCATGATCATGGGGCATGGCTGATTGCATCACGTATGATGTTGTGCTATTGGCATTTTTTATTCCTCTCGTTGGATAACAATAACTTCATTTCCAGCATATGAATTTAGTTTTCCTGAATGTACTTTTGGTACCCTGTTTTAAAAAAAATTATTTCTGTTCGTACTTGACAGAGTTAGTTGAGTTTGTACCATCGATCGCTGAGATCATCCTGATGCTTAGATGAAGAGATTGCAGTTATTAAATTGGTACTATGGTTACTTATAACTATTAAAATTTTTATAAGACCAAACAATTTAACAACACAATCGATTACAGAGAAATGAAACTTCCATATAGTTTTTCTCAAAAGATTGAAGTTGTTAGAATTTTGTCATTCCACGGCAGCGATATTTAACATCTAAGATGAAATATGAGTAGGGCTGGATTATTTATCGATATATCGGTCAAATATTGATATTTTTTAATTATCACAATACCGATACCTGAGCTCTGATTCTGACGATATATCCCAATAACGATAGCTAAGCTGAAACTCTACCGATATATCCCAATAACATTTTTTTCTCTGCAGCGCGACTTCGAAATCCTAGAAAAAGCACCGAAATTGCAGTAATAATATCGGAATAATCATTGTATCCCAATAACATTTTTTTTTCCCCGCAGCGCGACTGTAATCCAATGTATCCCAATAACTTTTTTTTTCCCGCAGCGCGACTGTAATCCAATGTATCCCAATAACATTTTTTTCCCCGCAGCGTGACTTCGAAATCCCAGAAAAAGCACCAAAATTGCAGTACTAATATCGGAATAATCATTGTATCCCAATAAAAAAAAAATTCCGCAGCGCGACTGTAACCAGGGCTGGGTTTTTGCCGGCAGAAAGTGGTTTCTGCCGTGCCAGTGGCAGAAAGTGGTTTTAACCGGCAGAAACTGGCAACAACTGGCATAAACACATTTCGTGTCATAATCTGAGACTTTTTTAGTAGTATTAAATTCCTTGAGTATATTTTATTCAGGATAAATAACAAATAAAATACTGTGGATAGTTTTATTTTAAAATTAATATATTTGTATTAGAAAAAATGAGTAATGTAACAGATAAAATTTTTGTTATAATAGGGTTGTGTAATTTTATATATAAACAATTATTAGAGTATTTGAAATCTCAGTTTAAAATTCAAAATAGAAAACTTATCCAATACTTATTTTAAATTAAAACTGAAAAGAAAAGAAAAATAATCAATACTTACTCAAAATACTTTTCTGTAATTTAACATAATAATTTAATAATAACTGTAAAAAAACCTTTCTCATAAAAATGTTATACAGCTTCAAATAAAAAAATTAGAATAATTAATTCCATTTGTAGTTGGAATTGCATTTAGCTTTATTTCACTGTAGTACAATTGAAAAAAAAAAAACAGCGTTGGATGTTTTAATGAATTTGCATGTTATTAAGGAAAATTAAAACAGTAAAATATTAAATTTTTAGTGAATATTTTATTTTTGTAAAATTATTTTTATTATTCAAAATATTAGAATACTAAAATAGGTGGTTCAAAAAATTAGAATACTTATGAATTTTCCTGATTGGTTCAGAAGGTTGCATAAAATAAGCATTTTTGGCACAATAGATATTGCACCAAAAAACAAAGTTGAGCTTCTTTCCAGCATAAAGTCGGCATGGTCATGTCTGGGCAGAAAACATTGTAAACCACTTCTAGCTACCTTGGTAAAGCGAGTTCATGCTGTTATAAAATGTAAAGGTGATGCTACAAAATATTAAAGAATAACTATTTTTCCCTTTTTTTAAACACATATTATTTACAATGCATTATTCTAATATTTTGAAACAGGTAAATGGTTATTCTAATATTTTGATTTTTTCCAAGTATGAATAATTATTTTAATTTTTGTATTATTTCTTTTAATTTTAATGCTAAAAGATTCTACAAACTATCTAGATTCTTACAATATTAAGTTTTATCCTGTATTACTTTTTGTATAAGCAATACATAAAAAAACCTTTTTTCACAATTCCCTTTTTTTCTATTATTCTAATTTTTTAACTTGGAGCTGTAGTTATATGTAGATCTTGTAATTCTGTGGATTTAAAAACATTTCATTTAAATACAGTATTTAAAGGAACAAATCTTTCTTTTTTTTAATTTAAGACTGTTAGTTGAAAATGTTCCAAACATACATATATAACCATATTCCATATAGTAGATAATCTTTAAGTTATTGCATTATATTATTTATTTAAAAATTCTCTGAACAGTGATTTGTTAAAATATTATAGAATTTTTTGTAAATTTCTTTCTTTTTTTAAAAACTTTTAAATAGAAATTTAACTGTAAATAATAATATTAATAGTTAAACTTATATAACATCAGATTACCATTATGAAGAAAATTTCTGTTTTTCAAGTAAAAGAAAATTAGTATTATATAAACAAAGTATATTTATATGATCATTTTGAAGCATTTTGCTACTTTGATTAACATTCGTTATCTTTAGTGTTAATTTTTAATTTAATTGTTTACATATCAAATACATGTGTGAATTATGAATCATTGCAGTTAAAATTCTTCTTCATATTATTTCTTAGTTTCTGCCAGTTTTTGCCACTTACTGGCAGAAACTAGTTTCTGCCTTGCCGGTTTTAACCGGTTATAACCACTGGTTTTAACCACCCCGGCAGAAACTTGCCAGCCCTGACTGTAACCCAATGTATCCCAATAACATTTTTTCCCCCGCAGCGCGACTTCGAAATCCTAGAAAAAGCACCGAAATTGCAGTACTAATATCGGAATAATCATTTTCCACCATTCATTTATTCCTGCCTGCTTCATTCAAAGCCAAATATCCCTTCTAATTATTATCTCTTTTTCGTTGTTATTCCAATATATCCCGATACAATCTATGCTTTACTTTTATTTAAACAAACCGCATATTACCCTGTTCGTTTGTTACTGAATAAAACTGTTATCGTTTCTGTCGCTGCTTAGACATATTGCAATATATCCCACATATTGATATGTCCAAATTCAAACGAATAAAGAAGCGCTTAAAATACGTACGAGTTAGTTGTGGAGTCGATAATATTACCAGAGCTTAGCAGCTGGAAAGCTCGATTCGCGAGCAACCAATCAGAGTGCGAAATGGTAAAATTTCGGCTTTCGGCTACGTTGGTGGTGAAGCTAAGCTTCCACATTCTTTCACTGTGATTCGTTTCTTTTGAGAGGAGCTTCCTAGCTATTAACGTCTAATATTGTGAGCGCTGAATAGCCAGCCAGTGTTTATTCTATTCCTATTTCGTCTGTTGTTTTATTGTTAGAGAGCGCGCGAATCGGATTGATTTTAATATATGCTGTCTTGATACTTTAGCTTAAAACGAAGTCAAAAAAGTACATTTTAATTAGTACAAAACTATTCCGAAATGTGATTTGAATATTTATATTTCAAAAAAGATTTCAATGTTGTATTTATGTATAGTAAATAGATAGGAAGCTGTAAATACAGTGAAAATTTTTAATTTTTTTTCTATTAAGAAAGCATTGATATCTAAGAGAAAGATTGAAAAACAACATTTCTGCAGCATTTGTAATCCATTGAAAGCAATTTAATTACAAGTATATTAGCACGACATGTGGCATTAAACTAACTTCAGTTTTTGCTGTTGATTTTTACTTATTTTAATAATATTAATTTCAGCAATGTCCTAAATTTAAGAACATTTTATTTTAGTTTCTTTTTTTATAATATTCTTAGTTATACACGAGGATATTAAATAGTCAAAATAGTGCAGAAAATAGGAAGAATAGGGAGCATACTATTTTGAAAGAAAACCACTATCCAAGCAATGGTATAAGCCAAATATATATCGCACAATATGTCCATTTCCTAAAATATTTCTGTTTTGTATAAATATGAAACTGTAATATTTAACGGATGCTGTGTGAGCAAATAGGTTAGGAGAGTTGATTCGTTGCTTTCTACACCTGTTTGTACTTAAATTGCTGCTACCATACCATTTATCTTTGAAAATTAACATTTTTTCTATTCCCACACACTTTAAGGTTGTTATCGTGATATATCACCAATATCAATATTAATTCGTTGATATATTGCGATATTAAATTTCTGATATCGTCCAGCTCTAAATATGAGCTTAACAATTACATTTCAAACATATAATTTACACATTTTTTCCAAATAAAAATCAAATTACTGTTAATAACTGTCTTTAAATTCTTGTTTTATCTATTATTTGCTTCTAAAATACTTGAGCGATCATATGTTACTGTTTTATACAAATTAGAATATCAATAATTCTATGTATTGTTCAACATAAACTAGCTATAGTAGACATTATATTCCAATAATTTAAAATAGTGCAATTAGATATATTTATAGTTAAATTTGCTAAGAAGGAATCATATGGGATCAGACAAAAAAATTCTGCAGGTATAATTATATTGTATTCTTTTTTGCTGAGACCAGGAAATTTATTGAATTTTTTCCCTTGAAGACAGGTGTTCATTATAGAAAATTTTTGTTTTCACAGGTTTTATTGTTATGAAAAGCATTTTCAAATTCATCTTATCCAAATTAAAATTTTCAGCTTGTCATCCCTTCTACTTTAACTTTACTTAAACCAAGAATAATTATGCAAATATATATATACTCACAGGCCACTTAGTGATATCATCTGGCCACTCATAAGGAAATACTGAAGCAGGTTCCTGGCAGTACCTACAAATCAAAAGAATATTTGTGAAGTAAAATCACAAAATTAGTTCTAAATAAACTGCACAGTAATTTTCCATCCAATAATCTATTGAAAACTATTTTAATAATAAGATTAACCTTAATAATAACATTATGATCTTATCTCTACATATTTAAAACACAAAGTTGATTCTTTTGACAGTCCATGACAGAAAATTATTGCAACAATATACTCCATTTTGATCTTGAAAGATTTTAGTTTATTTTTATGGATGTGTCAAATTAAGTTTTTGTGACTATAATTAGAATTGTTATTAATTAGCAGTAATTCACAGTTAAAAATTGCTCATGCACAATATATTATTATTCTTCTTTAAACTACGCCAAAGAAACATGTCGATTTGTTTATTACCAGACTTTATTTAGGAGTATAACGTGCTTTGGCATATATTATTATTATTATTAATGGAAGGTAGAATTTTAACCATCAAGGGAGATGGAAATTTGTCTACTTCATGCTGTTTTGTATTGTGTTTTACTTATAATAAAAATGATCAAAATCAAGTTAGAAACTCTTACTAAAATCAGTCGTAATTTTATAAGGATTTCGAGTGGATTTATCTTACAAAAAAAAATACTTAGTAGCGACGGAGCTTTAAAATAATAATAGTAATAATATCAGCAGATAAGCCATCAAGTTTTGACGAGGACAAAATAGTAATATTTAAAACTTCCTATGCATATAAAACTGCATTTTAAATAACCATGCACAAAAGTTCGAAAAATGTGTAATGCACCAAGAAAGGCCAATAAAAATATTTTTTCCTAGAGGTATTTTGATGATACACACAATTTATCAGGATTTCTGGATAACAGTTGTATGGGAAAAATCTGTGTGAAAAATACTGAAACTGCATGCTGCATGATAGAGAATTTTAATATAGCAGATTCAAAATGAGCTAGCCTTGGAATTTATTCTTTTTTTAGGAGGTCCTACCAAAATTTGGGAATGGTGGGGAATAAAATTGTTTGGGAAGGAGAGACAACATCTTTAACTCTACATTTATTTAAAATGCTATATAAATTAATCATAAGTATTGACACATGGCAGAATATTATTGAAAAAAATTTGCATCAACAATTCAGAATAACAGTGTCTATTTTCATTTAAAAAAAAAAAAAAAAGCTTTATATATATCTATTTTTCAATTTTAACCAAATGTTCTGAGTCCTTAATAATTGGGCTTCTTGCAGTTTTTTGTGTCTTAATTTTATGGTGTTCATTGCAATTTTTTTCCCATTTGATTGTTCTTGCAAAAAAGTAAATTTTCCAAACAATGATGATTTTTTTTGAATGGGATTTCAAAATTTTGAGCATGAATCCTGCCCTGAATTTCAAACCCTGATAAAGATATTTTGACAGAATTATTTAAAGAATATAGAGTTAACTCAAGACGATAAAAGGACAGAGAATTATAAAGGTGGCAATAATTCTGATGTCCTGTATATGTCTACATATTTAAAAGCAAAAATGCACTTTTAATTTGAATAATTAACAGAGTTGTAATGAGTACCTTGTTCGAAAAAAAAAAGGAAGGTAAAAAACAATAGAAAAATAACAAAAAAATGTACCTGGGATCCTGCCCACATACTGAACCAGAAAGCCTTCTATGCGTTCCTGAATGATCTTTAGCTATGGAATTAGGGTTGGATATCCACCTAGGAGGACCAGGCTTCATGGTATCCCACTTCTTCCAAGATGATATTAACTCCTATAAAAAATATATTGCAAATGTCACATTTTCTAAATACAAATAAACAGTCCAAAGATGAACCAAAAACAGTGAAGCCAAATAATATAAAAATAAAACACTTTGTAGACACCTTATACTTAAATTAATACACAGGAGAAAAAAAATTATCACCAACCCTAAGTTAAACAAAAACACGTTTTGGCAAAGTTCAACTTCATAGAAGAAACTTCTTCTTTGGCCATACTTAAGAACAATGCAGGCAGAACAATTTATGAATTCAAATAATTCAAAAATTATTGTAAAATTTATAAATATACTTAGTGATTAACTAAAAAAACTTGCTCAAAACCACTAAAATTTAATATTTTGAAAATAAAACTGAAGAATTTAAGCTATTAAAAAGGATTTTAATTCACAGTAAACAAAACTATTTTTATATTATAAATTGTATAAATTTATATAAGGTTTTGAGAACATGCTATGTAAAAATTAGCTACTCTACTTTTACATTTATCCTGTACAAGAAAAATAAAAGTTTTCAAAAAGTTAAAGTTTTAGAAACAATATTTATCCTTAATGTCATGCCAGGTATTGTTCATTTAATTATATAACACAATAATTTCTGGATAACTGAATTTAATATGTTTTTTGAAACTGACTAATTTGTAAGGCAATACTGAAATATTTGAGACTATGCAAATAATTAAACAATACTTTTCTGTTACAAATTTTTTATGATTACTTTTACTACTTTAAGCAAAATTTTTGGCAATTTCATTAAAAAAGAAAAAAATACATATAATAAATCCAGAATGCTTTGGAATCGTAAAATTAATTTTAAGATTCAAAATAATTTTAAAAACAATCCAGCTTTAGAGAATTTTATATAAATTACGTTAAAAAAAAATCATCAGAAGTTTTAATTTAAGAATAGAAAGATAATTTTCTGAGAAGGTTAATTTCGATATCCAGTTTAAAATACAGAATATATAATACAAATCTAAACTAAACATGAAGATCTAAGAAATGCATACCCCAGAATGTAGTCCTTGAGCCAACTTATGAAGCAAATAAAGGAAAATTTGAAAATATGAATAAGCAACTATTTGAAGTTAACAATATAAAGCAAGAAACATTTATGATGAAAGTAAATAGAAAAAAATACACATCTGACATAAATGATACATTTAGCATACAACTGCAAAATTCCTAGGAATGGAATTAACATAAATGAATTATTATGAAGAAAATACACAAAATAATGACAGTATTATTTCAAAACATATCATGTCTCTTAAATAACAGTAACTATCATGAATAATCTTGCTGAAATTTTCAAATTCCTTTCAGAACTGTTAAATTAAAATATTTACACAGGAAATTATTTAAACATAGCATCCAAGAGTTTCAATGTTTACAGAGCTATATAGAGATTCAATACATACATACTGAATCAATTTTTTAAGCTATTGTAAATGCAAATTTTTAAGATTTAAAGTCTAAATCAAAAAAGAAAGAAATTTTAAATCAACGAAACATATTTTAGCAATAATAGGGAATTAATTGGAATTTAATTTTACACGTTCTCTATCACAAGTTTAGCATGTTCACTGCCAATGACTTAACTGTTGAGTCATGCCACCATAATTTTTCGGCAGTGAATATGTTAACTAATTTTAAACTCAGTCAAAAACATATACACATGTTAAAAACAATCACAAAAATATTTACTTTCTAAAATTATTTTTCATTAATGACCAAACAATTAAATTCGTGAAGACATCCAAATGATGTTGATTTTTTAAAATCTCAATCAAAAGGAATAATAAAAGACTTTTTTTCTTTTCCTTATTGCTTAAAGTGAATATTTTGAAAAGAAAACTGAAGAATTTAAGCTATTAAAAAGGATTTTAATTCACAGTATACAAAATTATTTTTAATTATAAATTGTATAAATTTATATAAGGCTTTGAATCTGCTATGTAAAACTTAAATACTCTACTTTTACATGTATCTTGTACAAGAAAATAAAAGTTCTCAAAAAGTTAAAGTTTCAGAAACATTATTTAGCCTTAATGTCATGCCAGGTATTACACAATAATTTCTGGATAATTGAATCAGACAAAAATATACAGACTGAATATTTATTACAAATAGTTTTACCATAATTATGTAATCAACAATACTGACATTTATTGGTCAATGTCAAAAGGCAATAACACTGAATTTGGAAAGGAAAAAAATTATGAGGGATGATACGATTCTGTAAATTTAGCATTATGAATTCCAAAACTACAGCATACATTTACTACACAATAGAAATAATAAGAATAATTTGTTAAATATAAATACATACTGAACATTTATCACGAGAAGTCTGAACACATCCTGACTGATCATTTCTTACACAGCAAGCTGTATCTCTTTCTCTCTCTCTATCTTTAAAAATAGATTCAAAAATATTTTTATCTTTCCGCATGCAAGGTGTAAATTTGGCCCCTAAGTGTACCAGATCAGCCTAAAACACAAGTAAAAAAAACCAACTTTTTATTAGTAAAAATAAATTTTCAACAGCAGCATTATTTTCTGATAATACTTTCTTATAAATGGCACTAATATAAAGGAACAGATTTTCTAAAAGTTAAAAAATTTCAAACATTTTAAATTTGGGTTCAATTATTGGTTCAAAATTTTAGTTTGCTTTAAATATTCTTGTTCTTCATTAAAAAAAAAATAAAAAAAAATTAACCTATAGATTTATCAAAGTGTAATTAACATACTTTAATGCACACCATTTGAATTTCCTAAACTGTTTAAGTAAATTAAACCAATACCAAAAAAATATATTTACTTAAATATAAATATATACATTAAAATTATAAATTGTAAAAAAAAAATCCCAATTTTAACATTTTTAAAAATAAATAATTAAGTAAATGATGGATTAAAATTTCAATAGTTAATAGTAGTATTTCAATCTTTTGCTACCTATGGAAAACATTTTCTAATTTTTAAATTTTATGACTTAATAACTTTTGATATTTATAAGCTTTACAATCAAATATATTAACAGATTTTTTACAAGTCCAACAATATCAAAATGTGATAATTTTTTGGAAAAAAGAAAATCTTAAAGCTGTTTTATTTTCATTAGGAAAATAATGTGTATTAAAGGTTATATGCCTTTATTATGAAGGAAATGTATGCATTTAAACAAAAGAAAATCATAGTAGAACATATCACTAAAACAGGAAACTTACCGCTCTTGGACCTAGCCAAAAGTTGTCTGGCTCAAAATAATCCACCTGCTGCAGATGGAGACTAGTTACCATTACCTAAAAGAAAAAAAATATTAAATAGTGTGAAAAAATGAACGATTATTTTAAAATTATTAATTTATTTTATGAGTTCATCTCTCACACACATAGATTTTCCTTCAGTTTTTTTCATTTACTCATACATCTTATGTTAAATATATATATTTTTTATCTTATAATGGCTTTGCTTAAAATCTTTAGCAAACTATAAGCTCAAAGTAAAAAAAAGAAATATACATATATAACATTTTATACCTGGATCCTGCCCCTGAAAATATTTGAATATGCATTGTCATCGACAATGAACTTGTGAACAAAATTTGATGTATGTGTTAAGATTTGTGATTTCTATCAAAAATGTAAAAGAATGTTTTTGGCTCATGGAATATGTCCATGATTAAGTATTGCCCTGAAACTACACGGATATTGTGTGTTGTCAGCAACAATGAACTTGTATGCAAAATTTGAACAAAATCAGTTTGATAAATGTGTGATCTTGATCAAATGTAAAAGCACGTTTTTGCCCTGGAATATTGTCCCTGATGAGGCATGGCCCAGAAAGTATTTTAATAATGTACTATCATCAACAATGAATTGGTGTGCAAAATTTGAGAAAAATTAGTTCAATAGTGATTTCAGTCAAAAATAACATAGCATTCTTTCAAAGATTTTTTTTATTTTTATGCAGTGCATATTCAATTATTCTAATTTTTACAATGTTTTAAAATTTTATGTATGCAATACATTTAATTATAATTAAAAAATATATATACTATTCAGTTTAATTTTAATAGAAGAGAATTAAAAAAAAAAATATTACATAGGTATAGATCTCTAATTATGTTACAGCCATGCGCACATACATATGTTTGTGAACAAAAGAGTTTTATTTGAGCTGAGCCCTTCCAATAATTTTGAAAACTTTACGCCTATGGGTACGGCTGAGAAACTTGTGTGAAAAATATAAGAATTTGTTTGATGGAAATGGGTAAAAAGTTTATTGGAAGATTTGACCCAGTCAGACAATCAGACAAAAAAAGTTAAATTAAAGTGTAAAAAAATATATTTGACAAACAAGCCTTATATCAAATTCATTTTATTGAGCACCAGTAACATTTTAAAATACATAAATTAAATAAAGAATATAAAGATTTAAGTTAATCAAAAGAAAATATTAAAATTTAACTTTTTTGGTTTAAAATTATTAAATAAATCTTCCTTAATTTAAAATGTATTAATGAATGTTCATTGATATATAACAGCATCTTTTGAAATGTTTTGTTAATAAAAGTTTATCATTTTAGTAACAGAGTTCCCCCAGATAGTTATAGGAGAGTGCTGCACCTTGCCTGCTCTTTGGTTTTAAAAATAGCAGACCCTTATTGACCCCAGTAAAAAAACAAACAATTTACAGCCTTTTCTATTAAAAAATTGCTAGGATGGTAATAAACTGATTCATGGTTATCTTGAAACGAGTGCCATGACTTTTAAATATTAAAAGTGCTTCATGTTGACTGCCACAGATTACGACGAAGTGGCTGTTTTACAAACATTTTCAAAGCAGTTTTTGGTGTTTATTGATATGTTTCAATTCCCAACTGCAGCAATATTTGTTACTTTAATTAAAAAATATTAAATTTTAGTTATTTTTACAAGGTGAATGCCAAACTGAAAATTATTAAAAATGCCTGGGAGGGATAGGGAAGACAGGGCTCTTTTTTTAAATGCATGGTAATAAATTATCAATAGTCCTGTTTTTCATAGTAACAAATTATCTTCAATGAAAATATTAATGGCACACATATTCATGTGGTACAGCACCTATGGCACACATATTTGTCTGCCATGGCAGTCAATATGTAAAGAAAAAATGGCTTTACAAATCTAAAAAGGGCCCTTTTGTCATCAGCAGAACACCATCTTTTTTTTTTTTTTTTTTTTTTTTTAACCTGGGATGAACTTTGCAGTAGTATCACATGAACTCAAACTCTGATATGTAAAAAATCTCTGATATTTCTGCAACATCATGTGAGTGGCTCAAATCTACGATTATAAAGATACTGTCTGAAATTGAATAGACACTGTAGTAAAAAAAGATAATCTTGAGAAAAATTTTGTTCATACATACTTCCCCAGAGCGCTGCGTTTTTCTAACTCCAAATGGTCCGAATCCATAAACTGCAAGCGATATCACTGTGACTAATATCTGGACTGTCGTAACCCAGTATGTAAAAAAGGGCCTACAGGAAGAAAAAAGCATATGAGAACATGAAGTCAAGAACTACACAATTACACATAGTGGAACATGAAAATCATTCAATATCTTTTAAATACAGCTAAGAAATAAACATAAAAGAATAAAAACATGTATACATGAAAGGAAATAAAATAAAGACCTTTTTAAAATTCAAAATAAATTCCCAAATTCTTTTTCGAAATTTTTCTAACTTTCCAAGCTAAATCTACACCTGATAAGTTATTTTGTAAGCTTAACAATTATTACATACAGACTTCAAATTCTATCTAAACTTTTAGATGAAAAGTGATATCACTGCTATCCTTCTTTTTCTGTGGTCAGATGTACAAAGTGATACCCGAGAGCTTTCTGCAGTGACTGGCCCAGATATCAATCAAAATATTCTAATCCAATCATTAAAAATATGTCTATTCTCCATCCTAGTCGCCTACTGACACAAATTAGAAGTGCAGTAATAAAAATGGACAACTCGCAGCAAAGAAGGCTTTTTCTGCCATAATGCTTTGTTAATACGTTCTTGTCTCTCAGCATAATGAGGCTGACTGCAAAGTACTATGTAACTCAAAGAATAAAAATCAGATCCCCAAAAGAAGTCTCTGTGCACTTTACAGCTACCATGTGTACCACTTTACAACATTGCAATCAGTGATTCGACTACACTATGCAAACAGTATCCGATGAAAAGGTTTGTTATATATATATCTATACTAATAAAATAAAGTTTCGCTACTGTTTGTCGACCACAAGAAAGCTCCCGCCAAGAAGTCTGGTTGGTGGCGGTCGCTATAGTAACAAGACCTATCCATTTCGAATGGGGAATACGCGTGTGAAGAATTGGAGGAATAAAAGGTTACCCCACTTCATTCTTCTTCTCGGATCAGCAGTTGCACGTGTTATCTTATTTTTGATTTAATTTTGCTTTTGTTTTTTTTTTCTTTCACTTGATGAATAGATTAAAATAATTACAAAAAAAAGGTAATAATAATAAAAACATCGCCAACACGGCCTCAAGGCGCTCAGTAAACCAATGTGAATGCTTATATTCTGGCTTCCCCTGTCGAAAGTGGAGCGAGTCTTGTTTCCACGGCAACAGACAGGCACAGACTTCTTGGTGAGAGCTATTCTTGTGATCGACAAACAGTATGTGTGTGTGTGTGTCTGTTGGGAATGGCTAGGAAAATCTAGTCCACCTAGATGCCTGAAAATTTAGATTTAGGTAGTCCAAACCCTCTCCTGGTGCACCTGAGCCTCAGAATATTAATATTTTGAAAATTAGAGTAGTTATTAATTAAAAACTGATCAAAGATCACAAATAAAAAATCCCTTTTCCAAAATCTGTGTGCATGCTCAGAAGCCAATATCCATATCTTCGGGAATAGAAGAAAAAAAAGCATGAGTTATCCCATTTTTAAAAAAAAGTTTTTCTAAATTCGCCATGGGTGAACGGCTAAAAATACAGAAAAACCATTTACATATTCACGAAGAATGTACTTTTACATCTCGAACGATAAGGTTGGTTTGAAAAAAATTCAAATTTAACCCTTTCAAAAAAAATAATAATCAAGAAGCATTAAATTCATGTTTTTTATTTTCTCACGTTTTCCGAGCCTTGCATCTACTGGACTACAACGATACCGAAAAAAGAAGGTCACCAAATTAAAGAGCTTACATTGCCCTTTTCAAAGCCACCTTTAGTTTTAAAAAATACGAAAGTTAACCCTTCAAAAAAGTATGTTTTCTGTATGTCGTTTCGCGATTTTGGCAATATTTAAAAATTTGCATTGGCAGTTCAGAGAAAGGTACGAAAAACTAAAAATACCAGACAATATCTAAATTTATTCCTTTTTCGATAGCTGTATTTGTTTTGGAAAAATACGAATATTAACCCTTCAAAAAAAATTTGTGCGCAGACTCACTTTTGCGAATTCCGATTTTCTGCGATTTATAAAATCTGGCATCGGCTCTCTAAAATAACCAAAGAAAAAACAAACACACCTAAAGTCATCTATATTCTATCAGGTTCAGGCAGAAACCTTTAGTTAAAAAAAAAAAAAAATTACGTTAACCCTTTTGAAAATGTTTTTTACCATAAGTCAATTTTGCTTTTTTAACTATTTCTCCCATCTTTAAAAATTCAAATCGGCATTTATAAACAAGATATGAAAAACTCAAAATGCTGCACTTAATCTACATTCCTTTGCTTTTTACAATCTGGTATCTGTTTTGAAAAATTTTAATTTTAACCCTCCGAACAAAAATTCTTTCCAAAACTCACTCATGCGATTTTCATTTTTCAGCCCAGGTTTAAAAATCAGCATCGACTCGGGAAATGCGAATATGGACAAACAGTACACACCAGATCATAGGCATCATGCTCATTTTTTTCAAAACACACTGTTGAGTTAAAAAAATATCTACATTAACCCTTTCATAACTGATCGTTTACGTAACCCACTTTCACGATTTCTGCTATTTCGCCAATGTTTACCCGTGGTTAAATTTCAATTCTACTAGGAAATTTGGTTGGGTCGAGTGTTCTGAAAAGGTTTCTTCCAAAGCAGATTGTGCCCCCTGGCGGTGGAAGGTGGCACTATAGGAATATCTCTGATTCTATGGGCCCGATTACGACGGAGTTTGGCTCATTCGATTTGATATCTATAGCCTTAAATATTTTAGCTGCACTTTCGACCACTAGGATGCGCTTTCCGATCTTGGGTTTTATGAGCCCAATTACGACGGGCTTTGTCTCATTCGACTTGATTTCGATAGCCTTACAGATTTCAGTCATATTCGTATAGAACAGATTATTAATATTTTGGGCCCGGGCGGATTAGCTAGTATGAAATAAAAATGATTAACGCATATCTATTCTATTATATAAAGAAGAAACGGTGACTGACTGACTCATCAACGCCCAGCCGAAACTACTCAAGGAAGTCAGGTTCATGAAATTTGGACTGTAGATTGCTGTTATGGCGTAGGCAAGCAATAAGAAAGGATTTTTGAAAATTCCCCCCCCCGAAGGTGGGTTAAAGGGGAGGTTCGAATGTTTTAGATCATTTTGCTATATCTCTGCAGCAGTTTTAGGTAGGAGCGTGAAATTCCAGAAAATAAATTTACTAAAAAAATAATTGAACATGTGTTTCAGCATCTTTAGAAATCCCCCCCCCCCCCCCCCCCCCGAAGGGGGTTAAAGGAGCGTGGTCGAATGTTTTAGGTCATTTCGCCATATCTCAGCAGCAGTAATAGGTAGAAGCGCGAAAATCAGGAAAACAAATCTACTAAAAAAATTATTAAACACCTATTTTAGCGATTTTAGAAATTCTCCCCAGAAGGGGTTTAAAGGGGGGTGGTTGAATGTTTTAGGTCATTTCGCCATATCTCAGCAGCAGTTATAGGTAGGAGTGCGAAATTAAGGAAAACAAATCTACTAAAAAATGAATAAAACAAGTATTTCAGCATTCCCCCCAGAAGGTGGTTAAAGAGGGGGGGGGGGGGGTCGAATTTTACGACGGAGTTTGGCTCATTCGATTTGATATCTATAGCTTTAAATATTTTAGTTGCACTTTCGACCACCAGGATGCGCTTTCTGATTGTGGATTCTATGAGCCTGATTACGATGGGGTTTGCCTCATTAGACTAGATTTCGATAGCCTTACAGATTTCAGTCATATTCGTATAGAACAGATTATTATTATCTCGGGCCCGGGCAATGCTGGGCAGGTTAGCTAGTATACAAGAACATATTACACAGTTCTTTCTAATGTGATACATTAGAAAAAGTTGCTTTCAGAAAATTGATGATCATGAAGCTCAAAGCACTTAAGTATTTCAGCAAATCATATGAAATTATGGTGCAGACAATGAGAATTTAAATTCCTCTCTTTTTCCTTTTTTCTGTGCATTTTGTTTTTACAGGTTACTTCTAGTGTCTGTGAGAGCACTGCATGTCAGGATGGCCCAAGCAGTTGTAGGCTATGTAATAACTATTTTTATACTTTTCATTATTTGTATCCCAATTATACTGATTAATAAAGCAATCATATGAATAAAAAGTTTTTAATTCAGTGAAAATTTCACTCAGTTGGAAATTTTTCTTCCCATATGATTTATTTATCAATCAGTATGATTGGGATAAAAAATAACAAACGTATAATTACATATCCATTATTTGATGGAGTTCCTTTACCCAAGGTTTATTTTGTTAAGCTGCATCAAATCACAGATTTGGTGTTTAATGTCTAAAGATTGTCTGAGTGAGTAGTGTCAGCCAGAGTTGTCCAGGATAGTTTAGCTGTTAGCAGGATTTGAAATTAGCAGTACTTAGTCTTATTTTGCACCTATAAATTTCATTTTGACAGCCAATTTTATACCCATGCTGCATCAAATCACAGATTTGGTGTTTAATGTCTAAAGATTGTCAGAGTGAGTAGTGTCAGCCAGAGTTGTCCAGGATAGTTTAGCTGTTAGCAGGATTTGAAATTAGCAGTACTTAGTCTTATTTTGCACCTATAAATTTCATTTTGGCAGCCAATTTTATACCCATTTGTTACTTCTGATACCTCATCTTTTTATTTTTTTAACTAGTGAAAATTACTTTTTCCAACCAGTTAACTGCTTAGTTCTTGTCTAAGGTGGCCAAGTATTATTTATTTATTTTTTTACTTAATGGTTATCCTAAGTTACATTTTCTAGGCAACAAATGAGTCAACCTTTGAAATATTTGCATTTAATAATTATATTAAGCCAGGCGTCCATCTTAGAGTCTTTCCACGTACACCTAAGGAATATGCGTAACATATTTTTGGAAACCTTGGAAGAGAGGATTAATAAAATTTTATCCTGAATTACCAACAGGTTATGTACAATCAATAAGAGTTTCTAATTTCATATTCTTATATGAAAAACAATCAACAAAGAAATTATTGCATCTTATTTTATTTTATTTAAAATAAATGAAAAAAACTCGTTTTTTTTGGCAAGGCCTTTTACTACATAGAACAGTAGGAGATTAATAACATAGTTTATTATTATTATTATCATACAAAAACACACATAGAATTATTTGTATTAAGTAAACTTAATCTCCTGCATTTTTCTTTTTTTTTTTATTCAATAAAAAAATATTATAAAGCAGTTTTTTTTAATATAACAAAATAATTAATAAAAATGACATTAATTTAAGTGAGAAGAAACAGTTAAAAAAAAATCTAGTTTATAATCTTTCATTTATGTGCTTCTTTAAGATTTCATTTGACAGCATTAGAATTTTTAAATATTCTATATTAACACTGCTATTATTTGAAAACACTTTGAATAGTATTTAAAAGAAAACAATAACACGAACATTGGAAGTTCTTAAGTATGAATACTGATAAATTAATCTATTAAAATTCTAAATTAAAATTCTTCAATAAAAAATATTTTTTTACTTGTTATTTAAATTTTATAATGTGTCACAAAATTGCTTTCTGTAGCACATGTTTAACAATGATTGATTTATTTTTAAATAATATTCATTTCAATATAAATATTATGATAGAACAGCAAATGTCAGTTTTGAGGAGTTCTAAATAGATTTTCCATGTCAAACATCATTATATTTCTTTATTTTTAAATGATTTAAATGTCAATTTAGTTAAATATATAATAATACCTGTGATCATCTATATCTTCTAACTGTTGCTTTACATCAGATGTCAACCGCTCTTGTCGTATTCTTCTATGAAGAAACTTTCCAATAACACCCATTCCATACTGTCTTCGATCAAAGTTTTGGAATTCTTGACTTAAAACCTAGAAAAAAAATATAAGGTACCATTAAAAATATCATTGCAAAAAAAAAATATTTCAATTAACATTACAAAAGTATACAAAATGCTAAGAAGCAAGAAAGAAAGAGAATAATACTAGATTAATTTTAACACAATTATTCAAATTGGTAAAG
This sequence comes from Maratus michaelseni, assembly GCA_963931845.1. Lineage (NCBI taxonomy): Eukaryota > Metazoa > Arthropoda > Arachnida > Araneae > Salticidae > Maratus > Maratus michaelseni. Next base: position 260,374,880 of record OZ007587.1, read on the forward strand.
AAATCATATGAGTTGTAATTTTCCAACTGGACGAAAAATGTCCGACCCGGAAAAATGTCAAATCTTGGCCCGGACATTTTTCGTCCAGTTGGAAAATTACAACTCAAAAGAGAATAATAGAATGAAAGTAAATTACTTTGTTCCATATTCGTTTCATTCCAACATCTGTACTTGGTAGTTCCACTTGAGGGGTGGTGCGTTGCCAAGATTGGGCACGAGGTCTGAAAGAACACAGATATGTAAGAATTTTAAATTTACAAAGCCACATACGCATCTGAGAATTATTAATATTGATCAAAATTACTAACACTTGCCTGGAATCTACTGTATCTACACTGGGAGTTCCTTGTGTTGCTGGCAGAAACAACCTTGCAGCTAAAAGTTTGTCCGTTTGACATGGAACTTCTGACGTACTTGATGGTTGCTGTTCAAAAAACACATCATCGACAAGCTGACTAGTATCAGGAAAAAGCTGTAAATTGAGAGAAATTGTATAAATAAAATTTTTTAAAGTTATGAAGCAAATTAAATAGAAGAATATGAATACTAAAATTTCTATATAAAAATAATACCTTTTTTTTGTACATATAACATGTGGTTTTTATATATATATATATAAAAAAAAAAAAACATGAAAAATCAGGAGCATATATGATACATGAAGATTTGAGATATGAATATTGCTGCATTCCGAGTGTAATAATATGTATACATATGTATATATATATATATATAACTATTAAATATGATGAATATTAATATTATCAGTAATATTATAAGTTCTACTAATATTATTAGCAGATAATAATATTTGCATGTTTCTTTGTATTTTTTAAATAGTTGGTAACACTGAACTTTAAGTGTATCTGTAGAGTTTCCCAATCCTCTCTATGTATGATTACTGGATGATCATTTTTTATTTCAATATATGAAAACATGAAGCAATATTTTATAAATATTACACAATAATTATTATAATTGTTAGGTTTTGATATAATAAAGTCTGTTTGAAATATATTCCCCAGAATTTTTATTGCATATTTTTTTCCCAAATAAGGTATTAAAAGTCAGGGTGCATATGTTATACAAGGGTGCAGCATGCAGAAATAAGGAAATTTCCAAAGAAAGAGCCTAAAGAATCTAGCTAAAACATTTATTTTAGGTGGCATAAATAATTTAGAAGTTAGTTAGTAGGATTAAAGTCCATAAAATAACAGCTATTGGAAATAATCATAAAGAAAATCAGAAAATTTACAAAGTGAGTAAATTTTGCAAAATATTCAGAAAACTGCTTCCAATAAAGAAAACCACAATCAAATAAAGCATTAATTAGTAACAGAAGATAATGAATACATTTTTGATAATGAACCAAATTTAAATGATTATTATTTATCCTTTTATTTATATGAAAAATTATATCCAATTTGAGCAAACCTGAAAAAATAAAATTGATTTGTATTATGATTAAAACTTCCTAATTAAAATAAATAAATAAAATAAGAATATGAAACATACTATTAAAGAAAAATTGCAACCTAAACTATGTGCAATGCACGATTTTTTTTTTTTCAATAATGCTTTATTTAATAAGTTTTAAATAAAGATATGACACATTAAAATTTAAGAGGAAAAAAATTGCTGGAAATAATTGAATAAAATAACGAAAAAAAAAAAAAGAAAACCTGGAACTACTACAATGTTTTAAGGACCAGTGGTACTACTAGGAGTTTAGAATTATATGTCCCTAGGACACAAACAGTTTCAAATGTTCGGGCCTTTTTACAAAAGCATGTTTTATAATAATAATTGTACTTAAATTCCAAGTGTGAAACATATTTTTTGGTAAGTGTCCATATAATTTTTATAATCAAGAAACATAAATATATCAAGAAATAATCAAATAATGTCGTTTAAATAAAAAAGAAAACTGCCCAGTTAAACTGAGGGCATTGAGCTCACAGGCTATTCACACTAATTGTATATTATACACTTATTTCAAAGAATTTGAAATAAGCCCCTCGAAAAATAAAGAAATCGACAATATATTAAGGGGGGATCATCCCCTCATTCCCCCACCCCCTTATAGTTAACAATTGAACCCCCAAACCTAATCAGGGAAGCCCTTTATTACAATGAACATATATACTAAATTCGAAGCAAATCGGATAATTCTGCATGAAAAACCCATTTATCTAAATTAAGGGGGATTACCCCCGTATCCCCCTTTATACTTAACCAATGAACCCCAAGACTAACCAGGGAAGCTCCTTACCACAATGAGCCTATATACAAAATTTGAAGAAAATCGGATAATTCTCCATGAAAAACACATTCATCTAAATTAAGGGGGGAGGATAAGCCCCCCCCTTTACCCTCTTTATACTTAACCAAAGAACCCCCTAAACTAATCAGGAAAGCGCCTTATCACAATGAACCTATATACAAAATTTTAAGAAAATCGCATAATTCTGCCTGAAAATCGCAGTTATCTAAATTAAGGGGGGGCAGCCCTCCATTACCCCCTTTATACTTAAACAATGAATCCCCAAAACCAATCAGGAAAACGCTTTATCACCATTAACCTGTATACAAAATTTGAAGAAAATCGGATAATTCTGCATAAAAAACCCATTTATCTAAATTAAGGGGGGATTAGCCCCCCCTTTCCCCCTTTATACTTAACCAATGAACCCCCAAAACTCTTCAGAGAAGCGCATTATCACAATGAACCTATATACAAAATTTGAAGAACATCGAATAATTCTGCATAAAAACTCATTTATCTAAATTAGGGGGGGGGGGGTTATCCCCCCTTTCCCTCTTTATACTTAACCAATGAACCCCCAAAACTATTGACAGAAGCGCATTATCAAAATGAACCTATATACAAAATTTGAAGAAAATGGGATAATTCTGCATGAAAAACCTATTTATCTAAATTATGGGGGTTAGCCCCCCATTTGCCCCCTTTATGCTTAACCAATGAACCTCCAAAACTAATCAAGGAAGTGCCTTATCACAATGAACCTATATACAAAATTTGAAGAAAATCGAATAATTCTGCATAAAAACTCATTTATCTAAATTAGGGGGGGGGGGGGGGGGGTTATCCCCCTTTCCCCCTTTATACTTAACCAATGAACCCCCAAAACTATTGACAGAAGCGCATTATCAAAATGAACCTATATACAAAATTTGAAGAAAATGGGATAATTCTGCATGAAAAACCTATTTATCTAAATTATGGGGGGTTAGCCCCCTATTTCCCCCCTTTATGCTTAACCAATGAACCTCAAAACTAATCCGGGAAGAGTCTTATTCACAAGGAACCTATAAACAAAATTTAAAGTAAAACGGTTATTTTTTATCAAGAGTTATCGCGTTACGTACATACATACATACATACGTACGTACATACATACAGACAGAACCGGCGGGCACATAAGCTCTCAGGCTTTGATAGCCTGTGAGCTAAAAATAGATAAATAAATATATATATTTACAAAAAAAACAAACAAAACAACAACAACAAAAAAAAAAACCAGTTTAATATGGATTTAGATAAAAGTAAAATTTTACATTCTTCCACTAAATAAATAATCAAATAATTTTTTTTTTTTAAATAATTTGATTTTTGACTAAAGTTTGAACTGAAGTTTGCAAATTAATTAATTATTAACTTAACTTACTTATTCTGCTTTTTATTTATTTTTTTTTTTCGTAAAAAGTAACAATATAATATTTTTATCATAAAATAAATCTTTGTACATATGGGGGATGCAAATGAGAAGAGAAAGATGCAAACCTGTTGTGATGGAAGCCCATTATCTTGCTGGTCATCACCTAACGAACCATCAACATTTGTCACTGTATAACTATTAGCTGCATGGTTTGTATGGCTAAGCCAAAATTTCCTAGATGAACACCTTCTAACTATTGTCTGAAAATAAAAACAAAACCATTCAGAACTAAATTAAGTAACTTTGAGATTAAAAAAAAAAAAAAAAAGCTTGGAAAGGGGCTTTTTTGAGATAAACAGGGCAGAAGAGGTTTTTTTTTTGGTTTTTTTTTTTTTTTTTTTTTTTAAATAAAGTGTTTTAAAGATTTTAAGAAAAATTTGATGCCTTTTATTATTAATAAATAAATAACCAGTCATTTAAATTACCCCTGTGACAGAGCTATCTTCAAATGTCTAGCAACGCTAATAATGTTTTCAAAAATAGTCTGCAGTATGCAATATATCATATAAATCTACTCTTGCTGTTGTTGTAGTGCTAATTAATTATGGCATCATAGATATATACATATATATGCATGTACAAACTGTTTACATCAATTACATAAATAAATTAAAAAAAAAAAAAAAACTTGAGACAAACAAAGAGGTTTATTTAAGGCATTAGATAAAAAATGAAACTTTTGGAAAATGCTTCATTTAAATCAAGGCAATACTGTTTTATCATTTTCCAGAATTCTTGACACAACTGTGGATTTAATGCATGATATAAACGAAGTTGATATATTTTTGAAGTGGATATAAAAACTTGTGCCATTTCTATTAATTAATGCAGTTTTAAATTTTTTTTCTGACAGATTTATATCCTGCAGGAGGATTATTTGGTACAATAAAAGCATGCACATCTGTTGTGCCAATCTCTTGTACATTTCCATCCTCTTCTCTGGTTCTTTTCTTCATTATATTGCTTATCACAGAACCCCAGCTTTCGCATATTGCTTCAGATACTGGAATTGATAAGCAGAAACTGAAAAACTTTATAATATGAGGAAGTTTTGGTTCTTTTCAGAAAAACATTGCTTTCACCTCATTTTTTTTTTCTTTTAAGTATTATTATATCAGGGGTGATTCTGAGTAAAAAAAAAAAAAATCTGAAATTCACAGCAAATTTTCTGAAAGATTACAGCAGAGGGGAGAGGGGGTAAATCCCCTCTTGGCAATACTTATTTTTGTTGCAGGTTGGGCTAACTGAGTTTTTGGTTCGGGTCGATTTCAGGTTGAATGTAGATTCCTGCAAATTAGATTCGGGTTAACCCGATTTTTCAAAAGTTAGTTCAGTATATTATATCAGATTAAAACTATACCTATAATAATATGATTGTGTGTATTGAGGTTTGTGTGTGTGCTGTGTTTTTAAAGAGACTGTTTCATTTTTTCCACGGTCCTTTCACGAAATTTGCATTTTTTCTGCGACCCTTTTGGCGAAATTTGCATTTTTCCCGTGATCCTTTGACAAAATTCACATTTTTTTTTCGGCAATCCTTTGACAAAATTTGCTTTCTTTTTGCAATCCTTTGACAAAATTCGCATCTTTTCCACGGCTTTTGACGAGATTCATGTTTATCAGCAATCCTTTGACGAAATTCATGTTTTTGCTGCAATCCTTTGACAAAATTTAATTTTTTCAATTATCCTTTGACAAAATTTACATTTTTCCCGCAATCCTGATGAAATTCGCATTTTTCCTGCGATCCTTTGATGAAATACCCCTTTTTTGATGATATTTACCTTTTTCTGCGATCCTTTGATGAAATTTGCTTTTTTACAATCCTTTGACGAAATTTGTTTTTCTTCTGTGATCCTTTTACGAAATTAAATTTTTTTTTCTACGGCCTTTTAATGAAACTGTTTTTCCCACGATCCTTTGACAAAATCAGTGATTTTTTTCTTTCTGCGAATAATTGATGAAATTGATTTTTTTCGACGACATTTGTCAAAATTCTCGATATTTTTCATGTCTGAATTTTCGGACTGATGACAGATTTTTTAAAAATTTTCAGAAACGAATACTTTAAATTTTTGGAAAATTCTGAACAGAATCACTCCTGTATTATATGTTTTTAGTCTACTGGTGCCCTAAAAAGTCTGCAACGCCTGTCGCACATATTCTGCCATGGGATAAATTACCTTCCAAAATTTCCACTTTCCCCCTCCCTCATCCTCTCTGTTAGTAATGTGCCAGCAAAAACTATTTAAACTTAAAAAATATTTTAGTGAAAATATTCATTTAACAACTTATTTAAAAAGATAGTCATTGCTAAACTTTCGAATACTATGCCGAATGCAAATAAAATTTCTATCCTGCATAAGATAATTCCAGATTCTTTATAATGTGACGTTTTCCCTCACAATGTTGTCTTCTTACAATGTCTAAATCTTTTATTGCATCGTAGGTGATGTGATAATGGTCAGAGGGATGATGCGATAATGATTATACAGTGAAGAATTTTCCCTTTTAAGTGATTATTTACTGCTGTGATGTCTTTTCTCATTTTCTCTCATAGAAAGTAAGAAGGTTAGCTGTTTAGGCAATCAGGGTATACTCTAAAATCAGAACATTTTGGGGGATTTCTTCTAGTCTTTAGTGAAAATTGTGGCATTTTGATTATGAGAATTAACTTTCTTTCTTTTGATACTGAGAGTGTAGTTTTCAATCAGTGGTTGCTTGACAGTACTACTATTTGCCTTGTATTGTCTGTGTTTGCTCATAAAAAACAACAGAAATTGATCAAAATTAAATATATATATATATATATATATATATATATATATACAAGGTTTGATAAGTGCTCCAATTGAATTTTGAAAGAAGAAAACTTACTAAAAAACTGAAATTGAGAAAAAAGGTAGATTTGTTCAAATATTTCTAATTTAATTTGCAGGTATAAAGAAAAGTAAGAGAGTATGCCAGACATTATTTTCTTTCTTTTACAAAGATGTATATGCTAAAACATGTACATTAATTTCTATTTATGATTTAAAAAGCAATAGCCCAGTCACCTGAGAGGGGTTTTTAATCATTATTACTTGTAAAATGCACAATTTCATTGTTTTACTTGTTCAGAAGTATTTTTTAGTAAATATGTGATGCGTAAAACCAACTTAATGAAAAAACACAAGTAGCCAAAATAAATTTAGCATTCAGATTCTTCATGGCTTCACGAAAAGAGCCCATTCTTTAATCTTCTGAGACAAATAAAAGAAAGAGAGGAAGTAAAAAAGTAGTAGCAGTAACACACATACTTTGTTGCTATTATTCTTCACTCTCCCTTTCATTAATTTTGCACTAAATAAATTTGATTATTGTTATGTCACAGACAAACACTTAATTATTTCTTTCAATATTTAAAATTTTTATTTTCAAAATTTAAAATTTATTTATTTTTAAACTTAAAATGTTTAATTTCCTGTAATTCCCGTTTTTCAAATTTATCTATCTGACGGCAATCATATATTTATGTTTTATTGCTTTTCGTTTCAAAACAATTGCCATCTTTCTTTTAAAACAGCTTCTTTCCCACCTTTTCAAATTTTGAAATACCATTGCCACTTCTCTAAACTTTTAATGTTCAAAAATTACTTCACTATCGCATTTTGTGTACTCTGCCCATCTATTTCCAGTACTGTGGCATTTGCTTTGAAGCTTTCTACATCTGCTACGAGGTTAAGGTGTGAATTTTGCTCAATTGATAGTGTCTTTCTAACGCTTGCCCCTCTTCTCTTCTGGACACTGATCTGAAAAGGCATTCGCATGAGCGCTCCAACTAAAAGTTTTTTTTTTTTTGTTAGAAATAGGCCTACTGTTGGGCTTATACAAGTCCTTCAGAACAGTCCTCTTACTTTTTATTACTTTATTCGGACAACAATTTTTATTTTGAATTAATATTGCAAGTAGAATTTAATGTATTTTAATTAAGTTCCATACAACGAAGTGTTCCACGAGTAAGCTATTTCATTTGAAGAGTTTGTCTACTAACAGGCTGAATTGGTCAAATTACTTTTATATATTTTGTGATCAAAGGATAAAAATACGACATGAGATTCTACATGACGAATTAGTTCTTCATATCATGTTTTTTGTCTTCATGACTTCTATAGATGCCTCAGAGATGGAACTGTTTCCTTTGAAATAGTCAATTTTTCTGACAGAGATTTCCTCTATCGGCATGAATGCTTTTGGTGGGATCAGGGTCATCTTGTTCAAATTAAACAAACTCTAATAGTGTTTTATACTATAGTAAGAAATAACTAATACCATTTATATTTCCATAATATCTAAAGATATAAGTTTATGATAGGAGTCAAATAATGTTAATATCTCCATAAAATGATACACGAAGTGAATGCTATTGTTAACTTTGGTACAAAATGTTATAATTTCGCCATTTAATAATGAATAAATTTTGTGAGGTTGTGCACATACTGTATGAAATTATCTATATAAAATTTTCTGTTTTTAAATGAATAAAAATATGTTGTTCAATTGATGTCCATTTATTGTCTTTTAAAAGTTTATTTTTATTGTATATACAGTAGAGCGCCGCTAATCCGCAAAGGCCTCTAATCTGCAATCAATTTATGAATGTAAACAAAGAAATTTAATTCTTGAAAAATGCTTCATTGGTGACAAAATTTTGAATTTTGAAATTTTTTTTCACCAATTTTAACATTTTTCTTATCTTTATATATAGCTATTATATATCATATAACATTCTTCTTTATAGTTTAAAATGAAAGCACATTTAATTAGTATATTATTTTATATACTCATTTCTTCATACAATACTTGTAAAATACAATTTGAGCTTTTGTGATTTTTTATTTATTTTTTATTTTAATGATAAAAAATCCTTACTTAGACAATATATTTTATAATTTTTTTTTCATTAAATCGTAATTATAAAATTGAAAAACACATAAAAAAATACACATATATTGCTTTTGAACTCTTACTTAAAGATAAAATTCAACACTATAAACCAAATGTCTTAAAACAGACAACAATTGATGCCATATTTAAGAAATTTAAAAAATAATAAATTATTTTTTACATAGTTATTACTTTATCTATATATTAAAATGTGTAATTTATTTATTTTTTATATTAGCAATCTAAATTTGTCCAAAATATGAATTAAAAAAAATGTAAACAAAGATTAAATAGACATGGCCTGTAATCCGCAAAAAGCCTCCAATCCACACAACACTTGGAACCAAGCTTTGCGGATTAGTGGCTTTCTACTGTATATTGATTTTTCGGTTATGTGCCTTTAAAGTTTAAACTAGTAAATTTAAATAATGAAGAATATGAAATATTCAATTAAATAATGATATAAGCACTTAGATAAATGAAATTGGATGATTAATTAATTTATTGGATCTGTGAAAATATCTCAATTGAAATCAGTAAGAGAATTATTTAAAATAAAAACAACTTCAAACATAAATATTATTCTGGCACATCTAAATTGTAGATTATTAGTGTTTTCAGGATGCTGTAGCTAAAGTGTTCAGGTAAGAATGTTTTTGTTATTTCACTATGAAAATATTTATTTAACTTGTTCTTTCTTTTATTTTCACAATATGCATGTGTACTCTATTTTTACCACTTTCGATAACTGTGCCTAAATTATTTCTCTTCTCTTTTTGAAATATCAAAAATTTAAAAGTCTAATTAATTATTCAAAATTCTCTATCACCACTATTTTAGATAATTCCAAATTCCCTTTCTATCTTTTTCTTTTTCATTATAATTATAACGACTTGAAAAAGCTGTATGTTTTTGTGTGCATCTTAGTTTTCAAATCATCTGGAAAGAATTTTGATTACTAATCCCACCTCTACTTCGCTAGTGCAAAAAACAATAAAGAATTGCTAAGGTATGATTTTTCTGCAGATAGTTTCTGTAGCACATTGTTGATCTGATGAAGGACTTTTACAAAAATAACAAAGGCCGAAGAACTTAAATACCTATAATTAAAATTTTACTTTAACTTTATAAAGTAAGGTATTAATAACAAAGCTAACACATACTGTAGTGATAAGTCCAAGACTATCAATGAGAATCTGGAATGCTGAGTCTTTTCTCCGATGTTTTTGAAACAATATGGAATTACGTGATGCTAAGCTTTCAGTCCTTCTTGGTCCATCAACAGTATCTGTCTGGACTGAAGGTTGCAACCGGGAGGCAGGAGCTTGTTGGTGTTGAGAAAGGGAATGAGCTTGCTGAGACACAGCAGGATAACATGAAACATCCTCAAGCTGTGGTGTTTCTTCAGTCTAAAATAAAAAAAGACATTATATAATGTCAGACACCAGCAAGGAAAATAAATTACATTAATACTATATATGGATAAAATAATGAAAAAAATAATTTTAACACAGTTAAATAAGGAAAAAGGTACTGAAATAAATGGGTAAATATTATCAAATTTAATGAAACATATTCTTAAAAAAAAAAAAACTATACTCTGTAAATGGCCTTATGTTTATTAGGGGGTGCACAATCTTTTTAAGCGAAGGGCCACTTACAAAAATGACTGGGTTGTCGAGGGCCACAATAAAAATTTTTTTATTTCTAGGAGGTGTGACCGGAGGGGGGGGGTGGATCAGATTAAAAAACATAAATTTTGGAAGGGTAGATTTAGCCCCCTAGGTTCCTCAACGTATTCAGTTCTGTTGGCAATGATATATCAACAGTTTACGTTTGTATTTATACAAGAGATATAGCTAAGATTATTTTCAAAGAGTGAAAATACTTCTTGACTTTATTTGAAGGAATAAATTCAGCTTTAATGATTGCCAGTGCCGAAAAAAAAAAAATTCTGTTTTCATGAATGAAGGTTGAGAGGAGGAGAAACATACATTATTCTAAATTGTACTTCTTAACATATTCAGTCATAAAATGTGGATATCAAAGGGGTGCATAACCTTTATAAGAGGAGGGGCAGTCACAAAAATGACTGGATTGTCGAGAGCCAACATCCATAGAGTGGACAAAATTTTGTTTCGGGCAAGGAGGGGTGGGGGGGGGGGGGGGGGGCCTAAAAGTTCATAAAAATGCTAATTTTAAAAGGAGGGTTAGCTCCTTATACTCAACCACCTCCTTAGTCAGCATAACACAATTCAGTTGGAAAGGATGGAAAAAACTTGCATTTTTTTTTCCATGCGCGATTGACAATATTCATAGTTTTTTTCCTAGTGATTGACGAAATTCATGATTATTACGCACACGTTCGGCGAAATTTGTGATTTATACACACCCGATCGGCAAAATTTGCGATTTTTACGCGCCCAATCGGCAAAATTTGCAATTTTTTCACATCCGATCGGCGAAATTTGCAATTTTTCGCACCTGATTGGCAAAATTTGTGATTTTTACGCACCCGATTGGCGAAATTTGCGATTTTTACGTCCCCGATTGGCAAAATTCGCGATTTATATGCACTCGATCGGCAAAATTTTCGATTTTTACGCACCCGATGGATGATATTTGGCAAAATTCGCGATTTCTACGCACCTGATCGGCGAAATTCGTGATTTTTTTGCGTCCGATCGGCGAAATTGATCCGCGGGCCACAGGTTGTGCACCCCTATAGTTTATCAAGCTCTTCAATCTCTATGAATGCACATACAGTTAACTCCCTTTAATCCCCAACTCTAAAATCTGCACACTGTTTCAGATGTAAACGGTGAAAATTTGGTTGTGTTAACTTTGCAAGAGAAATTAATGGCGGCAATTGGATTGATGATCAGTAATCAGTTTCTTCCCCTTAAATTTTTGTTTTTTGAATGAAGTAATTAACTATTATTACTTTAACTATTTTTCCTTCTTGTTACATATTGTAACAATAAAAAAAACATGGTGTCACCCAGCAAATTTTCACAGAATAGTTTGAAAACCATTTTGTAACAGAAGCCAATATACATTGTAGTACAAAGGTCAGTTTACCTGTAAACGTTAAAGTATTATTGCTCTTAGACAATTGTGCTGCACATCCAAAAATATTACAAAAAGACGTCTCTACATTACTTTTACCTCCGATTACGAATTCTCTTATTGAGCCAATGGATCAGGGAATTATTTGTAGCATGAAATGCCAATACAAAATAGAATTTATACACAGAATTATAACCTCTGATTTATCAGCTAATATGGAGGAGTATAGAAGGCAATTTACAATTAAGGGCTGTATTTTTCTGGCTAATGCATGGGTCTCTGTATGCAAAGACACTTTAGTAGGTGCAAGGCATAATTTGTGGCCAGCATCTTTATTTATAGACAGTAATGGTGATGATTTTGACTTTGGTGGCTTCAGTTTGGATAGTGCTGAACAGAAATCTGCAGAAAAATTTACTAACACAAAACTAAAACCAAAAAATTCACTAACTGTTGTGCCTGATTTCTTATTTGGAGAAAATATAATTGAATAGGTATCCTCCCAAGATGAAGCTCCAATTACAGAGAGTTTCATAGATAATGACATTATAAGTACTACTCTGCTAAACTCTACTGAAAAGCAGGATAATTCTGATCCAGAGTATGATGATCAAGGTGAAAAAATAACTTTAGCAGGACTTGGATATGGGTTATAAATATCTGAATTTTCTTCAGAAACATAGTTTTGTCTCAGAACAAGGAATAATAACTATACATGACTCAAAAAAAAAAAAAAAAAAAAAAAAAAAAAAAAAAAAAAATAATAATAAAAAAAAATAAATAAATAAATAAAATAAAATAAAAAAATAAAAATACAAGACCAAAAGTTATAAGTTGTTAATCAAATGACAATTGATACTATGTTTAAAAGTTATAAAAACAAACAAAAGAAATTGTAAAATAAAATTTAAATAATTTTTCCTTAAATATAATGTGATTTTTAATTAAATAATATAATGTTTTACAATATCTTTCTTCTTCATCAATTAATTTATGCATTAATAATTAATTTACTGTAAAATTACAGGAGAAAAAAAATTAAACAAATTAATGACTTATAATCCGCACAACCTTTGGTCTCAATCTGTGTGGATTTGAGAGAGTTGACTGTAATATAATTGATGCATACATAACTCAGACAAGGATTTACTAATCTGGATCATGTATTTATTTTAATAGATCCATCATTAGATGGCTCTATGCCAGTCTTACTAAGATAAAAATCTTATATACATGCATACATACATATGAAATAGGTTTGAAAATAGCAAAAACAGATTCAGGGAACCTCAAAATGTAAAAATACACTAATTTTTCCATAATCAGGTTTTTATCACGATTACAATACTTTTCTTACATTGTATGTATACAGAAAGTAACAAGAAAAACTTTAAAAGCCATCTTTCACCGATTTTGAATAATTTGCATAAAAATAACATATTAAAACTTACACTAAAACATATAACTTAAATGCTGCTTTTTTAAAAATATTTCAGAATGTATTATTCTAATAGCTGAATTAGTTATGAAAATGCTTATTTAATTTTTGAAAGTACCGTATTTTCCCAGTACAGAGTGCAAAAAATTGATAAGTTCTTTTTAAAAAGTAATTTTTGGTATCAATTTAAATATAACATTCCAACAAACAGCTAATGTTAAATAAAACGAATTATATTTTTAACAGGGCCACAATGTTTTCATGCTTTTATTTGCTTTACTAAGCACATGTATTTGATTGCCCCAGTATCGAATACATGCTGCCCCATTTGCACCAAATTCTCTTCTCCTTTTAACTGCTTTTTTACTTAACTTCAACATAAAGCACTAATATATCACACTACTGATGATACAGCAGCATTATTGATCATAAAACCACCTGCACTATTGGAGCAGGTAAAAAGAAAAAAATCACCAGAAATAAAACATCAAATTTGTCCCTTTAGATACACAAAGACAAACTGAAACTTGATTTTAAATCAGACTACAAAATGAAAATTGCCAGGATGAACTGGCAAATACATATGCAGTTAGATTAATATGAAATCTTATTTTATTAATTTAAATTATCGAATATTCTTATATGTAAAAATTATAAGAATCTTTCTGCAGTATATATATTTTTTGTTGTTGTTAAGTAGGACATAGAAAAAATACGAGATTTTTTTTAAAATTTTGACCAAAATTTTCTTTTAGTAGTAAGGGGTGCAAAAATTATGCAAGGGTGTAAATTATGTGATTAAATATGGCATAAATAAACAGAAAACAACAATGATGCTCAGATACCTTTGTACATTATTTTATAAATTTTACACCTTTAGCAAACTGTTGTTCACATTCATACATTTTAACACAAGAAATATTTTTATGTTGATATCAGTACATATTTTGCATTAACTATTAAATTTTTAATGTTATAATGACTATTAACCTCTTCGCTCCCAGATGAAATAACTCTACAGAGTAGGTATTCCAGACTAAGAGTGAAAGGGTAAAAATACTTGCTTAAAAGCTGAACCACTTGATTCTAAAAGCATATATTTCAAATGCTTCTAAATTAAAAAAAATATAGAAATATATTAAAACAAGTGAAGATTAATTATTATACATGATGTCAAATTTTAGTATATATAGAATAAACATTTGAGTAAAAGCATAATTATTTTTAAACAGAATAATCTATAATAATAAGTATTAAATAAAACATATTCCAAGGCAAAAATTATATGTGCCTAGAACATTTTTATATATTTGCTAATATTCAGAAAATATTTGGTACTTACTTATTATCACAATGAACCCAAAATAAATCATTAAGGTACAATGCCAATTAGAGCAAAACAATTGGCAATCCTAATTAAAGCATAATTAAACAACAGTTATCACAGTAGAATAGCTGCCAACCCTAACTGATCCATAAATGGATGCTTCTTTGTTATACGGGTCTTAGTGCTTTTAACAAAAGTTTGGTGCAATTTGGACTTCAGAAAGTGAGGTTCATTGTGAAATGATATAAACAGCAATAAAAACAAACCTGATGAACAGCTATGCTTATTTATGTACACATTTGAAAATTGATTCTAATTACATAAATTACTTCTATTTGTACAAAAAAATAGATAAATGCTCTTTATATTAAATAAATTGTATACGTATGGAAAAAAAATGCTTGTGTCTGTGAAACAGTGAATAGTCTGAAAGAAAATAAGTATGAAAAATTTCCTTATCTTGCCAAAGTCATTTTTTCTATCTTGCCAAGGCCGCTATAACTAAGAAGTACCCATAAATGTATGTAATGTATATTCATACATAATAAAATTATGAATGCATCAAGTTTATTTTGATTTCTCCTGTTCTTATTTATCATTGCACTCCCCCCCCCCTTTCTAATAAAGTGTAAACAATTTTCTTTTTCCTAGCAAGTGAAGTTGTTATACCATTCTTAAAAGAAACATATTTTACCATATGACTGAATATGCAAAAATCGCCACAAAACAACAGATGGCATTTGGAGGTGCAGCATTGCTTAAATATGACTATCAGAAATTATATCCATGTAAACATTCTTTTCCATAAATAACAAAAATATTATAATTTTGGTACAGTTTATATAATAGGGTCCATGATAATAAAAAAAATTACCACATATTCTAATCAATGTATGAGCATATTATAAATTGAAAACAAAATTTCAGTTAATACATAAACATAAGCTAGTTTACTTATTTATTCCTTTTATTTTTTTTAACATAAAATGTAAAATAATTGCAATATTTACCTTTAGTTCACCCCACTTTTTGCTCAATAATCTCCTCCTCCTTTCTGTCCATCTTTGATAACTATTATGCTCAGTCTCTTCGTCAAGACCAAAGAAAGACGCAGTGCTTTTAGCCACATACCTAAATAAGTGTGCATAAACTTATAAGTAAAAAAAAAAATATATATATATATATATAAATTTGTAAGTCTATTTCATACAATCTATATTATAAAGCAAAAACATGTCTGTAAGTAACATTGACGGTAACAACAGCCTGACATACATTTTGCTTTTACTGCAACTTTTTAAACAACTTCAATTTCAATTTTTATACTGCCAAATGAAACAAAAAAATGTATTCAAATACAATTTGTTTGAAAACTGCATCTCAATTTACTGATTTTTTATGGTTTTAAAAATAATTTCAAGCATGGATTTTTTTTTTTTAAATTGATCTCTGTCGCATGAAGCCTAATTACAAAACATTAACCTGTTTGTACTTCAAATAATGTAAATAATAATTCAATATCTGTTTGTTTCCATGTAAATTTCTATAACTAAATTGCCAAACAAAATTAAAACTTCACAAATGAATAACACATGTAATCGAACTACATGCTTAAACACTGAAATAATCAGAATTACACAGATTGCTATAAATAGAGAAATATTTCGTGATTGACAGCTGGCATGCGGTTAATACCGAAAATAAAAAAATGTCTTATGGTGTAGTTGGCAGGCAATCTCAGAAAATGTACTAAATATAAAAAATCTATTCGAATTTTTAATTAAAAACTATTTTCATCTACCTTCTATATACTAGGCAGTATATGCAGTGGTGCACCCAGGATTACACTTTGGGATGGATTAAAAGGTCAAACTTACCAAATAATCTAAATATGATGTCAAAATAAGATGTTAGTATTAAATATTATAAAGTTTTTTACAATTCCTATATGTAAACGACCCCCTAAGTAAACTTAAAGTGTCACATTAATTAGTAGATACTATTACTAACCAATTGGTACTAGATATTAGACGTCAATTTTTCTACTAATCTTTGGGTTCATATAGCCTCAGGTTTACAGTGAAAATTTTATTTATTTACAAATTAAAAAAAGAAAAAAACAACCTTGCTATTTGAGAAAAAAGAATGCAGTCTAAGTTTCTTAAAGTGTTTTACAATTCTTTAAAAATCCGTTTGAAAGGGAATTGAATTGTTATTGATGAGATATGTCGAGAAATAATTGTATCGGATTCTGAAGGCTTTGGACAGTTAGTGTTAGTAACATAAAGACCTAGCCTCGCTTTCTGTTTGAAGTCCTTTTCTAGAATAACTGGAACACAGAACTCATGTCTATATGCCATAGTTGTACAGTGATATTTTAAAACAAGGTGTAAAAAAAAATCATGATTTTTTAAAAAAAATAAAAAAAATCAGATTTTTTTTATTTAAATCAGATTTTTTTTTATTTAAATCAGATTTTTTTTATTTAAATTGGATTTTTCTTTTAAAACAAAGTAAATCAATGTTTTTAATAAATTTAACTGCTCTATATAGAGAGAGCTGGTAAATACCTATTTTTGGAAGCATAAATTTGTAAAGTATTTCTTTGTTAGGCATGCAATAAACAAATATTTTGTCCAAGCTTCTGAAACATAGCTGAATTGGCAGACCATATACTGATTTACTTTACAAATTTTAAAACAGATTTTAGAAATGAAACTACAGAAAGTTAATCACACACTATTTATTTATTAAGAGATTTGAATAGAAAAGCCATTTTGACAGCTTTTTCCACTCCTAATTGGTTTTGTAATTTGCTATGCACAAATCCTAAGGTTGAAAACATTCTTTCAACTCCTGCAGATGTAGCCTTTGCAGTCATAATTTGCTCTATTATTAATAGTTCTTTGGATAAAACACTGTCTTTTACAATTGTCAAAGACTTCCACCAATGTAAAGTGTTAACTTCTTTCACTACCTTTCCTTCAAATAAGGGCCCATTAAATGACTCTACACGAGCAATAAATTTTAAAAGAATAGCCATCAAAGACGTATCTCTGTAATTTTCCTTCACAAATTCGATTGCTTTGTTTTTTTTCTACAGCAGATAAGTTTTCTGGCTGAAATGTTGGAGACAACAGATATGCTAAGAAATGTGCTGGTGTCAAAGCTTGATTGTATCTGTATTTGAAAGATGTATTCACAGCAGATTTCTTGCAATCATTCAGCACTTTGTTTTCCTTTAGATCTTGTTCGAGTTTTTTCGAGGGTTTCGGTAGTTTTCGAGTTTTTTACATACTTCAATTTTCTCATTAAAATAAAACCAAATTATATCCCTTTTCCTTCCAGCACACTTTTTTTAGAGTTTTAACTGAGAACTTAAATAATATGTAAGTAATAACATCAAAACTAACTAAAGTAAGTAATAGTATCAAAAATCTTCTACAGCAAAAGTGTAACAATGTTCAAGAGATTACCATGTGCTACAGTAAGAAAGAAATTGTGATTGCAGTAGAAATTGAAAATGTCCACTCTTTGTGCAATAGTAAACTGGAAAACAGGTTTTCAGATAAAGAATCTAAACCTCTTATCACCTAAAGGGTGCAAGTGCAGAATTAAGGAACACCCTAAAAGAGACTTTGAATAGACAAGAATGGTCAAGTGAAGAAAGACTAGGGACAAAAATAGAGGAGGAATATAAGTACTGACTAAGAAAAGACAGCATTAGTGAGATTTAAATTTTCATGAGGATTTCTAGAGATTCAATAAAAAAATGATTTAAATCAATGATTTTTTTTAAAAAATCAATTGATTTAAATCATGATTAAAATCACTGATTTAAATCACTCGATTTTAATCTTTGACACCTTGTTTTAAAATAATAAGAATAATGCTTTTTGTAGATGTCTGACAGTGGTTGGGTATAAATAAAAAAATTGCCATTTTAAACAGATTTTCAGGCACATGCGATTCATGAAACGTTGTCATGAGTTAGAATTTAGGATTAAAACATTTCTGTGTTTGAAGAAAAGACCAAATGAGAAAATTAATCTTTAAATAATTTGAAAATGTTATTATAATTTTTTTACTGCATACTTTCAGTATCAGGCTCAAGCTATGATGGCACAAAATGTTTCGGGCTCTGATTTCATATCGTCTTTACATAAAATAATAATTTAAAAAAAAAAAACAGCTTGAACTCATCTTTTAATTCATACCAGTCACATTTTTATACGATGATTTGGAAAAAAGTTAGTAGAGGGCATACCCTTTTTATCTATAATAAGCTCAGGAAGTACCCCAAATTTACACTAGTTCTTTTTATACATAGCTTTATAAATTAAGATGATAATAAAATATGCACTTAGTTCCTTATACTGAATTTTTTTTTCAAAATATTTAAATATTTTTTTAGTTACAACTTCCTAGAAGTTAATTCTAATTTTATCATAAGTGGACTGAAACAGCATCAATATTTAATCTAAACAAAAAAATATGGAACAATAAAATGAGGAAAATTTTAACTCTACTTTTTATGCTTCATCATTCATGTTAAAATTACATTAATAATCATTATATAGTTACGATCATTTAACTTCTTAGCTCTAGAATTTATTTTGAAAATCTATTCGAGAGTGTGCAATTAAAATTAATCTGAGTATAACCTTTACAACTGAAAATGATTTTAATAATAATATAATAATAAAGTCAATACAATAAATAAAATATGGTAAAAACAATTTAAGAATTATTAAAATAAGAATGCAATATATAAAACAATGTTTTTGATTATCTCAATTGTGCATGATGTAAAAAATGCATATTGATGAATAAAACAAAGATTTGCCAAATTTAATTATAAATTCTGCAAGGATTGCAAAGCTAGTGAAGGAAAATGCATGACTGCTCTAATTTATTAAAATTAATATTGTTAATTAATGAAAAAATAATAAACATACTCTTTCACGGTTTTAGATCGCTGAAGACCTCGCTGCACAAAACTCCTCCTTCGGTCTCGTTGATTTTCTGACATTTCTCTCAGTACTCTGGAGGGGCCAGAAGCAGATGAGACATTTCTCTCACTACTTCTTTCAAAAAGAGGGTTTTCAATTACACCGAGGGCTTGAGGAGCACATTCTGTCGATTTTTTAGAACCAGCAACATCATGATGAACACTGGTGGTCCCTGTTTGCATTGTGATAATAGGCATACCTAAAATTACAATTTCAATTAATTCATATTATAATTGAATAACCTTGAAAGTTCCTGTAAAATTACAAAATACAGTCAATTCTAAGAACAACATTTGAAACAATAATTTTTAAAACATTTAATTTTTTTTAAAAAGAGATTTTTAGCAAAAATAAGAATTTTACACTGCTTTGAACCATAATTTTTTCTTTTGGTTCAATTTACATAAAATATTTCATTTTGGTATTGGTCATCATTCTCTTAAAAATAATAGGTATTGATTGATTCAGTTCTAATTTTTGTTCCATCAGAACGAGCATTTTTTTCCGATTTTTGGTTTAGATCCAGTTCAATGTCCTGATTCCAATAAATTCAAAAGATGTACTAAAGATGTTCTAAAAATGTCACTAAAATATCTCTGTGAATGTGCTTTTTTCCACTTTGTTATAAGAAAAACAAATACAGGAATAAACTAAACATCAAATCAGACTTATAAATAAACTACCTAATATTGAGCCAGACATAAGGAAGCTGTGCTTGATAAAACAAGTCTATTCCTTTCATTAGCAATAGAAGCAAATTGGTGCAATCAGCCTAATAAAACAGTATTTGAATCAGTGTGCACTAATATGTCATTAAGTATTGTGGCTTTTTTTCCAGTACCAAAAGACTGTATTTTGATATTGTATGCATTGTTAAAATTTAATGAGGATACTACTTTTTACTTGAATGTTATTATAAAGCAGTCAATCTAAGTACCAATTTAGTAATGTAATCATTTTTAAATACAATAAAACCTGCTATGACAGAAACACAAAAGGCAGGAGATATATTTAGTTTTACACAGGTTCTTTTTCACAGGTTTTTAGGTAGACTTTGTAAGAAATACTACCTATTATATTCTCCCCTATGTTGGAATTTCTGAAAATTTTTTGCAGATTTATGCCGATCATGACTCTCAGAACCCAAAAGCACCCCCAGTTCAAAACTTTATCTATCTATCTATATCACTTTTTTATGGACACAATAACTTCGATAATTCTGCACAAATCTCTTCCAAACTGATACATAAAATCTCGGTCAAGTTCGTTAATGGGCAAAATCGAACCAATTGGAAGGGGCCTTTTTGTGAAAACAGAAAAAAACCCATAACTTCTTAATTATGATATGTATCGAATCCGTTTAAAGTTATTATTACTTCTAGGAAAAGGGCCGAAAATTTATGTATGGCAGATTTTTTATATCATTAAAAATGGCCTCAAAGGGGGTAAAAAATAGGAGTTTAAGAAGAAAAAAAATTCATAACTTTGTCAATTCACAAGATATTGCTTAAATTTATTATAAATCCTCTTAATATTATCTACAACTTTCATATTGATAAGTTTTTTATAGGACCAACCCTTACAGCAAAAAAATAAAAACGAAAAATCCCTGCCGGCTCCATCTACAGACACAGGTAGATTTCTAAGTGGGCGATCCCAACTGCTGCATCATGGCAAAAAGGTAATTTTTCTTCTGCCATTCTCAATAAACAGGCGCCCCAAGGTCTGTGTCTTCGAAATCTACCTGTGCCTATAGGCCGAGCCGTCAAGGATTTTTTTCTATATTAGCTTTACGTTTGTTACCTGGTGGTACATGGAAGTATGAACTTCGATTTAGTGGTACATCGGTCAAAAAGTTTGGGAATCCCTGCAACTTATACAAATCATGTTTATTACTCTTTTCGTCAGCCTTTATCTGAAGTATAGATCCTTAGACTTACTGTTTTTAATACAAATTAATATAAATACACCAGTATCAAGAATAGGTTGCTTGGTAACATTTATATACTAAAACAGCGGTTCCCAATCCATGGGCCGCGAGCACCTTGGTACTGGGCCGTGGAATCTTGGGGTCTAATAGTGATTTTTTGGAACGATTCACTACAGAAGCGCTGGCTGTTGATCACTGTGGTTACATTCGTCGGTCATTAAGGTCAACGCTCTCCTCTCTCTGACATTCTTCATCCTTCTCCCTAGTGATGCAACAAATGGTGGTTTGGCCGAATAACCGAATACCAATTATTCGGCCAAATTATAGCCGAATATTGGGCTTATTCGGTCTCCGAATAATGAACTCAGTTTTGTCTAAAAACAAAATATAGTATGCACTATATGCACAATTCTTGTATATTTCATAATTGAAATGTATTTTCTTTAAAAAAAAAATTATTTACATGCAAATTTTTAATTGTTTTAAACATTATTTTACTTTGAAAAAATATTCGGCTATGTTCGGCCTAAAAATTGCCCAAATAATATAATTTGGCCAAAAAGTAAGCATGTAAAAAAAATTATTTACATGCAAATTTTTAATTTTTTTAAACATTATTTTACTTTGAAAAAATATTCGGCTATGTTCGGCCTAAAAATTGCCCAAATAATATAATTTGGCCAAAAAAAAAAAAAAAAAAAAAAAAAAATTAGCAAAAGTTCCTCAACAGGTGCTGTCTAGTTACATTTTAATAGATATTATGTATATTTGTTACATACTGTTACATTTTAAAATAATGACAAAATTTTAAAAGTACTAGAAAACATAAATTAAAACTTTCAGATGAAAGAAAATAAGAAATCTTAATATCTTAAAAAAAAAAAAAACCCACTGATAGAAAACAATATCCTCTAAAATGGTGGAAAGAAATCAGTATAGACTTTATAAGTCAAAATTACTGCTATAGTAAGACAAAGTAAGGCTAGTAGGAAACCAGTTACAGAATCTGAACAAAATATTTCTAACATAACCATTCCAGCTTCTCAAACTCAAATTCCTTGTGGGCATGCTTTAATGAAATTGCAAGCCAGCCACAGAGTGAAGCCTCAATAGAAAATCCCCCTCAATCTGAAGTAAAAGAAATTAGTAATTTTCTTTCTCAGTCACTACTAAAATGACAACAGTGTCCACTGGAGTGATTGTCGAAAAATTCAGAAGACCTTCCAAACCTTTCACAATTAGCCAAAAAGTACTTTTCTGCACCAGGAAGCACCATATATAGTGAGCGATTATTTTCAGAAGCAGCATTTATGGAAAAAAAAAAAAAACACTATCATCTGAAAATGCTGAATATTATTTCTGCATCACAATCTACATTTACTAAAAACATTTTAACCTTTTTTTTTTTTTTTTTTAAGGCAAATATAAATTTAAACATTACAATGGTGTTCGTGAAAATATTACATAAAACATACCTACTAATTAAAAGAATTTAGTATTTGTATTTATTTCATTATTTAATAAGAAATAGTAACACACTTAAAAAAAATCTAAATTATATTTAACTTTTAAGCGTATTTTACTCAGAAAAAAGAAACAAAAACTAAGTATTGCAGCATATACGACTTAAATATCAATGTTATATATACATCTATATCTAATCTATCGTATATATGTATGTTCGTTATAGGTATAATTAAAAATATCATTGAAAGGAATATTTTTATTAATGTAACAAGAGATAAATATTAAACTTCCCATTTTCCTAAAAAAATTAGAATTCGCTTGTATGGCTCTATTAGGACAATTTTGAATAGATTAATTTAAAATTTAACAGATTACGTTAGCTTATTACAGATACTTTTTGTACTTATTGATACAGCATAAAAGTTTTAACATGATTCCTAAATTAGCCTCTTATATAAAAACGGGCAGATAAAACCTATTCGGGGGATGAAAGTTAAGGGGGGAAAAATGTTAGTTAATTTCAGATAAAATTTTCATTATACATGATGAATATAAATTGTCAAATTAAAAAGTTTTACTTTGTAAATATAAATACATTTGTTATAATAGTATTATTCAGCCAAGGCCGAATAATGGACTTGATATTCGGCCGAAGCCGAATGGGCCGATTATTAGGCTTCGGCCGAATAATTGTTGCATCTCTACTTCTCCCCACCACGTCCGCATTCCGCACTTTTATTATTGACTCCTTTATCAGTGGCTGTTGATGTATCATATTGTTGTGTGTCCTGTGAGCTACTATTACTTCACGTCAATATGGATGTTTGGTTTTGGATGGGGTCTTGTCATAAGACGAAGTTGGCAAGTTATGAAGGGACTTCTACAACTGCTTCTACAAGTAGTGAGTTTGAAATGAAGGCGAAATCCAGTCTAAGTTGTAAAAAAATAGCAAGGAAAACTGAAACATATTTTCGTAAATAGAACCCTGATTTTTTAAAATGTGGGCTTGTGTTTTCTGGTTCTGAGGAAGAGTCTATGCCTCAGTGTGTGATTTGTTTCGAAATGCTATCCAACGAATGTATGAAACTCTCAAAACTTGAAAGACATCTATCAACTAAACATCTGAATGTGTATGAAAGTTTTTGGATTTCTTTGAAATCAAGAAAAGAAATTTTTGTATGACTGAATCTACCATGGAAAAATCTTCAAAACAGAACAAACTAAGCACCAGAGTTTCTTATGAGCTTCCTTTGTTAATCACAAAGAAGGGTTCAGCTCACATCGTGGGAGAGGAACTTATACCCACAGCAAAAATAATAAGTAATGCTTTGTTTGATGAAAAATGTACAAAAAAAAAATAAAATAAACGAAATTCTATTATCAAATACAACCGTTAAAAGAAGAATTGATGAACTGTCAGAAAATGTGAAAAAAAGCTGTCATTACTTTTTTGAAACGAAGTGAATATTTTTTGCTGCAACTTAATGAGAGTACAGATGTTGCTGCCCAAGCTAATTTATTAGCTTTTAGTCGTTTTGAGTTGAATGGCAATATTGAAGAAGAAATGTTGTTTTGTCAATCTTTGCTGACAAAAAAAACTCACGAAGAGATTTTCAAATCTGTTGACAATTTTATAAAAGAAAATGAAATAGATTGGACTAAGTTTGTAGGTTTGACAACAGATAGGGCACGTGCTATGTCTGGAATTCATATTGGTTTATTCACTAAAGTTAAATCAGTTGCTCCCTTGGTTCAATGACACATTGTAGCATACGTAGAGAAGCTCTTGCAGTTAAAGGTTTGGACGAGAGTTAAAAAAAAAACTCAAGCAAGACCTACAAAACTACAAAACTAAAAGCAAGACCTAAAAACTACAGACTGTTTGGTGTTTTGTGTGATGAAATGGGCAGCGAACACAAACAACTTCTACTTCACTGCGAAGTTTGGTGGCTGTTGAGAGGCAAAGTGTTGACAAGATTGTTCAAACTCAGAGATGAACTCTCTGTTTTCCTGAAGGAGGGAGATTATGATGGAAAACTTGCAAATTCCTACTTAGATTGTGTGAGCAATGAAAACTGGTTGAAACGGTTGGCATATTTGGCGGATATTTTTGGTTCTCTCCATGTTCTTAACTCTGCAGGGCAAGGACGCTGATAAGTTTTTTGTGCAAGACAAAATAGAAGCAATTATAAAGAAACTTCAACGCTGGGTTCAAAAGGTGGAGCAAGATTCCTTCGACACATTTCCAGTCCTACATGACTTTCTTGAAACCAACAAAATCAAAATTGATAAAACAACAGCTACAACTATTAAAAAACACCTCGAATCTTTGGCCTCTAACCTCAGGTAATTTAAAGTTATTTATTTTTCTTAATTTTATTCTATTATTTTTTAATAAGCGTAATTAAAAACATTTATTTTCCTAAAACAGTAACTTTTTTAAAATTAGTAAATTTTTCAAATAGTACCTTTTTAAAAATTATTAATAAACTTTAGTTACTAGTATTATACTTTTATTAATCATTCATATGAATGAGAAATCTACTAACACTAACTGAAGCAGTAATTAAGTCTTTTCATATTTCTTAGGAACTTCTTCCTTAAAATTGAAGATGAAATACAATGGATCAGAAACCCCTTTGAAGAAAATTAAAAAAATAAAATTATCTTCAAATGAAGAAGACTCGTTAATTGAACTATCATGTGACCAGACTTTAAAATCGATTTTTAAGACAACACCACTGGTCTCATTTTGGATAAAAGTTCCACAAGACTATCCAGCTATTGCCAAAATTGCACTGAGACATTTGATGGTCATTTCTACAACCTATCTATGTGAACGATCCTTTTCAACTTTAGTTTTTTTGAAAAATAAATATAGGAATAAATTGAATGTTGAGAGTGATTTGAGATTAAAACTATCCAGTTTCAATCCAGATATTGACACTCTCGTTGAGGACAAACAGTGTCAAAAATCCCATTAAGGGTTTTTTTTTTTTAAATTTTGATCACTGTTTTTTTTTGAGTTTTTATATGATTGTGATAGCTAAGTGAATACAATAAATAAAGTTATTTTCTTTATAAAAAATATTTTTTTCTTCAAGGACAGCATCTTTTACTAGTTACTGACATAATATATATATATATATATATTCGTCATGTGTATATACTATATAGGTGTCTAATTGTCATTATATTTTTAACTTGTATATTAAGTAGTTAGTGGTCCTCAAAGTTATTTTTACAAAATTGGTGGTCCGCACAACTAAAAAAGTTGGGAATTGCTGTACTAAAAGATCTTAATATCAGACACGCCAGAACAATAACATTTGTCTTCTATTTGAAGGTAAAAACATACAAATATGTAGGTGTTGGGTACTGTAAATGTGTTCATTGAACAGTGGTGTCTGCTATTCAGACATGTCTATTAAGGAGGTTTTACTGTACCATGTAGATGGGATGTACAATACAATCAAAATTTTCTTTCAAACTGTAGTGATAGCATATGAAAGTTATGAGTTTTTTTTTCTCCCTTTAAATTTTAAAATTATTTTTAATAGCAATTCAAACTAGAAAATTCTACTGAAATTATTATTTTAACAATTGAATACTATATTACAAAAAATTATGTTTAATTAAGCAAGAAAAATGTCCATGGAAATTCTGAGACTGAAGACTAAATTTTTAATAGTAAAAATCATTCATTTTATTTATTTTGTACTTAGGATACCTTACTTAGGACTTCCACACTTAGAACTTTCACACTTAGAACTTCCACACTTAGGATATCTGCAAATATTTGTTAAAAATACTTTTTTATGTTAATATTTTGCTTTTTCTTCATATTCAGTTTTATTTCCCAATGAATTTTATTGTCTGACAAAAATGACAAACAACTAACTTAAAGTTTTTTCTTCTATATAAACACAAGTTACATGATCTAATGCAGTTTTACATGATACACAAATTTATCTACAATATTTATTTGACAATTAAAGCATTTGTCATTATAAAGGAAATTTGCTCATATATAGCTTTCCTCATTTTTCAATTCCTACTATTAGTTCACACTCTCTCTACATATATTTATATATCTTGTTCAAATTTTCAATCGTTAATAAAAACTTTTTATTCATCCACTCAAGTTCAAATACATTTTTTTAAACTTGTAGTGGATGATACTTTATGTTAATAGAGTTTTTTCAAATATTAATTCATTAATTAAACCTAATTAATTAATTTTAGTTTTATATGGGAGAAAAAATATCAACACACAGCCGACTTATTTCAGACATTAGTTCCATTTAAAAGCACTCACTCACAAGTCTTGATAGCGCAGTCGGTTAAGCTCTGAGCTCATAACCACAAGGTCCCAGGATCGAGCATCGCCTGATATGGAAGGAAATTCTCCCGTACTCGAAAATAAATTTCTCTTATATAACATATTTAGAAGGATATAAATTTAGGAATAAATACCGTCAGTAACGAAGAGTGTAGATCGCTGGAAAATTTTTTCTTTTTGACCTAAGTAGGAATTGACTTTAAATTTTTTTTTATATTACATTATAGCTGCAGATTCCCAAAATCTGGAAGGAGCCAGTGGCTCCTAAACCCAAAAAATCCAGTGGCCACATCGTGAAACAAACACATAAAAACATTTTTTTTCCCTCTATTAAATTTGGACAATGGGATATTGAATCTTCTCACCATAATTGTATACAGTTTCTAGGAATAAATGTTTGTAATATAAGGCCTGAATAATCTGTGAATAAACGATTCTCTAAAGTTTTTTTTTTATCTATAGATAACCCCATCTCCCCCCCCCAAAAAAAAAGGATTTTTTATAGCTGAAAATAAATGTTCAACGTAGGAATTTTCATAAGAAAATATGTCCATAAGAAACAAAATTAAAAATAAATATATATATATATATAAATATGGAAAAGATTTATTTTCAAAAGAAAATAAATACTGGAAATAAAACCTAAAAAGGTTTTAGATTTTAATTAAAAACATTTAACAATTTCTGACATTTTCAAGGATGATGGAGAAAAATCGAATACCGTAAGCCTCATTGCAACTTTCGTTGCAAGGGGATTTTTTTAAGCATTTATTAATTAAAGAATTTTTAAAATCCATATGGAGACAAAAAAATTACAATTTTTGTGACCGATCGCCAATTTTCATGTTTTATTATCACAAGTCCTTGATGAAATTCACTTTTTTTTCCCTGCAATCGATTTATGAACTTCGCGGTTTTTTCGCAACCGATTGATAAAATTTGCATTTTTTTTTTTTTTTTTTTTTTTTTGCTTTTCGAAATTCGTTTGCATTTTTTTTTTCTCTGAGACAAATTGAGGAAATTTGCGGTTTTATTTTGCAACCGATTTAAGAAATTCGCGGTTTTATTTCATCAGCGATTGATGAAATTCTTGGTTTTATTTGGAGAGCGATTGACGAAATTTACAAAATTTTTCAGTGACCGATTTCACGAATTTCGCGACCGATTCACGAAATTTCAGATTTCTTTTCATTACTGATTGGCGAATTGATTTACGGAAATTAAAATAATAATAATTCGAGGAGTTTTGCTAATTCGTGGAGGAATCGCATGCCAATATCTATGTCTACATGTAAGAACATATCTGAAAAATCCCAGAGCTGTAGATTTAATGAGTAGACACAAAATTATTCTATTCTCGGCACGATTTTTACTGTGTCGCTGGCTAATTGTAATATACGATCGCCGCAGAGTTCATTCGCGACGCATATCAACATGATTTTTTTTCTGATTATGCAGACATTGAAGTTTTTTTTAAAGAAGAAAACGAGAAAGTTGCGAATCAGTGGAAATGGGGCATCCATGTTCAATCATATTTTTTAATTATGGACAATAGAAAAAAGAGCTAAATATCGCTGAATTATGGAGGACAATCCCCGAATTCATATTAAAAAATAAAGCGAAAAGGGGGGTATCCATGTAAAACACCTGGCGACTTAGACATAGAAAGTTAGTCGCCAAAGCAAAAACTTTAGTCGCCACGTGGCGACTGGCGACCGTGAATCTGCACCTATATATTACTTGTTATAAGTTAAATGCTAATTAGGTAATACTATTTTTGTACCATTAGAATAAGTCAAGTTACATTTCATTAAAACAAA
Source organism: Maratus michaelseni (assembly GCA_963931845.1). Lineage (NCBI taxonomy): Eukaryota > Metazoa > Arthropoda > Arachnida > Araneae > Salticidae > Maratus > Maratus michaelseni. The sequence continues at coordinate 260,403,951 of OZ007587.1, forward strand.
TTTTATTTTTAATTAAATGTACAGTAGAGTCTCGATAGCTCGAGTCTCGATTGTTCGAGTTTCCCATAAATTCGAGTTAGTGAAAAAAATCAGTTTAGCTTCCAAATAATGACCAACATATACGCAACACTTAAAAGAATTATTTCGCACCACAAAATTCAAGTATCTGGTTTTTATTGTTGTTCGACGGGTCATATGTCAACTGCACACACTGAAGCCACCTACAGAAATCCACCCTCTTACAGAAAACGGGTGTATTCTTCCTAAACATGTGGGGGATTACGCCAAATGAAATAAGAGAGAATTAGAGAATAGTTGTTCAACGAGCTCCTGCCTCACTCACTCCTTTTGTCTACTACGAATGTATCAGAACAGAAGTAAACTAGAAGCGTTTTCTACTAACAACTGCTCTGATTTATCCTTGGACAGAAAATCCTTAAAAAAGTCTGAGTTTGAAAACACTGGTGAGCCACTGTACATGTGGTATACACAGCAAAGTAAAAAATGATGCCCTCTTTCAGGTCCGATTCTTCTTTGCTGTTTCAAAAAGAATTTGAAGAAAGTGATGAAAACTTCACTGCTAGTCAGGCTGGTTTGACAAGTTGAAAAACATATATCGTATCCGGCAACTAGAGATCTGTCGAGAGAAGCTATCTGAATATTCTGAGGCTGTCGCCATGCAATTTTGCAAGAAATTGCAGGAAGTCGTGACAAACAAAAACCTTACGAACAACCAGCTTTATAATTGTAATGTATCTGGCATCAATTTCAAAATGCTACCATCCAAAACAATCGCATCAAGCTAAGAGAAAAGTACTCCAGGTCACATAAAAGCAAAGAGAAGTTACTTCTTGTTGCATCAAATGCTTCAGGAAATCACAAGATTAAACTTGTTGTTATCAGAAAAGCTGCAAAGCCTAGAGCATTTAAGTATGTCTCGATATCTTCACTGCCGGTTATGTATAGGAACCAAAAAGTGCTTGGATGACTCAAGAAACATTTAAAAACTGTTTTTTATGATTTTATGTCAGAAGCTATAGAGGAATGGATAAATAGTCACGAACAACTAGAATTTATGGATTCTGCCAGAATCCGACAGATTCCACACCGCTAATGAGCCACAGCGAGGGGCTGCCTGCTGTGCTAGACTCCGTCATGCGATACGTGGAGCAATAGCCTGAGTCGACAATATACTGCTTCGACGATGGTGTGATATTGCTGCACGGAAACGGGGCAATGTGTCAAAACAAAAAACAATTGACAATTATTTTAAGATATAATTAACCTGTTGCTATCAGTAGTAATGTAATAATTTGTAAGTACATTTTTCATTTAAATATACACTGAAATTTAAAAATTGCTTTATCTTCATTTATTTATTAATTAAATTTTATGATTTCGATAATTCAAGTTTTCGATAGTTAGAGGTAAGCCCAGTCCCGTCCACCTCGAATTATTGAGACTCTACTGTGTGTGTATATATATATATATATATATATATATATATATATATATATACACAGTATATTTGTTCTGTAAAAAGATAAAGACAAAATATCTTTGATAGTATGCTTAAGTTATATATTGCCTTTTTTTAAAACTTTATAAATTACAAAAGTATTTGAAAAACTCTTTTACAAGTAAAATGATACACATATTTAGGTAAGCTTTTTTATCTACTACATTTACTCGAAAATTAAAGTTTTGGTTATGCTAAAAGAAATAACCCATGTGTGTATTCCAGCTTGTTAGTTTTTCTCATTTTCTTAAGTTAACTACTCAATATGTAATCATCATTGTTTTTGTATCTCATCATAAGTAATAACAAAACAACGTTTTATACAAACAAATTTTATTTTTAGGTAAATATATCTTTTTCCTTGACACTGATAAAGAAAAGTTATCTTTCATAAGATATCTAAGTAAAACATGATTAATTTTTAAGACTTTATAAATTATAATAGTTTTTTAAAAAACGCCTTTACAAGTAAAGTGAATCATGTAAAGGGAAAACAGTTCTTTTAGTGTGCATAAGCCTAAAAAATGTCTTTTTTATGTTTTCTAAGAAAAATAATTGCAAAAATATCTTTTATTTGTAAAAAATTGCCTTTTTCCCATAATTTCCAATTACAGTCAACCTCAGTTATAACGACATTGGGGGGACCGCGAGATTTATGACGTTATACCCGAGGTGACGTTATATACGAGGTTAATTTTAGAGATTACATACACGGAAATAATAAAAAAAATAACGTACCTGTATGATGTAAGAGCATTTATTACACTAAATTACAACACTTAATCCTCATCAATGGAACTTTATGACGACGAGAAAAAGTTTGTAATTTTCGATTGTTTAACTCTAGTAGAACAATAAATTTCTTCCAAATTGCTGTCAATGTCTGCAATTTTGTTTATTATTTGTTCATTACTTTCTCGGGTTTTGTAAAACCGCGATACAATTTTTATAGCGTTCAAAGCGTCTGCAGCTGTTGGTATTTCAGGTATGCTGTCAGGGTCTTCGGGATTAGCATCATCATCGTCTGTGTCACTAATTTCTTGATCGTAGCAATGTTTTATTTCTTGAATTATCTCAGATTCTGATAAAACTTCAGTAGTTTGCAAATTTTCATCTACTATCTCGAATGCATCTATGTCATTTTGCTCAACCATTAAATTTCCTGGTTCAAATTTGTTGAGCCATTCTTTCAGGGAGAATTCATTACATTTGGTTGATCCTTCCTCTTCAGAAATAAATCCCGCATGTCGGAAACAGTTTCTTATTGTCTGAGGATTCACTTGACGCCCGGCTTTGCTTAAAATACAAACGCTGATTACACAATCTTTCTTTTTTTCAACACATTCTATAATTTTGGCTAGAACTTGCACTCGATACTTACATTTTAAACTGTGAATAACACCTTGGTCCAAAGGCTGTAACAGGCTGGTGCTATTTGGAGGTAGAAACACTAGTTTGATCTTTTGTAATGTGTCGATTTTGGGATGTGCTGGGCAGTTGTCTAGTACGAGAAGCACTTTTTTATTTCTTTTCAGCAACTCGCGATCCCAGCGTAGCATCTCTGACTCGAACAAATCAGACGTCATCCAAGCTCTCTGGTTCGCCAGATAGTGAACGGGAAGATGCTTAACATTTTTAAAGCACCTAGGTTTCTTGCTTTTACCAATAACAGTTAACATTCGTTTTTCAATACCGTCCATATTTGCACATACTAAGACTGTTAGGCGATCCTACGACAGCTTTCTGCCAATACATTTTTCCCCCTTAAATTTTAAAGTTCAGTCTGGAGTTAAATGAAAAAATAGACAGTTTCATCGGCATTAAATATTTCCTGGTCTGCATACCCTTCGCGAAGTTTTGGCCAGATTTTCAGCCACTCCTACACAGTTTCTTTGTTGACACTCTTGGCCTCTCCAGATATTTTTGAAAACACGATATTGTGGCGCGCCTTGAAACGATCTATCCAGCTACTGGAACACGAAAATTCTTCATCCTTCAAAAGTTTTGCTAATTCTTCCGCTTTTGCCGCAAGAAGAGGACCATTAATTGGAATGTTTGCGGTTTGCTGCTGTGTGAACCATTTCAATAATGCTTCGTCCAGATCTTGTCGAATGGGCTTGCGAATTTTTTTCATAGTAGACCCATTTTGTTGAAAAGCATCCATAATTTTTTGTCGGTCTTTCCATATGGTACATACTGTTGAATTAACTAAACCAAATTCGCAGCAGATATCAGTTTTCTTTCTTTTCTTTTCTAGCTCCGTTATTACTTTCATTTTATCATATAAACTCAAAACTTTTCTTTTACGGTTTTCGGCCATTGCGAAACAAAAATGCGTTTCCTAAAACATGCAGACACACAGCTTCACTGACGACAGACACCTCTCGATAAGTGGGGAATGTTAGCTGGAATCTCCTCCTCCCCTTCCTTAACACCTGCGTTCATGACGTCATGGAAAGGGAAAAAAGAGGTCTAGGAATACAATGGGAAATAAAGGCCAGTCATTCCGGGAACAGGGGGAGGGAGAGGGGCGATTTCCCAGGTTTACAATAGGGGGCAATCACTCACAATACACCTCCAGAAACATTCTAGCTTCACTCGACAATTCTATAGTGCTTATATGACTTTCTTTCATCTCCACTCCTTAAAATTTCACTCCAGAAAAGATACTAACTTGGAATTTTCAAGAAGAAAAGCATGAAAAATATGACGTTAAAACTGAGGTTATCATTTTTATCATGACGTTAAAAGCAAGGTTGTTTAACGTTATTTCTTATAGGTATCTGCCAGGACTAGCGGTTTGTTGACGTTATAACCAAGGTGTCGTTAAAAGCAGTGTCGTTATAACCGAGTTCCACTGTAGTTGAAAAAAGTTTTTTCTCCACCATTTTAAAATTTCCAGAAATTTTACATCTCTAGTTCTGCATTCCAGTGGTTTCACTTAAACTTAACTTTAAACAAATCAATGATTTAAAAAAAAATTAATATTTAGAAATTGACTAAAAAAATATTTGTGGATTTTGGAGAGCTGAGAAACAAGGAAGGAACAAAATAATCCAATTGATAGAATAAAAGTTATAATAAAAATTAAGATGTAGAATGACAGTTTTCATTTAGAGTTATAAAACAGAACAATTAAAACACAAAAATTCTATGTAAAAAAATTGATGCATAGCCCATTAAAAACATTTGAACAAAATTAAGAAATATATTGAAAAAAGACATTTTACTCAAAAGCACACAAACAGAAAACAATATAAAACTTACATAAAGAAATGTATGGCTCTACTGCTGCACTTTACATACAACGTAGTCCAGTTATCACAAACAAGAATATGGTTTAAAAAGAATTGGCACCTATAATAAAGATAAAAAAGTAATTTTAAAAAACTAGTGTTATACAATACAGTAATATCGAAATTATAAACTAATAGAATTCACTAAAAATGATAATCCACTCTTTCCTTTCCTTTTCTCCTGTAGGCAAAAGCTATTTCAACAACAATATAACAAAATTTCTCAAAGAAGCCTTTTAAAAGAATAATAAAATTTATTTCAAGTGAAAAACATTATATTATATGCAGCTTATATAGTCTTTTTTTAATCTTTCACATTTGTAAATAATAATAACTCATATGTTTCAAAATATCTTACAATTTTTTTTTCACAGGGTGGGCAGGTTTTTGACCAGCGGTTTTAACTAGAGATCAATCGAAATAAGTTTTTCAGGCCGAAATTGAACTGAAACCGAATTTAGGTCCATATTAGAGTTTCGACCGAAAAAGAAACTCTCCCAAACAAAATTTCGAGCTATTAATATATACATACATACAAAAACAAATTAATTATTCACTAACACACATACTTATCGACAGAGACAATTTTACTAATGCATATGTGTGAATGTGCATGTGCTATTTTTTTTCAAAAGCAGCAAAAATATTATTTAACCATAATTTAAAAAAAATTGTATAATCGAACATTTGAGACATTTATTGATTATTTCTTTTATAGTTATTCATACGAAAAAACATTTGCATAGTTTCAAAATGATTTATTTAGCTTTTTACTTGTTCAAACATTAAATTATGAACAACAGATCTTTTTAAAGATAAGACTGTAATAGTATCTTTACAAAATTAACATTTAGCTATGAACAACAGATCTTTTTAAAGATAAGACTGTAATAGTATCTTTACAAAATTAACATTTAGCTATTTAATTTATTTCAATTGTTTATCTTAAAAAAAAAAAAAAAAAAAAAAAAAAAAAAAAAAAAAAAACATTAAATTATATCACATTGCAAGGAATTCTAGTCTAGATTATTATTTAAGGATGAGATTGGTAGCACAACTAGAACTCCTTGTTTCACATAGAAATAATCCATATACTTAAAGCTAACCTGCTTTTTAGTTTTTCGTGCAAAAATGCTATTTATACGCATGCGCGAGCATTCAGCTAATCAGCTAGAGGCTTTTACTATCTTCAGACGCGATGTTTCAGCCAATGAGGTGAAGGCTTTTTCCTCTCTCTAGAAGCGTATGTGTATTACGATTCCATTTGGTTGTTCGGTTGTTGAAACTTTATGGATTTCTTTTATTAAGGTATTTTTTCATTTTACCGTATTTATTTTCTTTTTAAGTCGTATGTATTTTACTACTTTGAATTTTTTTATAACTAACCCTTTTTTTGAGAGAGAGAGAGATTTCGTGGCACGAAATTCCGCGAATCGTTTCCGATGTAAACAAACTAAGATGCAACTGTAAAATTTCAGATGATTAAATTCAGGTTTTCTCAGCGACGATCACAGTATTTTTACCAAATAATTTTTGTATTAATCAAGCTTTTTTGGTTATTAAGCATAGCTAAACACGAAAGAAAACTTTGTTATTTTAAGATTTTGATGTGAATTATTTGCGTACATTTATAAGGAGAGTTTCACTGAATAATTCAAGAAAAATAAATCTCAGCTGAATGTAACTATTAAAACATTTGAAATACTGTATTCGTAAAATGAAATTTCAGCTTAAACACTCGACAATTACTTTTAGTTATGCATTATTAATTATTTACTTGGCCTTTACTTTTAATATTTCAAACTTACAGTTGAATGTAACTATTAAAACATTTGAAATACTGTATTCGTAAAATGAAATTTCAGCTTAAACACTCGACAATTACTTTTACTTATGCATTATTAATTATTTACTTGGCCTTTACTTTTAATATTTCAAACTTACAGCTGAATGTAACTATTAAAACATTTGAAATACTGTATTCGTAAAATGAAATAAGCTTAAACACTCGACAATTACTTTTAGTTATGCATTATTAATTATTTACTTGGCCTTTACTTTTAATATTTCAAACTTACAGTTGAATGTAACTATTAAAACATTTGAAATACTGTATTCATAAAATGAAATTTCAGCTTAAACACTCGACAATTACTTTTAGTTATGCATTATTAATTATTTACTTGGCCTTTACTTTTAATATTTCAAACTTACAGCTGAATGTAATTATTAAAACATTTGAAATACTGTATTCATAAAATGAAATTTCAGCTTAAACACTCGACAATTACTTTTAGGTTAAATTCAGGTTTTCTCAGTGACGATCACAGTATTTTTACCAAATAATTGTCTGAGTGCAACGAAGACTCATACACAGCGCAATATTACTTTGCCCCATATATAGCTACGATGGATATTAAAACCTTTCGTCAAGCATAACTCAAAAAATATTTAACGGATTTCGTTCAAATTTTTACAGCAGGTACCTATAAAGGTGACAACGACGTCTATTTATTACCAAGAATAAATGTCAAACCGTTTGGAAATTATATTAAAAAAATAGATAAAAAAGCACAATTAAATTACATACGTCACGAAATTTTGTGCGTACGTCATTTTCACCGGCGGGAGATTTTCGTAGACAATCGGAATTGAAAAGTTCATGGAGTACATGGAGCAAAAAAATATGCACGCACTAATATTCAGCACAATAAAATACATTTCAATTTAGTAGAAATCGAAAATTAATCTGTATTTTTTTCTGATTGAAAGAAAAACCCCGCAATAACTTAGTAGACTTGGTATTAGAGATTTGGCGCAAATCTCAGCAATAGCAGCTTTTTTTATTTCGCGTGTGTAAATTAAAAAAAAAATTCTTTGGTGTTTAAATAAAAGGTTTCGATTTATGGCATTATTTCTTTTTTTTTCTCTCTTTTTAGCATTTTAAATGGGATTAATGAAAGGTATGTATTTTAAATTAAATGAGTGAAAGGTTTATATTTAAATGAAATGAATTCAATATGAAAATGTTATCGGAACAATATTTGACGATTTATCAACTGCGCCAGGATAACATAAAAGTACCAATATATCAAGCGGTATGTAGTATGTGAAATGAAACAATTATATTATAATCACCCGTCGTACAAGAAAAAAAAATTGATATTCTGCATTCAGAGGGAAAAATCCATCTCCTGTGCCGTAAGATTTGGCGAGTTCTTTTTTGGTGATAAGTTTTTCGATGTGATTGTTGGGATCTGCAGGATTTGGTTTACTTTTTCTAAATCTTTTTTTTTTTTTTTTTTTTTGCAGATGTAGTATTATGTAAATATATTTTTTTGCAGATATTTTTCTATTTTCTATATTTTCTATTTGACATTTGGAAAAGAGATTTTTACCTTTTTATCTGTGCCTTCGGAAATATTAAAAAATAAAAAAAGATTTACATATATCAAGCGTTTAATTTTTATACGGACCACTTCTCCATTTTTAGATTTGAAATGCTATTTATTATTTACTAGCCGTTTATTAATTGTTTACAATTTGCCCCCCTGACAATAACAATTATTTATCACAAAAATGTCTCTTAGGTTTGTTAAATAAGTTTGTTTATGTGTTTTCATTACTTATTAAAATATCAAATATGGCGATAAAATTTCATTTTAGCATCGTGCTTAAATTTTTAAGATGGCTCAAAAACATGCTTTAATAAACGTATGTTGGTAAATATTTGAAAAACATGTTTTACCGCTCTCTTGAAAAATTTTGTAAGATGCTAAAACTACCTTTTGGCACCATTTTAAATTTTTTTCGCCAACCGACATACGATACGAAACTTTTCCCTATTCAGATACACAGGCAAGGCTGGTCTCAAACAAGAGTAAAGCTAGCAACAATGTTGTTTTAACTCTATAAGAGTTACAATAATGATATTAAATACTCCGATTGGCTTTGGGCCCCAATTACGAAAGTTTTTCCTAAATAAACTGTAGAAGAAGTCTTTTATATTTGTTTCAAATGAAGCTCGGTCTACAAGGTATTAGTTAATAATACAAACAACACTAATGGCATGGAGGCAAAAGTTTTAATTTAAATGTATATATTTGAAACCCTTCCCCCCCTACCCCGCCCCCCCCCCCAAAAAAAAAGAAAAGAAATTTACAGTAATGAATTTAAAATGGCGTTAAGCCACGCTTTCTGACATAAGCAATTGGGTGCAAACGCGATAACGAAACTTTCACTTAACTTAATAACATGTAGCTAATATAGCCCTCAGGGTACTTTGCAGTTATACAGACCTTGTGGTTTTTTAAAAAAGCTTGAGACAATTCACGTTTAAGAAGTTGAGATTTACTGGCAAATGATATAAACAACTATGAACACAAAACTGATGAATTATTATTCAGGTTTATGTATTTATTTTAAAAAAATTTGCATCTGATTACACTTATTAGAGAAATTACTTCTGTTTGCATTTAATAACTGATAAACGGCTTCTGTATATTAAATGAATTGTTTAAATATTGGGAAGAGATGGCGGGAGGTAGAAATACGAGTAAACAAACGGGTAGACAGACGGGTAGTGAGATAGGTACAGAGACGAGTAGCGACATAGGTAGGCTGACGGGTAGCGAAACGAATAGACAGACGGCTAGAGAGAAAGGTAAAAAGAGGGTTGACAGAGGGGTAGCGAGTTGGGTCACGAGACGGGTAGCGACACCAGTGGACAGGAATGTAGCGAGAAAGGTTGAGAGACGCGTAGCGTGGTAGATAAAGAGACGAGTACAGAGATGAGTACAGAGACAAGTTGACTGACGGGTAATGAGATTGGTAGGGAGACGGGTAAAGATTCGGGTACAAAAACAGACGGATAGTGAGACGGGTATACAGACGAGTAGAGAGACAGTAGATGGGTACGGAGATGGGTAAGAAAATGGGTAGAGAGGCGTATAGCCAGATGGGTAGAGAGACAGATAGGCAAGTTGTGAGACAGATAGACAAATGGGTAGCGAAGTGGATAGAGACACGGCTAGACATACAAGTAGTTAGACGGATAGACAGACGGTTTGAGAAATTGATTGGCGAGACAGGTAGCGAGACGTGTCGAGAGATAGACAATCGGTTAGAGAGACGGGCAGAAGAACGGATAGGGAAACAAACAGATTGTGGAGATACAGACAGACAGGCAAAAGAAAAGTCTGCGGATTGGCGCAGTAAAGGCGCAGGGGGCAGAGCCTCCTAGACAATAATCAAGAAGTATCTGTTAAGCTTAACTTTGTAATATATATAATTTTTCAATTTTGCTGATATGGAGATTTAATGTAAAAGTTATTTTACAGAAGTCATCGAAAGATTTTTTGTATAATTTAATAGTAATTTAGACTATAGTTTTGCAATCTGGTTTGTAGCAAAGCATGCTATCAATGTGGTTTGAAGTGTAAGAGTTTCTATAAACAGTTATACAAATAATAGATATATAATCAAGGAAGAAAAATTTTAAATTCACACACAAAAAAAGATGCAACAATGAAATTAAATTTGCGTTAAGCCACGCTTGATAGAATAATCTATTGGCTGCAAATCCAATTACGTAACTTTAAAAAGCTTGGCGTTTTAAAAGATCCGGCGGTTTTTTTTTCAGTGTATATGAATTTATATATGATATTTTGTAATTCTATCATTTAATTTGCTCTTTTTCTTTTTATTGTAATTGTTAACACTATGTTCTCAGCAATATCACTCAGACTAATCCCTTTGAGGGAAGTCCTAGTTAAAAGTACTACATGCATGCATCTATCTATCTATCTATCTATATTTAGAAATTGTGCAGGTTTCTGGTCACTGTTTTGTTTACATATTTTAAACAAAAATTTCAATTTAATAATGCACTGAAAATTATAATGAATGCTTACAATTAAACACAACAACACAAAACAAAAAATTTCACAAAAACACATTATTTCCCCGATATTTTCCCACAACTAATCAATAAATTTCATGATATTTTATTGCGATTTTAAACCATGAATTTTAGTACTTTTCTGTTATATGGACACTATGCCAAAATGTATGTATGTATGTTTGGCGACAATGGTGTACGTATAACGGAAAAGTGCCTGAATTATTATTTTTATATATATATATAAAATATAAACATAATTGGCGACACAGCAAGTTTTCTGGATTTCTCCCTGGCTCTCTAACCACATTGTTAACAAAACAAAAAATTCACGAAAAACACATTATTTCCCCGATATTTTCCCACAACTAATCAATAAATTTCATGATATTTTATTGTGATTTTAAACCATGAACTTTAGTACTTTTCTGTTATACGGACACTATGCCAAAATGTATGTATGTATGTATGTTTGGCGACAATGGTGTCCGTATAACGGAAAAGTGCCTGATTTTTATATATATATATATATATAAAATATAAACATAATTGGCGACACAGCAAGTTTTCTGGATGTGAAAGGCGGAGATGAATTTCATTCATTCAATGACCTTTTTAAAAGTTTCAAGTTTGGATTGAGTGCACATGAACATAGAAACCGATACCTATTTCTATGTTCATGATTGAATTATTTGGATATCTTTTCGTATAGCACAGAAAATCATTTCTCCCGCTTTCGTAATACAGATAAATTCTGGTGTATTTTTTTTCTTCTTTTTATATCATAAGTACTTTTCTACTTTAAATTTTTTTAACCTAATAGTAATTGTCGTGTTTCTAAGCTGAAATTTCATTTTTCGAATGCAGTATTTCAAATGTTTTAATAATTACATTTAGCAGTAAGTTTGAAATATTTAAAATATTAAAAGTAAAGGTCAAGTAAATAATTAATAATGCATAACTAAATATGTATAATGATCAGAATGACATATTAAAATGTGTACAGAATGACATGAAAATTTTAAAAGACTGAAATTTTGCACTTGCAATTTAATTGTAAATTTCATTGTTTACATTGGAAACGATTTGTGGATTTTAAGAATTTGCGGAACTTCGTGTCACCAAATTACTAATCACTCTCCAAAAAAAAAAGGGTTAGTTTAAAAAAATTCAAAGTAGCAAAATACATACAACACAAAAAGAAAATAAATACGGTAAAATGAAAAAATTACTTTAGTAATAGAAATCCATAAATTTTCAACAACGACATCAAACGAACGTATCTCATCTTTCGTTTGTGATAAGGAACGCTCCTTTGGCCCCCTCCACTCATTGGCTGAATTGTAAAGGGCAAAATTGGGGGACAAAATGACTACAGCATTTCTGAGAAAAGAAAAAATCAGAAAATTCACAGAAAAGTTTCTGAAAAGTTTCAGCACAGGGAGAGAGGGTAAATGCTCTCTCGGCAATAATTATTTTTGTTGCAAGTTGGGTTAACTGTCTTTATGGTTCGAGTCGATTTCAGACTGAGTGTAGATTTCTGCAAGTTGGATTTGGGTTAACCCGATTTTTCAAAAGTTAGTTCAAGTTCAGTATATTATTTCAGATTAAAACTGTATCTATCATGGCTTGAATTTCAGGGCGGGATTCGCGCCGAAAATTTTGAAATCCCGCCCAAAAAAAGACAATGAGTAGGAGCCTCCCGCCCAAAAAATTTCAGCATTTTTGGAGAAATTTGCATTATTTAATTTACCTGCAACCGAACGATAAATTTCGTGATTTTTTTTCCCCGTAACCGATTGACGGACTTTGTGTTTTTTCCGCGACTGATCGACGAACTTTGTGGTTTTTTCCATGACAGATCAACGAACTTTGAGTTTTTTCTGCGACAGATCGACGAACATTGCGTTTTTTAAGTGACTGATCGACGAACCTTGCGTTTTTTGGGGACATATCGACGAACTTTGCGTTTATTCCGCAATCTATCGACGAAATTTTTCTTTTTTCCCTCACTGATAGACGAACTTTGCATTTATTCTGCAATCGATCGACGAAATTTGCTTTTTTCCGCAACTGATCGACGAACTTTGCGTTTTTTCCGAGACAGATCAACGAACTTTGCATTTTTTTCTGCGACTGATCAACGAACTTTGTGTTTTTTCTGCGACAGATAGACGAACATTGCGTTTTTTAAGTGACTGATCGACGAACCTTGCGTTTTTTGGGGACAGATCGACAAACTTTGTGTTTATTCTGCAATCTATCGACGAAATTTGCTTTTTTCCCCCGACTGATCGATGAACTTCGCGTTTTTTATGACAGATCGACGAAATTAGCGTTTTTTCCGCGACAGATCGATGAACTTTGTGTCTTTTCCACGATCGATCGGTGAATCTCAATCAAGTAAAATCTAAAGTCAGAAATTTATTTAACAACCTAATTGTTAAGGGTCCGTAACACATTTAATGGAACTTGAAAAATACACTGCATATATAAAACTTAACTTTCTTCCCTTTTTTATAATAAAAATAAACATTTTACATAATCATTCTCAGTGGACTTAATTTTTTCAATGGTATTTTGTCATGTCTGCATTAATGTAATTCTTTAAATAGCACGTAAAATAATAGTGGGGTTTAAAGATTTTTTTTTTTCCCTCCCAAACATTACAACTCCCCTCCATTTAAAAATGTTGGTAGGGAGACTCCCCTCCTTGGAAAAATTGAATTTCAAGCCCTGCCTATAATATGTTTGTGTGTATTGAGGTTTGTATAGATGTTTGTGTGTGTGCTGTTTTTAATAAAGACAGTTTCATTTTTCGCACAAACCTTTAAAAAAATTCACATTCTCTGCGCAATCCTTTAACAAAATTTGCATTTTTTTTCGTGATTCTTTAATGAAATTCGCATTTTTTTCTGTACCTTTTTTTTGGTCGAGATTCACAATTTTTTCAGCTATCCTATGACGTAATTTGTGTTTTTTTCAGCGATAATTTGACGAAATTTGTGTTTTTTCTGCGATTTTTTTTTTTTTACGAAATTTGCGTTATTTTCCATGATTCTTTTATGAAATTTGCGTTTTTCTGTGATCCTTAGACGAAAATTTCTTTTTTCGCAATGCTTTGATAATAATCACATTTTCTCTGCTGCCTTTTGATAAGATTCATGAATTTTCAGCAATCCTTCGATGAAATTCGCGTTTTTTCAGCAATCTTTGAAGAAATTCGCATTTTTCTCTCGATACTTTAACGAAATGTGCGTTTTCCAGCGATTTTTTGATAAAATACGTTTTATTCCGCAATTTTTAGACGAAATTTGGCAAGAAAGCGCTATCTTTTGGTGAAATTTCCTGTTTTGCGATTCTTTGACAAAATTTGCTCATCTTTTGCGTAAATCGCGTTTTTCTGTGGCCTTTTAACAAAATTCACGTTTTACATGATCCTTTGATGAAATTAGTGTTTTTCCCGTTATCATTTGACGAAATCTAGGATTTTTTTCCCGCGAAGATTGATTATTTGTTTTTAGGTGCCCTAAAAAGTTTGTGATGCCTGTCGCTGCATTGCACGCATTCTGCCACGGTGTATCAAACAAACAAAATTCATCCTAAAGAATTATTGTTTCGTTTCTGGAAATGAACAACCGTCAACTCATTGGCTGAATTATAAAGGGTGAAATGTGTAGGCACTGAGTATCATCTATACTATTAATGTCGGTAAACGTCTGTCTGTGTGTGTGTTGTTGTGTCTGGCATCTGTAAGCACAAAACTCTGCATGCAGACGACGGACATAAGTGCTTTTGGTATAAAAAAATTTGGAAGGGGAGTTTTTAAAAATTCACAACATTTTGCGGGAGAAGAGGGGTGCGAACGAATTTAAAAAATGAGTCCGCATCAATAATTATGGCAGCGGGGGTAGTATGTTTTGCCCACACGGGGTGGAGACTTTACTTTGCTGACACCACTCATATGATATATCGTTCGAAAGGCCTGCGACTGCCTTTTCATGTTATGCATCTGTGTGGTCCATCCCCCCCCCTTCCCCGCCAATTGGGGCGCTTTTCTAAATTTTGCACATACCACTCATGTTATGTATCGTTAAAAAGGTCTGTGACCGCTTAATCATATTATGCATCTCCGGTGTCCATCCCCTCACTTTGCCCCCCCCCAAGGGGGTACTTTTGTAAATTTTGCACAAACCCTTCATGTTACGTATTGTTGGAAAGGTTTTTGACTGCTTATTCATGTTATGCATCTCTGGGGTCCATCCCGCCACTTCCCTACTTTTCTAAATTCCCATACCCACTTTTCTAAATTTTGTTGACACCCCTCATGTCATATATTGTTGGAAAGATCTGTGACCGCTTAATCATATGCATCTCCAATGTCCATCTCCCCAATTTGCCCCCCCCCCCCAAGGGGGCAATTTTCTAAATTTTGTTGACACCCCTCATGTCATATATTGTTGGAAAGGTCTGTGACCGCTTAATGATATTATGCATCTCCAATGTCCATCTCCCCACTTTGCCCCCCCCTCCCCCAAGGGGGTACTTTTCTAAATTTTGCAGACAACCCTCATGTCATATATCGTTGGAAAGGTCTGTGACTGCTTAATCATATGCATATCTCCAATGTCCATCTCCCCACTTTGCCCCTCCCCCAAGGGGGTACTTTTCTAAATTTTGCAAACAACCCTCATGTCATATATTGTTGGAAAGGTCTGTGACCGCTTAATCATATTATGCATCTTTAATGTCCATCTCCCCAATTGTCCCCCCCCCCCAAGGGGTCAATTTTCTAAATTTTGTTGACACCCCTCGTGTCATATATTGTTGGAAAGGTCTGTGACCGCTTAATCATATTATGCATCTCCAATGTCCATCTCCCCACTTTGCCCCCCCCTCCCCCAAAGGGGTACTTTTCTAAATTTTGCAGACAACCCTCATGTCATATATCGTTGGAAAGGTCTGTGACTGCTTAATCATATGCATATCTCTGATGTCCATCTCCCCACTTTGCCCCCCCCCCCCCAAAGAGGTACTTTTCTAAATTTTGCACACAACTGTCATGTTATATATCGTTGGAAAGGTCTGTGACCACTTAATCATATTATGCATGTTCCGTGTCCATCCCCTACTTTACCCCCCCCCCCCCCCAAGGGGGTACTTTTTTTAATTTTGCACACACCCCTCATGTTACATATCGTTTGAAAGGTCTTTGACTGCTTATTCATGTTATGCATCTCCTTGGTCCATCCCGCCATTTCCCCCTCCCCAAGGGGGACCATTTTACCATTTACTTGCACAACAGCGCTAAATGTGTCAGATGAAAGAAATTCCGCGAGTGCATGTGCCAGTGAAACTTAGCCAATTGCTGTTCTTCAACCTAGCTTTAATTCAAAGTGGGTTTTTTATTTATTTGAATTATTCTGCAAAAGTTTCAAACATTTTAAAGCAGCTATGAATTTTATTTTTATGGTACTATCAAGTTTTTTGCCGTCAAATTTTGACGGGTTCCATCTAGTCTTTATTAATTTCTAGGATAAATATAGTTTAAATATAAAATAGTCCTTTTATGCATGGGTAAGAGTCAGTTTTCAGTTATAATTGGTTAAGTATCTGTTTTTTTCGCCTTTAACAATATCCCCCGTGGCAGAATGTACGCGACGGGTGTCGCAGACTTTTTAGGGCACCTGCAGACTAAAAACATACAGCTATAGCGTGTAAATTATGCGAAAAACCGGCAAACTTCGTCGAAGGATCGTTAAAAAAAATGACGAATTTCGTCGAAGAATTGCCGAAAAAACGCGAAATTCATTCATCAAGATGCGAAAAATGACTAATTTCGTTGACAGACCGCAAAAAAAAAAATGCACATTTAGTTAAAAGGCTGTGAAAAAACGTGAATTTCGTGAAAAGGCCGCCAAAAAAACATGTTTCGTTGAAGGATCGCAGAAACATGCGAATTTTGCCGAAGGGCTATGGAGAAAACGCCAACTTCGTCAAAGGATTGTGGAAAAAACTGTTAATTTCGTCGAAGGAACACGAAAAAATGGTCAATTTCGTCGAAGAAACGACAAATTTCGTTGTCGGATCGCGAAAAACGGAGAATTCTGCCGACAGATCGCGAAAAAATGGCACATTTCGTCGAAGGATCATGGGGGAAAAAAGAAACGCTAATTTTGTCAAAGGTTCATGAAAAAAACGTGAATTTTGTGAAACAGTCCCAGGAAAGATGCAGCATTCCTTTAGAAAACAGCAGACACACAAAGTTCTATGCTTATTAATATAGGCATAATTTTTAATCTGAAACAATATACTGAACTAACTTTTGAAAAACCGTGTTAACTTGAACCCAATTTGCAAGAATCTATACTCAGCCTGAAATTGACTCTAATCAAAAGCAGAGTTAATCCGACCTGCAACAAGAATAATTATTGCCGAGAGGGGATTTTCTCCCCTCCCCCCTCTGCTGTAACCTTTCAGAATGTTTGTTGTGAATTTAAGAAATTTTTTTTACTGAGAAATGCTGATAAATGTTGATGCTTTAATTAATTAGCACTACAACTACAACAGCAGCAAGAATAGATTTATATGATATATTGCGTATTGCAGACTATTTTTGAAAACATTATTAGCATTGCAGACACTTGAAGATAGTTCTGCCACTGGGACAATATCCTCAATCGGATTAGTTAGGATCACTTTGAAGAATAGTTCGATAAAAGACAATTCTTCAAGCTGAGATTCAGTCACTCGTTAAGGTGCCTCACCTTTCAATGTAGGTAGAAAAGTTATCGTTTCACTAAGATATTCTCGAGACAGGAAGTCTCTTCTGGGTTCGGTAGTTTCCAGTTTTTCGTCAATTCTGCTGCACAATCACGCAATAACTCTCGATCTTCCGTTCTGCACCCTCTGCGCTCTGGCATCCGAATCTATCTCTGCAAAATCCTCAATCCTCCATCCATATCAAAAAGGGAGAGGGGATATCAGGTGTTCACTATTCGAGAGTCCCAATCATGGGGAGGCGACCTCGCTCCTATTGGAAACCTTTGTTTCCTCTGGCACTAGCGCTGAAACCCGCTGTCTACTATGAGGTTGAAACTCTCTTTTCCCAAGGGTCTAAGGAAGGAGAAATCCATTTACCACGGATGTACCATGACCAATTTTGCTTGTCATTTTCATTGAAAAACTGCAGACTATAGGTGCAGATTCCCAAAATCTGGAAGGAGCCAGTGGCTCCTAAACCCAAAAACTCCAGTGGCCACATTGTGAAACAAACACATAAAAACAATATTTTTTTCTCAATTAAATTTGGACAATGGAATATTGAATCTTCCCACCATAATTGCATACAGTTTGTAGGAATAAATTTTGTAATGTAAGACCTGAATATTTTGTGAATAAACGATACTCTAAAGTTTTTTTTTAATCTATAAATAAACTTCCCCCTCCCCCCCAAAAAAGTATTTTTCATAGCTGAATATAAATGCTCAACTTAGGAAACTTGCCCAAAAAAAATATGTCTATAAAAATCAAAATTAAAAATAAATATATATGAAAAAAATATGGAGAAGATTTATTTTTTTAGGTTTTAGATTTTAATAAAATAAATTTAACAATTTCTGACATTTTCAAGGATGATGGAGAAAGCTTGAATACTATAAGCCTCATTGTAACTTTTGTTGCAAGGGGATTTTTTTAAGGATTTATTACAGAATTTTTTAAATCCCTATGGAAACAAAAAAAAAAAATTATTTTTTGTGACCGATCGCCGATTTCCATATTTTATTATCACAACTCCTTGACGAAATTCACAATTTTTTTTCTGCAATCGATTGGGGAAATTCGCGGATTTATTTTGCGACCAATTGGCGAAATTTGCGGTTATTTCATCAGTAATTGATGAAGTTCGTGGTTTTATTTGGCGAGCAATTGACGAAATTTGCAAAAATTTTCAGTGACCGATTTCACGGAAATCGCGACCGACTGAAGAAATTTTAGATTTATTTTCATGACTGATTGGCGAATTGATTTGCGAAAATTTAAAAATAAATAAATAATGATAATTCCAGGAGTTTTGCTAATCTGTGGAAGAATCGCATGCCAATATCTATGTGTACCTGTAAGAACATATCTGAAAAATCCCAGAGCTACAAATTTGTTCTCTTCTCGGCACAAATTTTACTGTGTCGTGGGCTTATTGTGGCATGCCATTGACACAGAGTTCATTCGCGACACATATCAATAGGATTTTTTTTTCCGATTCTTCGAACGTTGCAGATTAAACAAAAGGGAAATTTGCGAATTAGTGGAAATGTGGCATTTATGTTCAATCATATTTTTTAATTATGGAGAAGAGAAAAAAAAAAAAAAGAGCTAAATATTGCTGAATTATGGAGGAGAATGCCCAGATTTCATATTTAAAAAAAAAATGGAAATCTGCCTTTCGGCGAAAAAGGGATATCCATGTAAAACACATGGCGACTTAGACATAGAAAGTTAGTCGCCAAAGCAAAAACTTTAGTCGCCACGTGGTGACTGGCGACCGTGAATCTGCACCTGTACTGCAGACCAAGGCTCCAGTGTATTGTCCATGACTGCAGAATCATTTTCTTACTGTGGGAACCGGGTTCCTGTTGTTAAAGCCTTAAATTGTACACTGCAATTAAAAACTTATTTACTAGATGGAACCCGTCAAGACTTGACAGGAAGAAAATTACTATAACAATATCAGTAAAACAAGCTTCTTTATTATTTAACAGGGAAGTGTATGAAAAATTGTTTCAAAAATTTTATTTTAAAAGTTTTTCCCCCAGTGAAATACAGTACTATTTTCGATGCAAACTCCAAACAAACAATCTGCAAACAATGCAAATCAGTTCGAAACTACAGTCATATTCAGTACTGTAAGTGCAAGAAAGAAAATTTCAAGGACCTATGAAGTATCATACATATATAGTATATTCCTACATCCATATCAAATTCAGTAAATAAAAGAACATAGTAAATTTAGCACACACCTCTTTTTCTATGATAATGCATCTGAGTGAGCTAATATGAGCAAGGGCAATGCATCTGCCCAAAGGCACCGTCGAAATTAGACATTAAAAAATTTAGACATTTAAGACATTAAAATTTTCCCCCAGTGAAATACAGTACTATTTTCGATGCAAACTCCAAACAAACAATCTGCAAACAATGCAAATCAGTTCGAAACTACAGTCATATTCAGTACTGTAAGTGCAAGAAAGAAAATTTCAAGGACCTATGAAGTATCATACATATATAGTATATTCCTACATCCATATCAAATTCAGTAAATAAAAGAACATAGTAAATTTAGCACACACCTCTTTTTCTATGATAATGCATCTGAGTGAGCTAATATGAGCAAGGGCAATGCATCTGCCCAAAGGCACCGTCGAAATTAGACATTAAAAAATAAATTTAAAATGTTTAATTTATTTTTTTAAATATCCTCTTTAATCAAATTGTTCATTTCTAATCCATAACTTCTAGAATGCATCCATTGTTTTAAGCTAATCAATTTTTATGTATATTTTTTTGTACTCATAAATCTCACTAATTTTTAACATTATCTGGATAATATTTGATATCCTAAAATTACATTTTTTAAAGTTATTTATACATTTATAAAAATATAAAATTTATCGAAAGTTCTGCAAATTTTAGAGGTATTGCATTAAACACAATGTTATGCAATGATAGGATAAACTACTTATTACTGTATTTTTTCAGAATAACAATACATTACTTAAGGGGGGCGGAGCCCCCTGAACCCCCTGTTGTCGCTTTAATTTTATATTCTCAATTTCCTGTAATTGTGCTATTTCATTTCTTAAGTATATGTCTGAATGTATTTACTATTTTAATTTCATTAGAATAACCATCTCTTAGTACAAGAAATTTTATCCTATCCTGAAAAGAATACTTATATTTCAACCACTAAACATCATATGTTGCTGAAATTGAATAAAATTTCATGTATAAAATATACTTATACAAATGTAAATTCCTTTTATGTGACCTATATTCAATTTACACATTCAACGTTTTTATTATTTTCATTTGGAAAACTGATTTGGTAATCTTTCTTTAGTAGTTAAAATAAATTCTCATCTATTTTATTACAAAAAGCATATTAAAAACTTAAATCAACCGAAAATTAGCTGTTAGTAAAATTTCACGTCAAAATAATGCGATTCACCTGAATTTTCCTTTGTTGATATTCTTTGAAATACAGTTGCTTAGCAACCATTTAATGAAAAAAAAATACATTTGAAATTTTTGCAAAAAATGAGAAATTAAAATGTTTCACATCTTTCAAATTAATGCATAAAATTTCCCAATAATATATACAATTAATTTCGAAATTCTAATAAACATACTGGCAAATTTTCAAAGCGATTGGATTAAATTAAGATCTCCATTTCGTAAATTTAGCATTTACAACTAACCCAATGCGACATTTTCTTTTCGGTGAATGTTAAAATTAAACAAATCGTCTGACTTCCCATTGAAAAGCATTATGACCTAAAAGAAATGTTCTATATTTTTCGAACGAATGAGCCAAATGTAACTAAAAACTATACAGCTAATTCCGGGTATCTCACCAACATACCTACCAAAAATCAACCAACTATTCGGATCATTTTTGTGGCAGTTATCGCTGAACAGACAGACGGAAACCAAAAATTTTTCGCATCTCCACAATGAGCCTCAACTGACATTTCGGAAAATATCTGCTTTTTTAATTCTGCCATAATATTCTCTATTGAAATTTCATATTTTTCAATTTTTGAAGGCTAAAATAACAAAATGAAAAAATATAGACAGCCTGGAAAGTTTTATAATCCCTTTTTAACACAGTCATAGAGATACAAAATTATCAATTCCATTTGGAGATTAAACGTCAGATCCAACATGGAGATAATTGACGGAGATAATTGTAATCCAAAAATCAATATGCTTCTGTATTCAATATGTCTTTTGTAGAAAGGGATAAAACATGGTCGCCAGCAATGTGAGGGAAGCAATTACCCCTCTCTGGATTTTCAATTTAATTTACGGGTACACACTGGACCTATGGGCACAGTGGACCACCCCCCCCCCCTAAAATTTAATTTATTTAATTTTTTTTAAACTTCTCTTCTATCCTATTAGACAACAGCACTGCACTGATTATTTATAGCCTTCAGAAAATATGTTTAGCTCAGATTGAACTATTTTATCCTGATTGATTGTTTTGAGCTTCTAAAAGTAAAATTTTTCATCATCATATTTTTATTTTTTTAGTAATTAAAGGTAAGTAATTAAAGGATAAATAAGATAAAACAGCTTTTTTACAAAGCTAAGATACTTGTTTTTATTTATATTTAAATATATGTTCAAAAGAAAGCTATAAACAATATTAATAGGATTATTTATTGAACTTCAACATGGGGCACAGTGGACCACGCACTCCTGGAGCACGGTGGTCCACAATCAACTCTGTTCCTGTCATAGGCGTAGCGTGACCGTTTTTTTTTTTTTTTTTGGGGGGGGGGGGGGGGGGGGGGAATGTTTTTTAAACGCGCGCACACGCACACATTCCCATATATATATATAGTGGTAATCTTGGTTAAAAACAGCCACGCAGAAATTTTTCACATTGGGTAAAAGGAATTCAGTTTCAATCTTCTAGCCCCCTAGACCTAAAAATTTATTTTTCTTCAACATGCATCGTACAGTAATTTTTGAATTTTTTGCGAAATGTTTATGTGATTTTTAGCGTTTTCTCGCGTTTTGCGACAATTTCTTAGGAATTAAGTTTCAATCTTTTAACACAATATAGTAAAATTTGTCCTCTGCATTTTTTTAATTTTTCGCTAAATTTTTATGTGATTTTTAGCATTTTTTTATCTTTCCGAGGAAATTTTTTTAAACATTCGTACGAGAAATCTGGTTTTATTTTTTCAGCCAATAAAGTACATTTTCTACTCTGCGATTTTTTAATTTTCTGAAAATTTACTATGCGATTTTTCGGGTTTCGTGGCGATATTTTGACATCCGATAATGGAATCAAACTTCAACCTTTTACTCCAATATAGCAAATTTTGTGATCTGCGATTTTTAGATTTTTCAAGAATTTTGTATGCAATTTTAAGTGTTCCGTGGCGATTTTCTTAAACATTCGTAAAATACATCTGGTTTCAATTTTTCAGCCCGATATAGTAAATTTTGTCCTTAGTGATTTCTAAATTTTTCATAAATTTTTATGTGATTTTTAGTGTTTTTCCGCGTTATGTGGCAATTTTTTAACATTTGTGATGCGAATCTGGTTTCAACCTTTTAACCCATTATTGCAAAATTTGTCCTCTGCGATTTTAAAATTTTTCATGAATTTTTTATGAGATATTTTGCACGTTCTGCTGCGATTTATAAACATTTGTAAAAGGAGTCCATTTTCAATCTTTCAGCCCATTGTACTAAATTTTGAACTCTGCGGTAGCACATTTTGTACCCAATTTTGTACTCTGATTTTAATCAGAATTTTTCATGCGACTTTTTGCAGGGTTTTTTTCGCGTTTCGTGGAAGTTCTTAACATCTGTAACAGGAATCCAATTATAACCTTTTAGCCCAATATAGTAAATGTTGGCTGCTTTTAAATAATGCTTATTCGGAACTCGTTACAGCGAATTTGAATTCGTTCGCGAATTTGTTATGTGGGGTTTAGCGTTTTTTCACGCTTTGTGACAATTTTTTTGACATTCGTAAAATGAATCCAGCTACAATTTTTTAACCCAATATAATAAATTTGGTTTTCTGCGAATTGCAGTTTTTCATGAATTTTTTTTTCAGTTTTTACGCATTTTGAAGCGATTTATCTATCATTCGTAAAATAAATCAGGTTTCAGTCTTTTAATACAATACCGTTAATTTTGTCCTCTGAGAATTTTTAATTTTTTGTGATTTTTTTTTTACGTTTCGTGGAGATATTTTTACATTCGTAAAAAGAATCCGGTTTTTAACTTTTAGGCCAATAGAGTAATTTTTTTTTCTTTTTTCAATAAAGTTTATTCGGAATCCGTTCTATGAGTTTAATTTTTCATGCAATTTTAACACTTTTTCGCGTTCTGCAGTCTTTTTTTGACATTCGTAAAAGGAATCCAGCTACAATTTTTAAACCTAATGTAATAAATTTTGTTCTCTAAGATTTTTAAGTTTTTCGTGATTATTTTTTGCAAATTTTACATTTTTATGCGTTTTGCGGCGATTTTTCTACATTTGCAAAGGAAATCTGGTTTCAATCTTTGAACACAATATAGTAAATTTTGTCTTACAGGAATCGGGTTTCAATCTTTTAGCCTAATATAGTAAATTTTGTCCTCTGCAATAAAAAAGAGAGATTTTTAGCGTTTCTTTGCATTCTGCGGTGAAAGGAATCCGGTTTATATATATTGTATTAAAATCGCGTACATAAAAAAATTTACGCGATTTTCTGCAGTTTTTCGTGGTTAGCGGCAATTTTTTAACACTTGTAAAATGAATTCGTTTTCAAGCTTTTAGACCAATATAGTATATTTTGTCCGCTGCAAGTTTTGAATTGCTTGCGAATTTTTTAGTGTTTTTTCGGCAAATTTTTGAATTTTTTTTTTTTGAAACGGAAAGAACTTAACTCTGTTAAATTTTCCTTTCCTGCGATTAAATTAAAGTTGGAAGAATACAAAATTATCATAACGTGAACTACGATGGTCAAAATATTAAACTAATTTGGGTCAAAATAAAAAAATTCAAGATTAGTTTGATTCGAGACCAGATCAGGCGTAGCCTGCACGGGTGTACGCTGTTGACAGCAGTTAGACCCCATTACCAGATTCACTTGGAAAAAAAACCGGTTGAATCCTCAAACAAGGGCGACCCTTGGCTGAGTCGAATTTGGCAAAGCGATAAATGAGTTTTTCTTGCTACCGGTTTGTTTCTTGCATTTCTTCCACGCCTACTGTGGTTTGATCTGGAAATTTAATTGGTTTATGAGTGAATTACGTTCGTTTGCTTGGGTTGGTTGGTTTATTGTGTGCCGTATTGTTGGATTCAGAGAGTAATGAGGTAGATAGAGTTGCACTATACCGTTAAAATGTCTTGGAGTATGAAGCCGGTAATTTCGGAATTTACTAGGCCCAAAAAGGGAAGCATATGGAAGAAGGGCTGAATTTATTGGACGGTGAGAGGTTTTCAAATGAAGTCCCAGTTGTTTGGGCCGACTTTAGTGTTGCATCACGGCAAACGTATACATCGCATGTGTATTTTCGTTTGAAGTCTGGGTTTTGCGAAGTGAAGTGAATTTAATATTTTGACTTTTTTTTTTTTTTTTTTCGAAGAATGGTGCTATGCGGCAAGTACGAATTTGAAATAGTGTGTGTAATGTGTTGATAATGAAAATTTAGGATATTTTAGGTGTTTTTATTAGATTATTTAGGGATAAGTTTGAATTTTGTCCTCTTGAGTGAGCAGTTTAAGGGTCATTTTACTTACCCATCATACGTAGTATAGGGTAAGTCTTGTAATCGTTTTGAAAATCGAAAAAAATTTTTTGACGGATTTACACGTTTCAGACACTGGAGATTCCGAAAAACATATTTTTAGAAAAAAAATTTTGCCGTCCGTCTGTGTGTCTGTAAACGCTCTATCTCCCGAAAAAATTGAGATAGAGACTTGCAATTTGGTATGTACTTAGCATGTAATAATGGGAAGAAGCCTATTTCATTTCAATAACCTCGATTAACCGGAACTATTTTTTTCGGACTCTCGAAATATTCCTTCTGATAAAAGGTATATAAAAATTTTCGAAATTGTTTATTTTAAGAAATGAATATAAAAGACAATAAAAAAACATAAATTTTACATAAAGCATGAAGTCGATCGGATAATTAGTTGTCGAGATATTTGGAATCCTATTTTCTACACTCTTCGATTTTTCATGACCCTGTATTTCATCCAAATTTCACTTTAAAGATATATTTTAATTGTAAATTTGACGCTTAATCAGATGCAATAAACCGCTAGTTAATAGGATTATTATTTTTGGAGTTATGAGGAAAAACCTCTTTCAAGCAATTCAGTAATCGAGCCTTTAAAGTTTATGACGTCATCAAGCCACGATTTTATTTGAATTGCAATGCATTTTATAAGTAGTTTACACATTTTTATTTTAATATTTTACATTATGCATATCCATGATGGGTAAGTATTACGGTGGCCCCCAACGACTAGTTTGTATAAATACTGCTGCAACATCAGAAGTGAGCGGTGATAGTGTTTATGAGAAACTGGGGCCTTAAAAAAAAAAAAAGAAAAAAAAAAAGGTACATTTGAAAAATAAAAGTAAGTGATTTTTTATTGATTTTATTTGATAATAATCGTGTGTGTTGCATTTTAGAGATTACTGTAGAGGTAGTTTCGTGCACGAAGTGATGTTTTTTTGTTTTGGATAATGTGTACAGGATACATACATAACTTATTGATTGCTGTGTGAACAAATTTCGTACATTCTAGAGATTGCTGTACAGAGAGTTTCATGCATCCAGTGATGATTTGTTTCGGTTAATGTACGCGAAGCGTACATACATAGGTTACTGATCGCTGCGTGAATCAGTTTCATGCATTTTAAAGATTGCTGTACAGTGAGTTTCATGCATCCAGTGATGTTTTTTTGTCGGTTAATGTACGCAAAGTGTACATACATAAGTTACTGATCGCTGCGTGAATGAGTTTCATGCATTCTAGAAATTGCTGTACAGCGAGTTTCATGCATCCAGTGATGTTTTTTTTGGTTAATGTACGCGAAGCGTACATACATAAGTTACTGATCGCTGCATGAATGACTTTCATGCATTCTAGAGATTGCTGTACAGCGAGTTTCATGCGTCCAGTGATGTTTTTTTTCGGTTAATGTAAGCGAAGCTTACATACATAAGTTGCTGACCGCTACTTGAATGAATTTTATGTATTTAAAAAATTAGGAATTTAGAAATTTTCTCCAATTATAATATTTGTGCTTTGTGGCAGAGAAGTGATTATTTACACAATTTCTATGAGAGTTTCTTTCACGACGTAAACGTTGGTTTTATTTCGTTTTGTGGCAATTTACAAAGTTTAAGGGGCATTTTGTTAGAGATTTTTTATTTGTTAGGAAAAAAGTGACTTAAATTTGGCAATTCTTTGTAAAAATCGGGAGAAAAAAAATGTTAAAAATTTGTAAAAATGGAAAAATCTGGGGGAAAAATAGCTAAAAATTTGTAAAAAGGGAAAAACCTGGGGGAAAAAATAGCTAAAAATTTGTAAAAATGTAAAAATCTGGGGGGGGGGGAAATAGCTAAAAATTTGTAAAAAATGGAAAAATATGGAGGAAAAAATAGCTAAAAATTTGTAAAAATGGAAAAATATGGAGGAAAAAATAGCTAAAAATTTGTAAAAATGGAAAAATATGGAGGAAACAATAGCTAAAAATTTGTAGAAATGGAAAAATCCAGAGGAAAAAATAGCTAAAAATTTGTAAAAATGGAAAAATCTGGAGGAAAAAATAGCTAAACGTTGTACAAATGAAAAAATCTGAATGAAAATATTGCTAGAAATCTCGCAAAAAAACTTTTCAAAACTTTGTAAATTGCAGTAAAACGAAATAAAATCAATATTTACTTTCTGAAAGAAATTGGCCTAGGAAGTGTGTAAGTAGTGACTTGTCTGCCGAAAAGTACGTGTTCTGATTGGGTGGAATTTGGAGGTTGCCATTTTTTAGGTTGGCGTGCGTCCGTGCTTGACACGCGTAAAAAAAATCGCCAAATCGGGGGCCGCCCTTGTTTGAGGATTTTGCCAAAAAACCCGACCAAGTAAATGAGGCAAGCTCTGCTAGATCATTTTATTGAAATTAATATTTTTGTAACAAATATAATAAACAGCATCACAATGACTGTATAAGGCACATGGTGGGGGGCACCGCCCGCACACCCTTGGTACGGCCCTTATAATAAATAAAAGACATTTATCAAACTTTGTAAGACATTTGAAATAAGTTTAAACAGCACTTTTAAGAAGTAACTAATCATTTAAGGTAGGGGTGCACAACCTGTGGCCTGCGGGCCAAAAGTGGCCCACGATCGGATTACTGATGGCCAGCGGATCAATTTCACCAATCGGACGCGAAAAATTCACGAATTTTACCATTCAGGTGCGTAGAAATCGCTAATTTTGTAGATCGGGTACTTATAAATAGTAAATTTCACCGATCGCCTGCGTAAAAATTGTGAATTTTGCCGATTGCCTGCGTAAAAATCGTGAATTTTGCTGACCGGGCCCGTAAAAATCACAAATTCTGCAGATAGGGTGCGTATAAATCGCGAATTTTGCCGATCGTATGCGTAAAAATCGTGAATTTTGCCGATCGTCTGCGTAAAAATCGCAAATTTTGCCGATAGGGTGCGTATAAATCGTAAATTTCGTCGATCGTATGCGTAAAAATCGCGAATTTTGTCGATCGGGCCCGAAAAAATCATGAATTTTGCCGATAGGGTGCGTATAAAACGCGAATTTTGCCAATGAGGAGCGTATAAACCGTAAATTTCATCGATCGTATGCGTATAAATCGCGAATTTTGCCGTTCGGGCTCGTAAAAATCGTGAATTTTGCTGATCGGGCCCGTAAAAATTGTGAATTTTGCCGATCAGGTGCATATAAATCGCGAATTTTGCCGATCCGGTGCATGTAAATTGTAAATTTTGCCGATTGTCTGTGTAAAAATCGTGAATTTTGCCGATCGGACGCGTAAAAATCGCAAATTTTGCCGATCAGGTGCGTAAAAATCGCAAATTTTACTGATCAGGCACATAAAAATCGTGAATTCCGCCGATCGGGCACGTAAAAATCATGAATTTCACCGATCGGCATGTAAAAATCAAAAAATTTCCCGATTATGCGTGTAAAAATCGCAAATTTTGACAATCGGGTGCGAAAAATAGCTAATTTCGCCGTCTCGGGTGCGTATAAATCCTAAATTTCGCCGAACGTGTGCGTAATAATCGTGAATTTCGTCAATCACTAAGGAAAAAACTATGAATATTGTCAATTGCGCATGGAAAAAAAATGCAAGTTTTTTCTATCCTTTCCAGCTGAATTGGGTTATGCTGACTAAGGAGATGGTTGAGTATAGGGAGCTAACCCGCCTTTTAAAATTAGCATTTTTATGAACTTTTAAGCTGCCCCCCCCTCTCCACCTTCGTTCATGAAAGCAGAATTTTTTTTCGTTACTGGCAATCTTTAAAGTTAAATTTATTCCTTCAAATAAAGTCAAGGAGTATTTTCACTCTTTGAAAATAATCTTAGCTATATCTCTTGTATAAATACAAACATAAACTGTTGATAAATCATTGCCAAAAGAAACGAATACGCTGACTGGAAGGAAGGAACCTAGGGTGCTAAATCTACCCTTCCGAAATTTGTTTTTTTAATCTGATCTCCTCCCCCCCGGTCTCACCTCCTCGAAACAAAAATTTTCTGATGGTGGCCCTTGACAACCCAGTCATTTTTGTAAGTGGCCCTTCGCTTAAAAAGGTTGTGCACCCCTAATTTAAGGTATGTGTGCCTGCAAAATTGTATGGGAAATTGCACCTTCGATAGCAACGGTATTGCTTAACAACGGTATTTCTGGAACAGATTACCATCGTTTACCAAGGTACAGCTGTATATTAACTTTAAAACAGCTCATTCAAGAAGGCTTACATTTTGAAAAAAAAAAAAAAAAAAATCATAACTATTGCATCTCAAAAAGGCGAAGGTATAGTAGAAGTAGTATAGTAGTTAATAACTAAATGAATAAAATATTAATTATTTTTTATAATCTTAGTGATGTGTGGTTGCATTCCATTGGTAAATAACTCCAGCGACACAGCTTGAAAAGCAGGATATTTATGACTTGATTAGATTATAATTAAAGTTGCAACAAATTAAATGCAATATATATTGCGGGGAAACAGAACTCCCTCTCTGATAAACACAACTACATTTTCTAAAGTCTACAGACGGAATGAGAAGAAAAAAAAAAGTACATGTAGATACTAACCGCAGACAGCGGAAAAAACAGCTGACACATTGAAATTGTCCGCAGCTGTAAGAGAGCGATAGTTCAAACTTTCGTTTAATGAATGTTCGTATCAGGGTTTGTACTGCACAACACAATTTTTGCTACCAAATTCATTACTTCAAAAGAAAAAGAGCTGAGCTATCTATACTGATCTGACATCTGATTAAGTAAAAAAAATGAAGAAATATAAAATGAAAATTAAAGTAGTTATTTCATTTTCATTTTGGGTCAATACAAGACAAGTCTTAATTGACTGTATCATATTTTAGAAATTGATGTTCAGAAAGTTGGGGGGCACGTGCCCCCCCCCCCCCCCCCCCTCTCTGAGGCTACGCCTATGGTTCCTGTAATGCAGAATGTTCAAAATACTTAATAATTGTTTATTTTCTATAAAGAAATATTGTTTTAAAGTAGTTATTTAACTGTAAAATGAAGTAAACAAAGAAAAATAACAATTTATTTAACATAGTAAGAAATATTTTGTATTGTATTTACTGCCTTTGATAAATAACTGTAGTCTAATTGGTGATGATTCTATTCAAGTAAGATTCATGAGATGCAAATTGAATGTAAATCAGTTTATTTTTCCTGAAACTGCAGATGAATCTGTTGTTGAAGTCAATGATTTCATAATGTTGCTCCCAGACCCAAAAGTATTTCAGGAAAATTCCAGGCTCAATCTTATTCATAAGTATTTTGGAATTTCAATTGCAAATTTTAATGTGCGCTGATTTTTTTGTACTTAAGTAATAACTTCAACTAAATTGCAATTGTTCTTGTATTAATCTGTTATTATTTTCAAAATATAATATTTTTTTTGTTTTTGTTTTTGTTTCAAAATGTTACTTGTAAATTTATATTACTATGTTATTTTGCGGATAAAGAGGAAATAAAAAAGAATTAGATTAATGAAAAATAGATTTATATTGTATTTCAGATAATACCTAATAGTGGTCCACTGTGCTCCACTTTACAGGTGCATATATATTTTTTTTTTTTTTTTGAAAAATGTATTGAAAACTATGTTCTGAGAAAATTATGATGAATGTATAAAGGTTTAAGGAATATTCAAAAATATTTTTATGCAGATCGGTTTGTCCGTTACAGAGAAAAAAAAAAAATTAACTGAAAAAGTGGTCCACTGTGTACCAGTCTCCCCTATCATAAACAAAGTTAAAAAAAAACAAAAAAAACTGTTTCAGTTTTTCATTTTGTAGAAAAGCCAGTAGAAGCTTAATTTTGAATTTTTAATATATGTCTTAGTTGTTACATTTCTGTAATTTGTTTCATGTTGATATGTTTCAAAATTGTTCGACGTGTGGTTCAGGCAATAAATTCAAAGTTCAGTTTATTTTATGTTTATACTCTCTATTTAAAAAAAAAGGGGGCTTTGGAAGCATATTATAAGCACATCATCTATTTCAAAATCTTGCCCCCCCCCCCCCCCCCCTTGGATGTTGTTTTGCCGGCATCCATGGGATGAAACCAAATTAACATAAACCAAGATATTTTTAGTCTTTTTTTAAGAGACAGATTTTACTGAATAACGGCAATATTGTTTAAATATGTGTGTAATCTCTCTAAAATTTTCACTAGCATGAAAACAAATAAATACAAATTTAAAATACATCATTTTAACACGTTCAAACACAGTTGAAAAGTGTGTATGACTTCGGCCTTTGCCCTTTCAAAAAAAGATAGTCTTTGTTTAAAACGGTATCGAAATTATTTATCTTTACTATTTATCTCGAGATTTTATTAGTTTAAGAGTTCTTTATATTTTAGAGCTATTTATATTGCGTTGTGCAGTGTCACCCAACACTTATTGTCAAATTGGTCATTTTAAAGCATTATCGCCAAATCAGTAAATGCACACACTGAAAATTCTTTGTGAATGTCAATGCGAAGCAAGATTTGCAGTTCATTATTGGTTTTCAGTTTTGAAAGGGCCTTCAAAGAAGCCTAGAATTAATACTAGGATATTATCTCCTGTTGATTTGTTTATTCTTGGTCTTTTTACTAGCCAGTTTTTTTTTTTCCTTTACGTTACATGTTTTTCTAGATTTAAATGCAGATTCTTTATTTTTAATATTTCAGATATGAGTGATCCAGCAAAAGATAAAAATTCTTAATTATTTTTCTAAGAGAATACAATATGATAAATGGTGCTCTTTTCTATTCACTCTTATTCTGCCATAATCTTTATTATTAATGTTCGGAAACGTCTGTGTGTGTCTGTACGTGGAAAAACTCTGCAACCGTAGCGAGTAGCGAAGCGCTTTTTGTTTAAAAAAATTCGGAAAGATCCCGGGATTGGTGATACTCAGTATCGAAGAAATCGGACCCTAATTAAGAACGTTATTAATTAAAAATCTCATCAAAATTAGCAAAACAAGAAACAGTTTTATCGAAACCCGAAAAGAAAATTTCCGTTTTGATAATCACAGACATCCAAATTGTCGCTTTTTAACGCATCATCGAATAAAAAAAAAAAATCTACCGGAGGTATCGATCCGAAAATCGGGGTACACACGCAGCCGATTTTTGTCGTTCCAAAAAGTCAAATTTTTTGAAATTCGGACCGTAACTTTTCTTTATTTCGGCCAAAAACTGACCAGACATCCAACATTGACCCCAGACGGGAAAAAGGTTGCTGTAAAGAATGCCGGGTTGACACATCCGAGATCAAATCGCTCCATTCCTTTTTGAAACAAGTGGAAATAATGACTCTACATTCACCAAAATTTGCACACACGTGTAAAAAAAATCGCAAATTCAACAAAAAAAAAAAATTCATAAAATTCGACCAATAACTTTTAAAGATATCAATTAAAACTCATTAATGAAAATGAAAAATGAATTAATTTCTATTTCAACTGGGTAGAAGTAAAATATTTGCAGGTGTTGTCATCAGACATTTGGACGCCTTTCTGCCAAAAGAGATAAATTGATAAAAAGATGCATTTTAAAATGATTCCAGTTTTTATGGGCAATATATATATATTTTAAATATCGGATTTTCGAATCTGAAAAATATGAATCCTTGCTTTGAGTGATCTGGCATTTCAGGGATTCAAAAAAATTTCGAATTCCGACAATTATTTTTGATTTTAGTAAAATCCCGATTTTTGTATAGGGAAAAAAAAAGCTAAGGAATTAGCTATTTCTTTTCAAAATATCTCCCGTCGTATGGGTCCCATCGCGAAGCGGTATGGCTCATTCGACTCAACATCAATAGCGCTTACATATTTTAGTTTCCAGTTCCACCACCAGGGGGCGCTTCCGTAAATCTGTTTCTATGGGCCCGTTTACGACGGGGTTTGGCTCTTTCGACTGGATTTCAGATTTGGGTTATGTTCGCATAGAACAGATAGCGCCCCCTGGTGGTGGAAGGTGCAATTAAAGAATTTTGCCGCTAACTCGGGATCTATGGTTCACATCACAACGCGGTTTGGTTCATTCAACTCGCCATAGATAGAGCTTATCGATTTCAGTTCGTTTTTTCACCACCAGGGGGCGCTTTCCTATCTCCGGTTCTATGGGCACGAAGACGACGGGGTATGGCTCATTCGACTTGACATCGAAAGCCATAACGATTTCAGTTATGATTGTATAAACAGATTGCGCCACCTGGTGGTGGAAGGTGGAACTAACGTATACTGCAGCGTGTGCGCAGCACGACTGCTATTCAGTGCCGCAGGCAGCGGGGACCCGAGCCGGAAGTTCGTTCAGTTAGAGGTTTATACTATTCGATGTGCAGTTCAAGGGATTATCCGGTGCGTGCCTAGCACGACCGGTATACGGTGCCGAAGGCAGCGGGGATTAGGGTCGGAGGTTCGTTCGGTTAGAGGTTTGTTCTATTCAATGTGCAAATTAAGGGATTATTCGGTGCCGAAGGCAGCGGGGACCCGGTTCGGAGGTTCATGGTGGATAAGAGCCAGAGGGTCATTCGTTTCGATGTTTTATAAAAAAAGGAGTTTTCAAAATATTCGAGGCACTGATGTAAATTAGGGGCCCGCTAGCGGGCGAAGCCAGCTAGTGCACATTAATATAGGCAATTTTTTTATTTTTTAACACTTGGGATTATTAGGTACTTAATAAATTAAAATTTTCTCGTAGTCAACGTAAACAAATAATAATAAGCACAGGTTAAAAATAAATTTTCCTACAATTTTATTTTGAAGCAAATTAAACATGTAGTTTGAATTTTAAAAAGAAATGGTGTAAATATATTTTTAGACATTTCGATTATCGAAAAGAATTTGCAAAATTATCCTATAGAGTATTTAATAATAATTTTTTTTTTTTTTTTTTAATTAACATTGGTATTTATGCATTTCAGATTCTTTTTTTTTAAATAGAAAAAAAGAAAGGAAAAGAAATCCATCTTTATATTATTCAAAATATTTTCTTCAATATTTGTTCCATTCTAGAAATTGTTACAATTCTAATGTATTAAAGCTGCACTCAAATCCAAAGGAGCTACTTTCTGACACAATTTTGAATTCATATTTGTTAGGGTTGGGTTGATTATTGACGGCCAATTATCTACACTTAGGATATAGGCCCGGGGAGAGTGCCCTCCGTGGGGGTCTTTCTAAGGGAACCTAACCCGTATTTACGCATGGATAAATCCACGGCTCGAAGAAAACCACGAAAACTCTGAACGATTAGGCCGACGGGCGCGATTGGGATCGAACCCAGCACCTCCCGTCTACCAGCTTCGAGAGCACAACCTCTCAGCCACTGGTTCATATTTGTTAGGAAACGGATGAAATGGGCAGTTTTTATTATTCAGAAACTACAGTGGTGGCCAAAAGTTTGGACATTTTTTGAAAGTTTCATGTTTTTCAACTTTGTGTGCTTGTAGAATATATTAATTTTCACTTAAATACAAACGTTTATATATCAAATTAAAGGTAATTTAATGTAGAATTTAATAATAATAACAGTATTACGAAAAAAGTTATGCTCATTTTAGTAGAAGAAACAAACACACATCGTTTTGAATAAGGACGTGTTTTGTAATAAAAGCGTACTAGCCAATCACAAACACTGTTCTGAGGACCAAGCAAATGTCTGTAACTATAGTTTAGGTTATTTGGATGGTAAAAGAGTTATTGTTGTAGAAATATTTTGCAGAATGATGCATACTAGTATAATTAAATAGAGTATTGCTGTTTTTGAATATTTAAAGTCCTTTTTTTAAATTAAACTAATTTTAAACAATGTCATCAACAAGAAGAACTTATTGGACATCTACAAAAAGAAGCCAAATTGTCATATTGAGAGAAAATGGCCTCTCTTATGCTGAAATTGCAAGACAAGTTGGTGGTTCAGTGACTTGTTCTGGTGTACGAAAGTTCTGTTTACGTTATGAAAAAACAAAATCAGTGGAAAATAAAGCCAAATCAGGCCGAAAAAAATGCACAAGTGCTACTGCCGATAGAAAAATTAAACGGCTATGCCTTCAAGATAGAAAAATTTCATCAGATGCCATTAGATGTGAAATGAATGCAGTGGGTATTGCAGTAAGTTCAAGAACAATAAGAAGAAGTTTATCAGGATTTGGACTACAAGCTAGAATTCCAAGGAAAAAACCATATTTAAATCAAAAGCAATGCGAAAAACGAGTTAAGTGGGCAAAAGAACACATTAAATGGTCAGAAAATCAATGGAAGCAAGTAATCTGGAGCGATGAGAGTAAAATATCGCTCTTTGGTAGTGATGGTAGAAAATACGTGAGACGTAGAGTAGGAGAAGCACTTCATCCTGATTGCATTGAAGCAACTACAAAAAACCCAACAAATGTCATGATTTGGGAATGTATGTCTGCAGATGGTGTGGGCCGAATTCAAGTGATTGATGGCATCCTGAATGCCAAAAAATACATCGAAACTGTCCTGGAACCAAAATTGATACCTTCCATCAGGGATCTCTTCCCCAACAACGCACCATTTATTTTTCAGCAGGATTCAGCTCCAGGCCACACAGCAAAAGTATGCAAAGCATTGTTTCAAAATAAAGGCATAGATATATTACCATGGCCAGGAAACAGCCCTGATCTCAATCCAATTGAAAATTTGTGGCGACGTTTGAAAATTCTTGTACGAAAAAAACGTCCATCCAATAAAAGACAACTTATTGAAGCTATAATTGATTCTTAGCACCATGTGATTACGAAAGATGAACAGATGAACTCCAAACACTCGTTCACTCGATGAAAAGACGCTGTGAAGCTGTCTTAAAAAATAAGGGTTATCCTACTAAGTATTGATTGTGTAAGTATCACTTTAAAAAAATGCAAATCTAAGATAGATCTTACTATTAGTTGCATAACTTTTTTTGTAAGACATATATTGTAATACTGTTTTTATTATTAAATTCTACATTAAATTACCTTTAATTTGATATATAAACGTTTGTATTTAAGTGAAAATTAATTTATTCTACAAGCACACAAAGTTGAAAAACATGAAACTTCAAAAAATGTCCACACTTTTGGCCACCACTGTATGTCATCAAAATGAGTTGTCCATTTTTTGGTAGAGGCAGACGATCTTTCAGAAAATACCATCAAAGGCGGCGTTTTGTGCCAAATTCCCGAGGCAGGAGAGCGAGAAAAGGAAAAATCGTGTCATCTCGTGACACGAATCGCCTCTAATTCCATAAGCAATTTCTTTATTAAAAAAATAAAAAAAATAGAAAACTCACTTAAATTTGGAATAGCTTCAACAGTCAGGCCTGCAAATTTTATGCTTTAGCGTTTGAAAATGTGCCAGAAAATTTCATATTGTTGAGCAGGTCATTTGAGAACCCCATCTTAATGTATTTTGAATACACACTGAGTATCTATAAATTATGTCTATACGGCAAGGCGTAAGGGTTACATCTCCATCTCCTGCACTCTCACATAAGTAGGAAGGCTTCCTCAAAGAAGTCCCCAAAACCCAAGATGTTTAAAAATACAATTGAAAAATGTTTTAAATGTTCTAAGGGGTTCCAAAAACGAAATGTGTCTACGGTCTCTAAATTAAAAAATAAGTCCCTGAACAAAAATATATGTGAATAAAAAAAATCAAAAATTTATTGTTTCTCATATTGTTTCCTTAGTCTGTGCAAAATGAGTAGGTATTTTTCGGTTAGCCGTACGGCAGTGAAATATTATATATACAGTAGAAGATCTTTATAACACAAACTTAAAAACGCGAGGCTGTGCATTATATAGATCACATTTCACACATCATTAAATTTACCTTGTAAACATGGCTACATATGTCTAAAATTTATCAATATACAGTAGAGTAACTTTATTACTGCATTCCTTGGGACTAGAAGTTATGCAGATTATAAATTTTTGCATAACATAGATCATTTCACACATTGTTAAATTTACTTTATAAACATGGTCCAAACATGCCTGGACAAAATCACTCATTATATTAATCATTTTCAATAAGCTTTTATTGTAATAATAGCAAATTTTTCATCAGAAAGCTCTGAATTAAGGAGATAAAGTTGAAATAATATATTAAATCTATCTATATAGATTATAAAGATATAAAGGATTATATAAACGTTATAAAGATCGTCTACAGTATATATACATATACACACACATATATAAATAAAAATATACATGTATATATATGTACATATACAGTCAAACCTCGTTAACACGAACACGCTTAATGCGAATTACTTTTATCACGAACTGTTTCCGATTGCCCTGTCCAGTTGTATATAATGTATTTAAGTTCGGATAACACGAACTACTTTTAACACGAACAAAAAAAGTTTCCCCGTGAGTGTTCGCGTTAACGTGGTTCGACTGTATATATATCTATTTCACTAGAACCCGGCTAACTGAAAAGTACCAATAACTATTTTTAAGTGCTGATTCGAGAAGTGGTCGGATTTTATTTAGTAAATTTATTTTTGCTACTGTTTATTTCTTTTTGTTTTAAAGCATATGCATCAGAAAAGATTTTTAGTCATGTGTGGTCAAAACAAGTTGCATCTAACTACTTTTAGACAGAATACTTTTTTTTTTTTAATATTCCGCTCTATTGAAATTTTTGGAGCTTATTTTGTTTTAGGATTTAAAGCATAGAAGTCCAGCAAAGTTTTTAGACATGATTGGAAAAAAAATTCAATAACTTTCGCTCTTTAAAACAACTGAAATCTTATCAATAGTTTCTAGTTAATTCTTAATTTGCCCCTTTCTTCACAAAATTGATGGAATTTTTTAAAATGTATATTTTTTGAAGGATAATAGCCATACTTTGACCAAAATCCTATGAGCATGTATAAGAGAGGAGGTGGGTTAAGAAGGACTACTTTCTCCCTCTAAGAATTTGAATTAATTTTTTGTTGCAATTTAAAAAGGGATTCAACAAAGAAAGTTTGTTTATGCTGAGCAGAACCTAGTCATCAAAATTTTGGCCCCTGGCCACAGAAAATATTTTGGCCTTAATCGTAGATTATCACTTTCGCAAAATCCTAGAACAAGCGAGACACCCGATTTGGCGATTTTTTTTTTACGAGCACCAACCGAAAAACTGTACTGTATTTTTCTATACTTACTGTATTTTTCTATTTTTACAAACTCTTAGCAATATTTTCCTTCGTAGTTTCTATTTTTACATACTAAGTCATACATACATACAATCTCCAAATTTTACCCAATCAGAATGCATGCTTTCGGCAGGCAAGGCTATTTTTACAAACTCTTAGCAATATTTTCCTTCTTAGTTTCTATTTTTACAATCTCCAAATTTTACCCAATCAGAATGCATGCTTTCGGCAGGCAAGCAGATACTTACACACTGCTTATAGCAAGCTTTTTCACAAATAAACATCCATTTTATTTCATTTTACGACTATTTACAAAGATTTAGCAACTTTTTCATCACGATTTTTCAATTTTTACAAACTTTTAACAATATTTTCCTCTGTATTTTTCTATTTTTACAAACTCTTAGCAATATTTTCCTTCATAGTTTCTATTTTTACATACTAAGTCATACATACATACAATCTCCAAATTTTACCCAATCAGAATGCATGCTTTCGGCAGGCAAGCAGATACAGCCATGGAAAAAATTATAAGGACAAGCGAAAAGTCGCCAAATGTAGGAGCCGCCTGGCTAGAAAATTATGCAAATATTTGTATGATAAAAAGGCTTCAAACGGAACATTTCTAAGCAAATTTTAAGTTGAAAATTAGGAAAATCATTAAAAGGCATGAATTTAAAAGGTTTTAATAGCTTGCTGCTCGGAAAAAATTATAAGGACACGCATTTTTTTTTAAAATCGCAAACAAAATTTTGCATATTTGGTAGTATCATAGGATTGTTTAAAGTAACCTAAAGCTGTCCCGCAGTAAGACTATTCAGTTTCTTTCGTTCTTCATTATGCCAAAAAGCACACAACTATCTGATATTGAAAAGGGAAAAATCATTGCTTACAGAAAATGTGGAATGAGTGGACATGAAATTGCAAGGAATATAAACAGATCTAACAGTAATTTATAATTTCTGGAAGAATCCAAAAAATTATGGCAAGAAGAAGCATACAGGTAGGCCTGTTTCTTTGACTATGCGCCAGAAACGTGAAATTGCGCGTCGAGCTTGCTTAAAAAAACAGAGTTCTACTCAAATTAAAACAGAAATGAATCTACCATGCACTAGCCGAACAATGTGTAATGTTCTGGAAAAGAATCCCAATGTTAGATATGCTAAACTACGGTCACATCCACCACTTACAAAACTACATAAGAAGATTAGATTGGAATTTGCTAAGAAACACGTTTCTTTTGGATTTCGCTGGAAAGATGTGGTGTTTTCGGATGAAAAACAAATTAATTTGGACGGACCGGATGGTTTTCGCCATTATTGGTATGACTTGCGAAGAGATAAACCTGTTTTTTTCAAACGTCAAATCGGAGGAGGTTCTGTGATGGTGTGGGCAGGTTTTGCAGCCAATGGAACAACACCAATCGTGTCCATTCGAGGACGCATGAATTCAGAATCATATGTGGATATGCTAGCTGAAAAATTATTGACTGAAGCACCCCTTATCACAGGTGGTGATTATTTGTTTCAACACGAAAATGCAAGTTGCCATGTGTCTCGTGCATCACGTTTATGGTTCGAGGCCAATTCTGTCCAACTTTTGGATTGGCCGCCAAGAAGCCCTGATTTAAACCCCACAGAGAATCTGTGGGGCATTTTAGCTAGAGAAGTATATAAGCATGGCACACAATATGCAAATACAGATGATTTGACATCATCCATAGAATTAGCGTGGAAAAAATTTCTAAACAAACTTTAACTGGACTTTGTGAGTCAATGACTGAACGATTAATAAGGGTCATTGAGAAAAAAGGTGATTTTGTTGAATATTAATTTAATATTCAGACATATTTCATTATGTCCTTATAATTTTTTCCATGTTTCACGTAATGTATTTCTACTAATATGTGATTTGTAAATTTTATTGTAATTTAATTTCATATTAATAGGTTCCTAATGTTTCTTAATGACGAGTAGTAAATTATGTTTGATTTTGTTTTCAGTTGATGATTGCTTTAGTACATATTACTCATTTTTCAACGTGTCCTTATAATTTTTTCCATGGCTGTACTTACACACTGCTTATAGCAAGCTTTTTCACAAATAAACATCCATTTTATTTCATTTTACGACTATTTACAAAGATTTAGCAACTTTTTCATCACGATTTTTCAATTTTTACAAACTTTTAGCAATATTTTCCTCTGTATTTTTCTATTTTTACAAACTCTTAGCAATATTTTCCTTCGTAGTTTCTATTTTTACATACTAAGTAATATTTCCTCCAGATTTTTTGATTTTTACAAACATTTAGCAATTTTTTCCTCTAGATTTTTCTACTTTTACAAATTTTAAGCTATTTTTTCCACCGAATTTTTCTATTTTTACAAATTTTTTGCTATTTTTTCCATTGCATTTTTCTATTTTTACAAATTTTTAGCTATTTTTTCTTTCTTGCTTGAACTTTGTAAACTGTCATAAAAAGGAATAAAATCAATGTTTACCTCATGAAAGAAATTTTCATAGAAACTGTGTAAGTTGTGAGTTCTCTGTCACAAAGCACACAGGTTATGATTGGGGAGAATCTCGAGATTTCTGATTTTTCGAATGCACGAAACTCATTCAAGCACCGGTTAGTAACATAACTGTGTGGCTCTCATTAGAAAAACCCTGAGTAAGTTTCCTGTTTTCGAAGGTACCAAAACTTGTAGGGAGGGAACTTCGTCCGTAAGAGTGGAAGGTTAAAAGACTGGGATAATTCTCGGAATGACTGTTTGAATGGGAAAAACTTGGCATGAAAAGAAAATGCCGGACTTCCTGAAAATAAAGTCGACTGACCCGTTACCCTGGTAACAGGACTGTGCTGAGACAGGTTCTAGAGTCTTTCTTAACTCAGTCACACAGTATATATGTATGCTTTTCGTACATTAACTGAAAAAAAAAAAACCCTGGATACACTAAACTCCCTGTGCAGCAATCTCTAGAATGCATGAAATTCATTCAAACAGCGGTTAGTAACATATATATGTATGCTTTACGTACATTAACCGGAAAAAAAAAAAACCCTGGATGCACAAATCTCGCTTTTCAGCACTCTCTAGAATGCATGAAATTAATTCAAACAGCGGTTAGTAACTTATATTTATGTACGCTTCGCGTACATTAACAAAAGAAAAAAAAAACAGCCTTCTGGATGCATGAAATTCAGCACTCTCTAGAATGCATGAAATCCATTAAAGCTGCGGTCAGTAATGTTCGCACAAAAATCAGTTTACAGTAAACACTGAAGTGCATAAAATACATCTTATCAAATAAAATCAACAAAAATGAACTTACCTTTATTTCTCATCTTTCAATTTTTTTTTAATATTTCACAGGAATTATCCTTTATGACATACGACAAAACGTCAAACCAAACTTTATAAAACACATTTTACAAATGTAATTTAACAAATCTGACACACAACAAACCAGCCCACAGACAATAGAACACTATTCTAGAATATTCTAATGTGTCAACCAACCAATCCAATCTAATTCCCTCAAAAACCAGCTCAATTTCCAGAACCATGCATTCTGCCCATACCAGAACCGAGCACAGAAGGCGTGGAAAAAACATAAGAAACAAACTGGTAGTAAGAAAAACTCATTTATCGCTTCGCCAAATTCGCCGCCGCCAATCATCTCGCTTGTTCTAAGATTTAACCATCACTATTTTAACATGTTCTTTGAATGAGAATTGCATGAATATAACTTCATATTACTAAATGCACACATTTAAATGAAAACTGAGAACCATTGTGAATTGAAATTGGATTATTATTAATTGAAATTTCTTCATGAAAAATAACTTGGCAGACTCAAATTTGATGTTAAATAAACAAGAACAAACACTACACGAACTTGAAAAACATATGTATGCCAAAAAAAAAAATGCAATTCTATAGATAAGATAAGAGCCATAAAATTAAAACATCTGAAAGTTTAAAACATACATAAAGAAAAATAAATATTTTGGGTGCACTGGGATAATAAACTTAAAACTTTACATGCACAGAAAAATTATAAATACATTTATGATGTCATTGACAAATCTTGACATAAGTTGTATAATAAATGTAGAAATTTTTAATTTCTTATTTCATTAAGACTGGCTGTCTGTCACCCGCCTTGAGGATCCGCTTTTGGCATATGATCGGGACAAGCCCCAAGCTCAAGGCAGGAATTTCAGTAAGACTGATTACAATAAAATTCATTTGAAACACCAGATATTTTTGGACACTTTAAATCTGTGGGTTCTGAGAAAGTGCTGTGCGCGCATTGCCAATAATAGGTAAATAATACTGAAATTAAAAAAAATATATATGAAAAAATATTTTTATTTGAGATAGTCCCAAGCAATATTAATTTATTGTCAAAGAAGAACCACAGCCAGAATTTACATTCAGGGGAGAGGGGGGGATTTTATAGATTCTAAGTTACAGTGGCTTTATGAAAGAACTCATTAACACTTTTAAACTTATTTCTTCTGAGGGGAGGGGGGATCGGCCTCATGCACCCCCCCCACTTTTCCCCCCTGTGGTTATGGTCTTATTGTTAAACATGATTTCTGCTTATCACACGATTCAAAGTGTTTTGTAAGACTGAATACATTATCGAAATTTAAGCCCGCACCACCCCCTCCCCTCCAAAAAAATAAATAAAATAAAAATATAATTAAATTCTGGGTACGCCACTCTAAAATATGCTAATAATAATAATGAATGGTTATTGAAATGAAGCTTTTTTCAAACCTCAGTATAATTTTTAATAATAAAACTTAAAAAAAAGGGGGGGGGGGTGAGTGGCAGAACATTTTTACTATTCATGTTTATTGTATGGTAAAACTTCCATTAATGCACTAACTGGGACTAAATTTAAATGAATAATTACATTAAATAAAAAATAATTAAATTGAAAGTCTTAAAAGGAATTTTCTATATTAGAAAAGCTATTTAGAATGAACAAAATATAAATAATGAACTGAAATCGATATTTTAAAAGTTATTTTAAGCTTTAACATATTAGTATGTATTAGCGATTAATCACGTCTGCAGCAATATGTATCTCATTCAATCTTTCTTAAATTTTCAGTATATAAACACAAAAATTTAATCACGTGATAACTTGACGAAATTTTCATAAGCAATATTTATAGTATTTTTAATTTAAAGATTTAGGAATAGCTAAAATATACAAATAAATTAACATTAAAAGTTTAATCAATCACAATTAATTCATTATTATATTATGAAGTCAAATAATATTAAAAACATATATTTGTAGATCGTTTTAATTGCGAAAGTGACTGAAGATTGTATATTCTGAAAAAGCTTTAAATTATCTGAAGATTATAAAAACAATTTCAGAGTGCAAATATCTAACTTCTAAAACTTATATTTACATA
Source organism: Maratus michaelseni (assembly GCA_963931845.1). Lineage (NCBI taxonomy): Eukaryota > Metazoa > Arthropoda > Arachnida > Araneae > Salticidae > Maratus > Maratus michaelseni. The sequence continues at coordinate 260,447,820 of OZ007587.1, forward strand.
TATCAAACAGATAATAAAATCATTTAAATTTTGCACAGATCCCATGATTTATTGCTATATCAGAGTTGGATATTCAAAATATTAAAACAGAAAACTGGTTATATGAACAGAAAATAAAAATAAAACATTTAAAACTTACAAACAATCGATTATAAAAACCCTGTTTTTGTGATCACACACGTATGCCTATTTGTTTACTTCTCGATATACTGATAAAAATACTTAAATATTGCAAAATAAATAAGATAAATATCGATAAAAATGAGCAAAACATTTTAACAACTAACTTTTACTTAAATATAATCTATTTGGTGTGGAAAAAAACACTATTTTACAAGTGTAAATAAAAGTATGTTTATAAAATGACATTATGTCAAAAATAAGCCTAATACAAAAAATATAGTATATATCAATACTTACATTTATTGCGCAGAAAACTCTATTTTCACTAACATCTACATAATTATTTACAGTTTTTATACAATTACTTTTAAATATTACATGATGTACATAAGTGAATCATTTTTAACGATTTCACTGGGCGTTATTGAATGGAGAATTTTCAAGTGTATAAACAATCTGAAGTCCACAACAATAAACATTAATTCATGATTACTGTAATTATCCGAGATCAAACTAAAACAATATTTTAGACACTTCAGGAGAAATTCTAAAACAATTATAGCTGCAATATCGACAATTTATTTGTTGTTGTGATTACAATCATCTCCTCAAACGACAGATTACACGGTTTAAAGGTACATCCTCCTCTACGCATACCAAGCCCTCTTTCGACGTGCTTGTTGAAATCTAGATTATTTGTCAGAAAGTAAACAAAAAATCCTAAAAATCAATGAAATATTGAAAAAAATTGCATTAAAATAGAAATGTGGAAACCTAAATGAACCATAATGTTTGAAAATTCATATAAATTATGACAACCTAAATCAAGAGAAATTAAATAAAAATTAGTAAAACAGAAACCGAAACTAACATATTTCTTTACAGATGCATCGGAATTTTTAAAAGAAATTCGAGCCTATTTATCTATTTTCTTTTGTTTCTATTTTAATTTATTTTCTGTTTTTGGAATAAATTCTATTACATTAAAATGTATGCACAAGAATCATGATGCACCAGATGAAAAAATTTTGCATTCAAACAAAAGCATCATAAAGAACAATGCTAAACATGAATTATAATAAACAAAAATGACTAACAATCAAGGAATTTTATTTGAATCTCTTAATAAAAATTAAAAATGCTCTATCAAACGAATATTTATTTCGGAATCATTGGTACAATGTCAGAGAACCGTCTTTTGAAAAGAGACCGTTCTTGTGTTCTTCCTTTTAACTATGGATTTTCCTAAATAAAATAAATATCTGTATTTCTTCATTAATTAAGCACTGAAAATATTATTTCTAAAACAAGAGATTGGAAATGTGAAAACAAGTTACAAAAAAGTGGCATAAAAACAAGTGTCTTTGTGATGGTCTGGGTCTATGTATCCTGATCATCTTTTTTCCCTGAATAATACTTTTTGTTTATGATCTTTGATGTATTTATTTGTACAATTTTTGAAAGATCTTTAAAAAATCTTTTCAAAATTTAAGCCAGGGAGTTTAAGCAAAGTTTTTAGTTGCGGGCATGGCCAACCCTAGGTCAACGAGCCAACCAACCATTATTTTCTTTGTTTATCATTTATCATGGCTGCTCCCATAACACGAAACTTGAAGTTACTTATCTATCGCTGGTAAAGTATTACATAAGTATATTTTACAATTTTAAATGATTTTAAAGGACTTTTAAAATTACTTTATGTGGCTTAAGTATAGAGCTTTCAACAATTAATTTCCTGTTAATTGCCTTTCTTATGTTTTATTTACTGTCTGATCATTTGTAAATTTTACATTATTTTATCTTTTTTTCCAATTTTATCATCAAGGTACTTGATACAGTATCTCGCCAAAAAGATAAACCTTGGAAGAGTTGCGTCCGAAAACCGGCCCGGACCTGAAAATTTCGGCCTGTGCCAGTGTTGCCGGATTTTAGCCGGGCGATAAAAAAAAACCGACAGACTTCTTTTTTTTGGGTTTTAAACAAAAAAAAAAGACGATTTATAATTTCAAAAAATGTATAGTTTACATATATTGCCCATTGCATATGCATTAATTTATCTTAAAATGTCTTCTATTAAAAAAATTATAAACTTCTATTAAATATTATCAAATACATTTGTCTTTATAACTGCAAGAAGGCAATATGTCTAAAAATAAAATATATTAACATTGAGAGTATTAAATTAGACTCCAAGATGATGTTTTGAAAATCAATATTGCATATTTTCTGTACATTTTAAAGATTATATTTAATTAAACACCACACATAAAAAAGAAAACAATATTCAGTATTTGTTTATTTTCCTGTCAACCACTTTCTATAAGGAATAATTGTTGCCATACAGTGAGATTTACTAGTGAAAATGCGTAAGTATGATGACATATTTGTTACATGTATTATGATTAATGGCCAACACAAACATAGAGTAGAGTAGGACCTCTAATGAAAGTGATAATATTGGGTCACGACTGTTGAATAAATATGGCAGCTGGCATAGAACAGTGAACAGAGAGCATCTCTAGTGGACAATGTTCATTGGCTGACTCTCAATGATCAAGCAGATGATTGGTAGAAGCAGGCTAATCAAGTAGAACTCTGTTACATCAGTGCCCCCCCCCCCCTCCCTTTGTTAAAAAAAAAATTAGAGCACGATTTTCTTCAAAATACTATTGTATTGCAGGTCCTATGTAGGGGAGACCGGTACACACTGGACCTATGGACACAGTGGACCACCCCCTAATATTTTATTTATTTAAATTTTTTTTAGGCTTCTATCCTAATAGACAACAGCACTGCACTGATTATTTATTTTCTTCAGAAAATATGTTTAGCTCAGATTGAACTTTTTTATTCTGATTGGTTGTTTTGAGCTTCTAAAAGTAAAATTTTTCATCATCATATTTTTGTTTTTTTAGTAATTAAAAGTTGTAGATAAATAAGATAAAACAGCTTTTTTGTAAAGCTAAGATACTTGTTTTTATTTAACTTTAAAGTTAATATGTTTAAAAGAAAGCTACAAACAATATTAATATAATTATTTATTGAACTTCAACATGGGGCACAGTGGACCACCCACTCCTGGGGCACAGTGGTCCACAATCCACTTTGCTCCTGCAATGCAGAATGTTCAAAATATTTAATAATTGCTTATTTTCTATCAAGAAAAATTGTTTTAAAGTAGTTATTTAATTGTAAAATAAAGTAAACAAAGAAAAATAACAATTTATTTAACATAGTAAGAAATATTTTGTTTTGTATTTACTGCCTTTGATAAATATAACTGTAGTCTAATTGGTGATGATTCTAAGCAAGAATTCAAGTAAGATTCATGAGATGCAAATTGAATGAAAATCCAGTTTATTTTTCCCGAAACTGTAGATGAATCTGTTGTTGATGTCAATGATTTCATAATGTTGCTCTCAGACCCAAAGGTATTTCAGGAAAATTCCAGGCTTAATCTTACTCATAAGTATTTTGGAATTTCATTTGCAAATTTTTATGCGCGCTGATTTTTTTGTACTTAAGTAATAACTTCAACTAAATTGCAATTGTTCCTGTATTAATCTGTTATTACTTTCAAATTATAATAATTTTTTTTTTTTCAAAATTTTACTCGTAAATTTATATTACTATATTATTTTCTGGGTAAAGGAGAAGTAAACAAGTTGGAAATTGTACATCAAACGTTACAAACGAGGTGCGTTCGTACTTTAGCTAGTTATATAAATATTCAGATCTTTTCTGATTTTTAATTCTGTGAAATGAATTATATCGTCTGCAGATCAATTTCTGTAATAAAATAAGTATCTCGGTCGCTTGACGATTAAACTTCGGAAACTCCTATATCAAAAAAGCACCGATTTAAAAAAAAAAAAAATTCAAATTTCTTAATAATTATTTTTATTAATATCTCCTAAAGTTTTGATTCGATTTTAATAAAATTTGAAATGTCTCGACAAAATTCTGCAAAGAGAATATATTTTAAATTGCAAACCATTCGGTTGGGTAGTTTTTGCGTTGTTATATGCGGACAGACGAACGGACAGATGGACGGACCAAGCGACGACAATAGGTGCTACGTATTTATATAATTACGAATGCACCTAAAAAGAATTAAATTAATGAAAAATAGATTTATATTGTATTTCAGATAATACCTAATAGCAGTCCACTATGTCCCGGTGGGTGGACCAGTGTGCCCCATTACTGGGGCACACTGGTCCACTTTACGGGTGCATAGAAAAAAATTCTGGAAAATGTATTGAAAACTATGTGCTGAGAAAATTATGATGAATGTATAAAGGTTTAAGGAATATTCAAAAATATTTTCATGCAGATCAGTTTGTCTGTTAAAGAGAAAAAAAAAATTAACTGAAAAAGGGGTCCACTGTGTACCAGTCTCCCCTACTCTATGTTCATGGTGACCAGTAGCCATGGACAAATGCCTCGTCTTTGTATCCCAAGTACGGAAGATTGCAGGAATGTACCCTGTCAAAAAAATTTTAAATATTAAGCTTGACTCCTGTCCTGAAAGTTGCAGGATAACACTATTTGCATAAAAATTCCTTGTTTATGGGTTAATTCCTTGTTTATTTTGTATACTACTGTTATAGTTAAGTTTTCTGGAGGGCTGTAATAAACTACAATAATAATAAAAGTTTAGAATGAACAGATTGCTCTTTATTTAGTCAGAAAATTTAATCAGATATAACATATAAAACAATCATAAATAAGAAAATAAGAGATCTATATAACATGCAAAATGCCCATAAAAATTTCATAAAGCCTCTAAATTATTAGCCAAAAAATTTTCAAACCATTGAACCCCATTCCTTTCTTAATAGATATTTGCTTATTACAGTTTTTAACATTTTAGATTTTATAGTCTTTATCTATTTGCAGAAAAAGTCTCATGTCTTACCCATTAATGCACACTTTTTTTGATAGTAGAATCCTATAATCTTGAAAATAGTTTATAGAAGGGTCATTCACGTCAAATCAACCAAAAATTCTCAATATTCAACCTGACCATTTCAGATTATAATGAAACCTTCAGGAATCATTCTTCCTGATGATACAAATGAGAATATTTTTTATAATTTTTTTATCTCGGTGAATTTTCATACAATTAATTTTTTTAATTTCGAGAAATCAGCATTTTTTGGCTTGTATTAATGTTTTCAATTTTAAATTTCTCAAGTTCTATCAGGCGTAGAGAGTTGTTTGACCCTTCAATTTAAAGAGAATTTCACAAGGTTTAATTTGATATGCAAGTTGACTATGCTTGGTTTAAAAGAAGTTAATTTAATTAAAAAAAAATTTGGTACTTACGTATTATCCGTGCCAGGGGATTGATTGCCAAAAATGGTTGCCAAGTTCCAATCTTGTTTATCGTTGCCAATCATGTTTTCAAACACAGTAATTTAACATTATCAAATAACATTGTTAAAAATGTTAATTAATATAAAATAAATAAAATGTAATATATGTTTATTAAATTTATAACATTGTTAAAAATAGTAAATAACATTATTTTAGTAAAATTAATAAATGGTAAATAACATAGTAAATAAGAAAGAATGATAAATAATATAAGAAATGGTAAATATTATAGCATATTCTAGAAAGTTAATTTTGTTAACATTTAGTAAATGCATAAAAAGGTTCAAAATGCCATTTTGTTTTGCGGAAGAAATAATTCTGTAATAGACTTTAACATGGCATCAAAAATATTTTTCCCTTCTGCTGCTTGTCTCTGCTACCAGATGAACTCAAAAGCACATCAAGTAAATAAACAAAAAGATTATGAAACAGTATAGAAAATAACATTAAAACATAATCACAAGTCAACAGTTACCATGCCAACCATTTGATCCATTTATCGTTACCTTTTTACGTAATTTTAATGAAATGTGTATAAAAATGTTGTTTCTTACTGCTAATATTATCTTTTTCATATCTATCTTATTAAATTTGTCAAATAAAATATTTATATTTTACTCATAAATGCAATGTCTAAAATAAATTAACTATTTGTTAATCTTACTACGTATAGAAATGACCCCTACTAAAAAAAGTAGATTATTCCCATGCATGTACAATGTAGCAAGAAAAAAATATATATACTGCTGAGCCAAGCTTTAAGGACTGGTCACGTGAGTAACAGGTCTGGGTAAGACGAGTCTATTCTTGATAATAGGAAAGTAGGTAGTGATCGAATATCGCACAAAGGGTTTCGTTTAATATTCCTTTCAAAACACTTTATCCTTTCTTTAATAAATCCAAATAAATTTCATTTAGCAACCAAAAGAAGTCATGTTTTTTATAAAGTAAAAACTTACCGGTCTATTTTTTCGAATATCTAAACCAGCTCGATAGTGGTCAAAGCCCGCTATTATTCTCTGTCATAATAATATCTGTCATGTGGACTAAATGCGATATTTAAAAAAAAGATAATTTCAAAATTAAACATGTTGTACGCCTTCAAAATGTTAAAATATGCAAATATTTCCATAATCTGGTTTTTATCATGATTCAATACACTTCTCAAACTCATATATTTACTATTCTTTATTACTCATATTGATACTCGCTTTGTATTATTCTCAAATATTTGAGAAATCTGTTAAACTTCCAATATGACTTCAGATTAATTTTCTTTTTTATTTTCTAATTGTGTGATATTAATCTGCTTTCTGTACTACACATACTCATACTCCTTGTATTATTGAGAAATCTTTGAAAATTTCCGTTTTATTACCCATATGACGTCATAATCTTTTTTTTTTTTCAACTGGTGAAACTTTTTATTTCATTTTCATTTTTCACGTGGAAATGTTTCAATAGAAAATTAATTATTGTAGAAAGAATTTTATTGTGGATTTTTGTCCAGTAATGTAATGAAAAATATTCGATTGATTGTTTTTGTTATGCCAAAATAGCCATATGCCATATTTATTATATTTTAGGTAGATTTCGTAAGAAATACTACCTATTACGTTGGAAATTTTGAAAAAATTTTACAGATCTACGCCGATCATGACTCCCAGAACCCAAAACCACCCCCAGTTCAAAACTTTATATCTATCTATCTATCTATGTCACTTTTTTCTGACCATAATAACTGGAAAAATTCTGCATAAATCTCTTCCAAACTGATACATAAAATCAAGGGTCATAAAATCTCGGTCAAGTTCGTTAATGGGCAAAATCGAACCAAGGGGGGGGGGGGGGGGGGGGGGCTTTTTGTGAAAACAGAAAAACCCTCATAATTTCTTTATTATTATACGTATCGAATCCGTTTAAAGTTATTATTACTTCTAGGAAAAGGGTCGAAAATTTATGTATGACAGATTTTTGATATAATTAAAAATGGCCCCAAGGGGGGGGAAAGGGGGGTTTTAGAAGAAAAAAAATCATAGCTTCGTCAATTCACAAGATATCAAATCCGCGTAAATTTATTATTAATCCTCTTAGTATTATCTAAAACTTTTATATTGACAAGTTTTTTATAGGACCAACCGTTATAGCAAAAAAAAATTAAAAACAAAAAAATCCCTGCCGGCTCCGCCTGCAGCAAGTTATTTTTCAAAGTAGGTGGTTCCAACTCCCGCATCTTTTCGAAACTGATACATAAAATCAAGGGGCATAAAATCTCGGTCAAGTTCGTTACTGGGCAAAATCGAACCAAGGAGGGGGGGATGGGGAGGCTTTTTGTGAAAACAGAAAAAAAATACAATTTCTTAATTATGATACGTATTGAATCCGTTTAAAGTTATTATTACTTCTAAGAACAGGTCCAAAAACTTATGTATGACAGATTTTTGATATAATTAAAAATTGCCTTAAGGGGGGGAGGGAGGGGGGTTTTAGAAGAAAAAAATTCATAATTTCGTCAATTCCCAAGATTTCAAATCCGCTTAAATTTATTATAAATCCTTTTAATATTATCTAAAACTTTTATATTGACAAGTTTTTTATAGGACCAACCGTTATAGCAAAAAAAAAAATTTGAAACAAAAAAATCCCTGCCGGCTCCACCTGCAAACAAGTTATTTTTCGAAGTAGGCGGTTCCAACTCCTGCATCTTTTCGAAACTGATACATAAAATCAAGGAGCATAAAATCTCGGTCAAGTTCGTTAATGGGCAAAATCGAACCAGGAGGGGGGGGGGGGAATGGGGGGCTTTTTGTGAAAACAGAAAAACCCTCATAATTTCTTTTTTATTATACGTATCGAATCCGTTTAAAGTTATTATTACTTCTAGGAAAAGGGCCGAAAATTTATGTATGACAGATTTTTGATATAATTAAAAATGGCCCCAAGGGGGGAAAAAAGGGGGGTTTTAGAAGAAAAAAAATCATAGCTTCGTCAATTCACAAGATATCAAATCCGCGTAAATTTATTATTAATCCTCTTAGTATTATCTAAAACCTTTATATTGACAAGTTTTTTATAGGACCAACCGTTATAGCAAAAAAAAATTAAAAACAAAAAAAATCCCTGCCGGCTCCGCCTGCAAACAAGTTATTTTTCAAAGTAGGCGGTTCCAACTCCCGCATCTTTTCGAAACTGATACATAAAATCAAGGGGCATAAAATCTCGGTCAAGTTCGTTAATGGGCAAAATCGAACCAAGGAGGGGGGGATGGGGAGGCTTTTTGTGAAAACAGAAAAAAAAAACATTTCTTAATTATGATACGTATTGAATCCGTTTAAAGTTATTATTACTTCTAGGAACAGGGCCAAAAACTTATGTATGACAGATTTTTGATATAATAAAAAATTGCCTTAAGGGGGGAGGGAAGGGGGGGTTTAGAAGAAAAAAATTCATAATTTCGTCAATTTCCCAAGATTTCAAATCTGCTTAAATTTATTATAAATCCTCTTAATATTATCTAAAACTTTTATATTGACAAGTTTTTTATAGGACCAACCGTTATAGCAAAAAAAAAAAATTAAAAACAAAAAAATCCCTGCTGGCTCCACCTGCAAACAAGTTATTTTTCGAAGTAGGCGGTTCCAACTCCCGCATCTTTTCGAAACTGATACATAAAATCAAGGGGCATAAAATCTCGGTCAAGTTCGTTAATGGGCAAAATCGAACCAGGAGGGGGGGGGGGGGGAATGGGGGGCTTTTTGTGAAAACAGAAAAACCCTCATAATTTCTTTTTTATTATACGTATCGAATCCGTTTAAAGTTATTATTACTTCTAGGAAAAGGGCCGAAAATTTATGTATGACAGATTTTTGATATAATTAAAAATGGCCCCAAGGGGGGAAAAAAGGGGGGTTTTAGAAGAAAAAAAATCATAGCTTCGTCAATTCACAAGATATCAAATCCGCGTAAATTTATTATTAATCCTCTTAGTATTATCTAAAACCTTTATATTGACAAGTTTTTTATAGGACCAACCGTTATAGCAAAAAAAAATTAAAAACAAAAAAAAATCCCTGCCGGCTCCGCCTGCAAACAAGTTATTTTTCAAAGTAGGCGGTTCCAACTCCCGCATCTTTTCGAAACTGATACATAAAATCAAGGGGCATAAAATCTCGGTCAAGTTCGTTAATGGGCAAAATCGAACCAAGGAGGGGGGGGATGGGGAGGCTTTTTGTGAAAACAGAAAAAAAAAACATTTCTTAATTATGATACGTATTGAATCCGTTTAAAGTTATTATTACTTCTAGGAACAGGGCCAAAAACTTATGTATGACAGATTTTTGATATAATAAAAAATTGCCTTAAGGGGGGAGGGAAGGGGGGGTTTAGAAGAAAAAAATTCATAATTTCGTCAATTCCCAAGATTTCAAATCTGCTTAAATTTATTATAAATCCTCTTAATATTATCTAAAACTTTTATATTGACAAGTTTTTTATAGGACCAACCGTTATAGCAAAAAAAAAAAATTAAAAACAAAAAAATCCCTGCTGGCTCCACCTGCAAACAAGTTATTTTTCGAAGTAGGCGGTTCCAACTCCCGCATCTTTTCGAAACTGATACATAAAATCAAGGGGCATAAAATCTCGGTCAAGTTCGTTAATGGGCAAAATCGAACCAAGGGGGGGGGGGGGGGAGGGATTGGGGGGACTTTTTGTGAAAACAGAAAAAACCCCATAATTTCTTAATTATAATACATATCGAATCCGTTTGAAGTTATTATTACTTCTAGGAGAAGGGCCGAAAATTTATGTACGACAGATTTTTGATATAATTAAAAATTGTCTTAAGGGGGGGGGGAAGGGGGGTTTTAGGAAGAAAAAAAATTCATAACTTCGTCAATTAAAATTTCAAATCCGCTTAAATTTATTATAAATCCTCTTAATATTATCTAAAACTTTTATATTGACATGTTTTTTATAGGACCAACTCTTATAGCAAAAAAAAAAAAAAAAAAAAAAATCCTTGCTGGCTCCGCCTGCAAACAAGTTTGGTTTCGAACTATGCGGTTCTTATGTGGTTCCAACTGCAGCATCATCGCAAAAAGGTCATTTCTTCCGCAATTCCCGACAAACAGGTGCCCCACGGTCTGCGTCTTCGAAATCTACCTGTGCCTGTAGGCCGAGCCGTCAGAGATTTTTTATCTTTATAAAGATCCTTTTAAAATATGTTAGAAAAGCATTCAAGTTACCTTAATACTTATTTTCCTTAATTCATCTCATTTTATTACATAAAGTTGCATATCAAATTAAACCTTATGAAATTCTCTTTAAAATGAGGGGTCAAACAACTCTCTACGCCTGATAGAACTTGAGAAATTCAAAATTCTAAACATTTATACAAGCCAAAAAATGAAGATTTTTCGAAATTTAAAAAATTTATTGAGATAAAAAAAATAATAGTATATTCTCATTTATATCATCAGGGAGAATGATTCCTGTAAGTTTCATCAAAATCTAAAATGGTAGGTTGAGTCACTGGTTGATTTGACATGGAATGACCCAGCATCGAGTTCTGTAAATAGACAATCACAGATCTTTTTATATATATTTATAAATAAGAGAAAAAACAGAGAAATAGTTGTTAACTTATAACCATCATTAGAAAAATTGGTAGTTCTCCATTATCCTGTCGACCACGTTTCATAACAAAAACTATCGCCAAACTATAGGATTTAAGGCCAAAAATGCATGATCTTGGCATCACATTCAATTGACATAACAAGCATTACATGTGTTTTTTATGACATCAAGCGGTTTTTAATTTGGCATTTACCTGTATTTTTCATTATGTTTTACTGATTTATTAGTTATTTCGTTAATTAAAATAACAATTGCGTCCATAAATGGTGGTGCCATGATATTAAAAGAGAAAAAATGTTGTGATGTTTACGCATCACTTAGGATTATATAGTATTTCCTCTTTAATTTTGCAATTGCTGTAACTTTTTGAGTTTTCATATTTCACTGGTCTTTTTATATGAGTTGCTCTATAGTATTGACTATCAAATTATGACAAAAAAATCTTTGCTGTAGTTTGCACGTGCACAGTTAAAATTTATTTTATAAAAATATATCTATCTCATCAAGTATTCAATATATTAATATTTTATTCACAGTATACTATTTCTACGATTTTTTGTCAAGTTTTTGGAAAGTGGTGTTAAATGTGGCTGAAAACTCTGCATGCTATAAAAAAACCCTTTTGAATTTTTCACAGAAATGTTAACATATTCATGAATATATGTTTTATGCTTACACAAATGCACGAAAATGTTGAATAGGATCTACATAGTCATTTTCTACAGTGACAGACCATTTTTAGCATTTTTTGTTACTTGGGTGATCGAAAATATTATTTTGTTATTAAAATTATTATTGCCCCCCCCCCCCCCCCGCCCCCTAATTGTTCTCGTGACAAAATCTTCACTGAAAAGCATGAAGTCAAACACATGTTTTTTACATCCTCAAAGTTCAAGAGCATTCTGGGCATTTTCTCACAAATTTCAGTAAGATATTCGACGAAACATTTGAAATTGGTCCCTGCCCCTTAATTTCTGGACACCAGTATATAAACTCCTTTGTTAGAAGCCAGTTAATAAAAATTGTCAATTTGTGTGTTTTTTTACTTTCTTATCATCAAGCTACTTTTAGAAAGCAACTGAAATTCAGCTCACTATGTTTTTGAATTTTCATGATATTCAACAGGCCTACCCTTTGTAGCTGCATTAATTTCATCAGATATTTAATATATTTATTTTCTTATTGTATTATGTTATTTCTGCTGTACTTTGACAAGTTTTCTGAAAGTGACATTAAATTTTGTTGATAAATCTGCATGCTATAAACAAATAATAATAAAAAAAAATGAGGAAATTTCTTGAAAAATTTTAAAAAGCTTTTATATCTCCTTGAATAAACATGCTTTTCTTACACAAATATTGTACAAGATCCATATTATCATGTGCTACAGGGTACTAGTTATTTCGAGAATTTTATTTTACCGGAGATCTCAAATATTTAAAAAAAAAATTAAATTTGTTGTTGGCCCTCTAATTGCCTTCTAGATTAAGCTTTGCTGAAAAGTATGATTTCAAACATGTTGTTTATATTCCTGAAATTCCAAAAGAATTCGTCAAGCATGTCTGGTGACTTTTGGCCATATGTTTCAATCAGAAATTTATTAAGCTAGTGTATATTTTTGGGCACTGTAATCCTTAGATAAAAGAAAAGAAATAATAGCTTTATAACAGGTAGAATACTCAGAAGAGAAACAAGCATTAATGTAACAATGATTTGTGTGTAATGTTGAATCCAACAAGACTTTTCTTTTTGATTTTTACAATAATAATATAGGTCAATTAGTCTATTATGACTATGGGGTTGGTTAGTACATTTTAAATAACATACAAGTGTTCTATTTTCGTGATATTGATTGTTTCAAAAATACAATTTCTTTCAAGTTATTTTTTTCCTGTAACCAAGAAATTAATCTTATTGAAAAATTGAAAGCCATATTCATTAAGTTTTTAGGGTATTTGAAGTAGATTCCTTTGTTAGAGATTTTTGCCATTAGACCAAATTTATTTTAGTTTTGTAAATTTAATTTACAAAAAGATAATTACTCTATCATCTGTTATTTAAATGTTAAGTATTTAACTGATTGTTATTTAACTAATTTCTTGTAACTTATTATATATCTATCTATCTATATATATATATGAAATGGGCCCTTTTTGATTCAGTGCTGTATTTTTTTAGTTTATCTTTACTACTTTTCATTTTCAGTATAAAAGCCAAGGCGTTTGCTGTTTACATTCAAAGAAACAATTCCACTGATTTGTTGTATAGCCTTAAGAGAAGAGGATTAGTAAAAGAATTTTTCCCTAACAATTTGTAAATATTTTTTTGATGCTATAAAATACATTGTAATTTTATGTGATAGTATTTATTTTATTTAATAAAGTTTTATTGATGATTTCATGAATAAAATTTGTTATATTGCATCTGGTATTATACCTGATTTTATTGCTGATAGTTTTTTGACTATGCATGGAGCTAAGAATAGGCATTGTCATAAATGATGTCACTTGAAGCCGTTCCTATCCCCTCCTGCATCTGCTATATTTGGCCAATCTGCCATATTTGCCCATGTCTTGCATTGGAGACTGCTATCGATCAAAGTAAAATATGGTGGACGCAGGAGAGGATGGGAAAAACTCATTTGCAGGCTTCAAAACTTTCCACGGGTGAAGATTGATATGTCCACTCTTATTTTATCCTACTAGTGACTATCATACTGTTTCATTTGCTTAAACTATTATAAATTTTTTATTGTTTTTAACCATAAAGTGAAAAGTAATTATTTTAGAATAATTACCTGTTAAAATTTCACTGATTCTAAAATATCATTTTATCCCAATATTATGCTATGTAAATTTATTCAGTTCCTGAAATATCCCTTTTTTCTTCTTTTTTTAAAATTTACATTATGCCAGTTAAATGATTTTCAGCTTCAGTTTTCATAGTGTTCTTATTACTTATGAGTAAATGTTAATAAATTTACTTAAAAATATTCCTATTCATTGTTCAAAATAAATAAAGAAAAGAATTTTCCTTATAATGTATTCTTCTAATAACACAAATTGATTGAAATTAAATTATTAATAAATTAAAAAAAAAATTATAATTTTTGACAGTCTGTATACAGTTGAAGATCTTTATAACATAAACCTAAAAACGAGAGGTTTTGTGTTATATAGAATTTTGCATTATATTAGATCATATTTCGCATATCATTAAACTTACTTTGTAACATGGTGTCTGAAACATTTCAATATACAGCAGAGTATCTTTATATTGCATTGGGAGTTGTGTAGATTATACATTTTTGCATAATATTGATCATTTCACACATTGTTAAATTTGCTTTATAAACATGGTCCAAATATGCCTGGACCAAATGATCCATTATATTATTCATTCAAAAAAAAAAATATTGTAATAATAGCACCATTTTCATTAAAAAGCTCTGAATTAAGGAGATAAAGATAAGCTAATGTATCAAATTTAGTTCTCTAGAGAGTAGCAGTGTTTTTACAATGTGGAATGCAGGTGCTTAGCTGCAAAATTCATTGTTTACATCTGAGAAGTGCGTTATATAGAGAATTGCATTGCATAGAATTGTGTTATGTATACCTTTAATTTTTGTTGCATTTCTGATATAAATTTTTTATTTTGTTGAAGAAACTTGAAACATTAGACCAAATTATTTTTTATAATTTTAATACATAAAATCTTATCAATTGTTATTTTGAATTTTTATAACTACCTGTCCGTTTTCATATTTTTGGACTCTTCTATCTCCGTTTTTTAAATAAAAACATATTTTACCCTCTCCCACCATGTTCTCGTAGAAAATAATAAGTAATTATTTTATATACTTAAGTAAACAACAGGAAATTAATTTCTTGATTGCAGACTTCGTTAATTAAAAAAAAAAAGATTTATAAACATATATTATTCAGTCAGTAAGCAATAACTAATTTCTAAATGAGGTACACCTATTTCAGGGTTGTACAGGTTTTAACCTAGTGTTTCCCCTAGGCGTTTTCGAGAGGGCGGAGTGCCCTGCCCGTTTTTTTATAGTTGTAAATGAGCCCTGCCCATTTTTATATAGCTGGAAATGTGCCCTGATTATTTTGGGTTCACAAAAATTTGCTGTTGCGAATTTCACCAAAAGGTTGCAGGAAAATATTGGAAAATTCATCTATTGGTCACGAGAAAATATCGCAAAATTCGGCTATTGGTCGCGAGAAAATATTGCAAAATTTGTCTATCAGTCGTGGAAAAATATCGCAAAATTAGTCACTCAGTCACAAGAAAAAATTGCGAAATTCGTCAATCGGTTGTGGGTAAAAAATTGCAAAATTCAGCAGTTGGTTGCAAGAAAGAAACTGTGAAATTCATCCATGATGGCAAGAAACCCCCCATAAATTTCGCCATTAAGATGCAGAAAAACTCAGGAAATTCGACTATTGGTCACAACAAACCCCTTCCCCCCTGCAAAATTCACTTATCGGTCACAAGAAAAAACTGCAAATTTCGGCAATTGGTAGCAGGAAAATATACCGAAATTCGCCAGTCAGTTGCAGGAAAAATCGCGAAACTATTCAGTCAGTCATGTGAAAAAATAGCGAAACTATTCAGTCAGTCATGTGAAAAAATAGCGAAATTCGTCCATTGATTGCATGAGAAAAGTCTTTACATTTGTCAAACGATTGCTGCAAAAAATAGAGAAATTTGTATATCTGTCACGAAAGAACATTTATTTTTTTTAAAATGCTGTATTGAATTTTGTAAAGTAGCATAGAGAGAGGAAAAATTACTAATTCGTGTTCCAGATTATTATTATTATTATTATTTTTTTTGAGATAGTAAATATTAAGATATTTTTTAATAAATTATATTGTTTTAAAGAAAAATGTTCCTGAAATAAATGGCTATTTTTGGAGGGTGGGGGGAGGGTGTGTGTGTGTGCAGGTAGTGGATAGGCAGCATAGAAATGCATGAAAAAACTTCAATGTGCAAATTGATCTCAAGGAAATGTGTTTTTTGAAATAATAAATATTTTTTTTTAATAAATTTTTTGAGTAAAAAAAAAAAATTAAATATCAAAATCTGTACATTACTAAAATAATTAAGCCATATTTGTAATGTTGTTTCGCATCTCATTTGAAATAAAATATTAATTTTGTTTGATAGACACACTTAACTGATTATGCACTTTTGATATTAAAAAGGATTATAATGACATTTCTCCCTATTCTAAAAAAGTAACCGGTGCTCTTTCTCGACTTATATTAAAATAAAGTATTACATATAAAAGCATGAAATTTGTAGTTTTATAGAGATATGTTTGACACACTGAAACAGACAGTTTTTAAATCTAAGAAATACTTTAAGCACTATTTAATGTTGAAATTGGTCAATTTATTTCAGTTATATAAGCTTCATAGGATCAAAAACTATACATAGCAATTTAACCATTTTATTGCAGGCACATACTTGACTAGATTGTAGTGTCCAAAGTCTAATAATTTTTTTAGTTTGACTAATTTTGTAGAGTTTGTAGGATCTTTTATTCAAAATTTCATTAACTGAATAAAGATTTAATTCATAGTTTGAAATAGCTGATTTTTTACCTACTGTTGCCAGATTTAAAAAACCCAAATAATAAAATTTATAAATACTTTTCAATGGAAAAATATGTTTATGTGTGAATATTAAAATAGAAAGAAAACTTGAAAATAATTAAGCTATTACTCATGAAAAGCACTAAAAAGCCCTTTTCATAAAAAAGTGCCCATTTTGTTCAGCTGAAGTGCCCTTTTTTTGAAGGAGCATCCTGCTCTTTTTTATTCTGGGGGAAACCCTATTAACCATCCTGGTCAAAATAGGTTTTGAACACATGGTCAAAATTAACTTTTAACTGGGAAAAAAAATCAAAAGTTGTTTTGTTAAAAAATAAATTTGGCACAATATTTGGAAGAATTTGTCCTCCACTGATGATGAGCTTGCACAGCACTTCACCAAATGCATAGTAAAATTCATGAATTTTAAATCTATATTTTCAATGTTTTTCATTGCTGCCCACCAAATTTCAGGTTTTAATGCATCAATTATACTTTTACAAAAATAAGATTTAGGAAATGGGAATATTTCTGCTTGGAAAGCCGGGGAAGACATTAAACGCTCAACGGCTGGGTTCGCCCTCAGCCGAGTGGTCTTCCTCAGGCATTAAAATTAAAATACACAAGGTAAAAAATATTCATCATGCAAACACTGTTTAATTAATTCTTAGTTTTTCATTATCAATTCATACTTTTATATTTAGGATTCATCATATAAGCTAATAAATGAGCTGGAGTGAGTTTTCATCAAATTGGTACAGTATTAAAGAAGAGTAAGTCTCAAGATCCTTTATTTGCAGCAGTTTTAACTACTCACAACAGTGAATATTGTTGCATCTTAGCAGATGAAATGGGTTTTAATCATCAGTTACAAAACTTCTAATCTTTAGGCTCTATCGTCAGGTTTTTGGATGTTTTTTTGGTACTTCTCCATTATCCCGTCGACCACTTTTCATAAAAAAAAAACTATCGCCAAACTGTAACGCCAAATAAACAAATAGAAGATTGTTGCCATTAAAATCTAAAAAAAAAGAATAAAATAAAATAAAATAAATAAAAAAATAAAAAACAATAATTTCAGAAACACAACAAAGTATCAATTATTAGTAAGTTTAAACAACAAAATTTACAATATATTAATGAAAACAGAAAGAAAATAATCTTGGATATTTATTTATTTACATTTCTTAATTATCCCTCTCTGCTGGTGAATAAATATTTATGCTGTCAGCTGTAACTGTTCGTACGTAAATATGCAAATATGCATCGCAAAAAATTTTCAAAGCTTATTATCTTTTAATATCATGTCACCTCCGTTCAAGGACACAATTGTTATTTTAATTAACGAAATAACTAATAAATCAGCAAAACAAAATGAAAAATATAGGTAAATGTTGAATTAAAAACCCACTTGTTGACATAAGAAACATGTGATTCTGACTTAAGTGAATGTGCCACCATGATCATGCATTTTTGGTGTTAAATCCTATAGTTTGGCGATTGTTTTTTGTTATGAAAAGTGGTCAACGGGATAATGGAAAAGTACCGTTTTTTTTTACATGCATCTGCATCAATAGTTGACAGAACAAATTATTTTCGCCCAGTTGACAATAATGGGACAGTTATGTATATTATTTCAGCCATCCTACATGAAAGTTACAGTTTTTCCATAAGCTCTTTTTGCATTGTAAAGAGAGCTTCAGAATGAACTTTATTTAAAAGCTCATCTGTAATTTTAGCATGAGTTTAGGTCCCTCTAAAAAAATGTACTTTGAAATTGACTAGGATTTATGAGCCTCTGAAGGCGGAAGATGGAACTAAAATCTGTAAGACAATCTAAAACAAAGTTGAACGGAAACCAATTCCCGTTGAAATCAGACCTACAGAACCTGAGAAAAGAATGCGCCATTAATGTTAAAAAACGGTGGTAGTTTTATCATTACTGCAGTTTTTAATTTATGGCTGAAATTCTAATACGATCATTAAAAAAATAATTAAATTTTTCTGATAATTAGAACATAAGAAAAGACACTGCGCTAAAATAGCCACCAGATGGCTCTCCTTCCCATCCTCAAATTCAAATTATATCTTAATTAGTTATCATATTTTTTTCTTTTATTCTAAACTACTTTTATTTTTATGAGTCTTTATTTGAATGTAATAGTAGTAGAATCAAAGTAAACATTAATGTTGCTATCCTGTATTCTACGGCTTGCAAACATATAAGTCTGAAATATAGTGTAAAATTTTTGCATAAATATGTATGCAGTATTCTTTAAAAGAATCTTAATTGTATGTTAAGAAAAATCATAATTTTTTGTAGAAATTGAGTCGAGCTGGGCCATGAACTGCAGAAATATAAACGGGCTTATGTCGGGTAGGCCCGGGGCCTGGAAATTTCGGCCTATTCATACCTCTACTTTATAGTGAAATTGTATCAAACTGTGACATTTTTAACAGAAACACCTAATTTTGACACCATATTTGGCTTTTTTGATAAATTTTACCTTAGGATACCAAACAGAAAGGCATTCGGTCAAATTGTTTAGAAATTATGAAGATTTAAAATTTGGAACGCCTAATGTTGAATTCATTTATAACTGTTGTTTAATAGATTGCACTGTGGGTAACTTTTAAAACATAACTCAAAAGATACTTGTGGAATGAGATGTAATTTTGGATTTGTATATTTGAAGTTTCTAAAAATTGTTTTCTGATAAAAAAAATTCATAAATTACAATTCACATTTGTTACAAAAATTAATTTCAAAAGATATATTTTTTTGAATTAAATATGATTTGTAACCTATAATTTTTTAAAAAATAAATTGATTTCTAGAAGCTTCAAATATGTGAATACAAAATTACAGCCTTTTCTGCTAAGTAGTTTTTGAGTTATGCTTAAAAAACTACCTGCATTGCAATATGTTTTGCAATGATTACAAGTGAATTTAACATTAGGAGTTCTAAACTTTAAACCTTCATAATTCCTAAACTACTTGACTTACCATTTGATATCCTAAGGCAAAATTTACCGAACAAGCCAAATATAATGTCAAAATTAGATGTTCGTATTGGAAATTTTACAGTAGGGTACAATGTCGCTATGAAGAAATAAAAAAATAAAAAATTCAAAGAAGACACAATTCCCAGTTGGATAACTATTTTCGTTTGTAGAAACAAACGACCAGAAGGGACAATTTGTTGATTAAAATGTATGGGGATATTTAGTAAAATTAATAAAAGTTGGCAATTATTTCTTTTTATTTTTGCAAAGTAAATGGAAGGATAGACCGGGAAACAGATCTGTTTGTAGTTCAGTTTTTAATGAAAGCTGACCCATCTCTGACTTTCTCAGATTTTTTTCCACTGTTGCCATCAGATTTTTGCAAAAATACTTCTAATGAAATAGCCTTTCAAAGAAGAAAAACATGCCTCAAAAAATGTTTCAAACAGTCTGTATAGGACAGTTGTATCAGTTTGTCTGTCTAGTCGCAATTTTGGTTTGTCGTGTGCAGGTGACGCTACATTAGCACGGCTGTACGCTGGTAAGTGCAGAACCATGTGACTCAATATTAACACTATTTTATTTGAGTCCTTATCTTTGTGTCGCTACTCTGGTTTATTTAATTACTTCTGCAAAGACTATACAACCAACCAACTGAAGAAAAAAAAAGCATATTTTTGATGAGAGTTCTTTATGGATTTTAATTAATATCATAGTAAGCAATTAAAATATTAAAATTCTGAGTATCGGGTGCATCAGGAGAGGCCTTGGGCTATCCAAATCTAAATTTTCAGGCTTCTAAGTGTGCTAGATTTCACTAGCTATTGCAGACAGACACACCCAGAGTGATTTTGTCTTTTATTAGTATAGATATTTCTAAAGATTAGTTAAAGAAAGTTCATTATCACAATTAATTTTACAAAAAAAAAAAAAAAAAAAAAAAATTGCCTATTCGACATGCTCTGAGAATGATTGAGTCCAGGTCCAACCCTGCTCAAATAGTAGAAAAAAATGTAATCCTGAGGCCGAGTCTGCTGAAAAAAAATAATAAGCTTGGGTTCAGACGTGATGTAACTGTCCAATACAGATTTCTACACTGGACATGTTCAATTTCTGCATTGATGTTGTCAAACTAGCATCAGCTTGTGCAGCACATAATTTATATCTTAACTTATTCATGGCCCAGCCAAGTTCATTGAAATTTATTGATATTTTGTTGCCTTAGTCTGACTCTTTTAAATTTCTTATATCGAGTCAGTCAGCCTGCTTAATTTTTCTATAGATCTGGCTAGCCCATTTAATTTTTTTATTGGCCAAGCCCATTTATATCGGTCCGGCCCGTTAAAATTTTAAAATTTATTCTGCCAGCCTGACCCATTTGAAAGTTTGTCTTCATTTTGCTGGCTCGACCTGGGCCCATGCAGATCTCTACTATGAAGACAATCCCTAAGATTTTGTTAACATAAATTAAAAAACGATATATAATATCCAGTTATTTCTGCATTTTTTTTTCTGTTACGATTAAAATACGTGGGGTGTTATCATTTTTTTTTTTCCCTCTTTTTGGTTGATTGTGCATTTTCTATCTTTTCCTTCATATTAATGATTTCTTAATTTCAGATCTCTGAATTCAACAGGAAAGCTAAGTGCTTATGCAGGTTTTGATGCTACTGGGAATAGTTTGCATGTTGGTAATCTGCTTGTACTAATTGCATTATTGAATTGGCAAAGACAAGGATACAAGACCATTGTTCTAGTAAGATTTTGCTTATTTGCTTTTAATCATTAAAAATAATATAACTTTTATTTATTGTTATTTAATGGTAAGTTGAGTTACATATCTGTTGCAAATTGTTAATTATGGTTTAATAATATTTTTGAGATTCATTTATTTTTAGAAATTTAGAAACTGTAATTTGATTTAATTTATGTAGTACTGGCTAAGTCCTCCAGTTTTAAACTCTAATCTAATTTCATAACATTTTGATGTACATGGAAAAAATATTTCATTTACTACTCTTTTTTTTAAGTCACTAATGAATAATAATAAAAAAAATCCTTAATTGTTGGGGCCTTATTCAGCCCAGTTATAAGCTAATTTTTTACAAATGTGAGAGCTCTTTATCAAAAATTTGATGTAACATGGTTTGATTGATGTAAGGTGGATGTAACATGGTTTGATTGAATTATTTATTATTTTTTAAGATTCCACTGTCTGAAAATAATTTGTTAGGTTTATTTTATTTTATTTTTATCTCTAAATTATTATTTTGCAGTCTGTCTTAGATTGAATAGTTGTACATTCTGCAGAGTATGAAGAGAAATGACCAGAAACAAACTACAACTTGAGTGGACAAAATTTGAGGTTTTAAAAATTCTCACCCCCTCCTCTTATATTCTTATATTTTCTTTGCATTTGTATGTTAATCCAGATACTATCCAAAATTGCTTTATAATGCTTTAATAATTTCTTGCTTTTATTTATATATATATATAAAATTAAAGTTATAAGAAATAATTACTTTATCCTTCATCAATACATTTTAGATCGGGAAATTGAAATTTTAGTTTGTAGCCAGTGCCCAATTTTGATAGACTCTTTTATCTTAATAGTCACTATTTCACAATCTTAATTCTTGTTGAATTCAATTAAAATTAAATATATTGAAATTTATAGAATTACAACAGTTTTCAGAATTTCAGCTAAAACTGATTACTGAAAATGTGGGGTACTGAGACAATGATGAGTTTGAGTATAAAAAATGTGGGTCAAACTATTTAAAAGTTAGAATACTTTTTGAAAATTTTTGGGATAAAAAGGTGGCTACTTGTCATTGTTGTTTTATTTAGTTGCCATGTGGCGAGTGGTGACTGGATATTTTCAGGTCTAATATATTTCATTTGCAATTTTGTTTACTCTGTAAATGTGATGTATACATCATTTCTATATATGATTCTGTAAATAAAATGTAAATAATTTTGCTTTTCAAATGTATAGATTTTTATATGTAGAACAACTCAAGTTGTACTTTTAGCTGATTAAAACTATTTTTAGTGATACATCCATTATAAACAGTTTAACACAATATCAATTTATTTATTTATTTTTTTCAATTGCTATTGCAATATATAAAGTCTTTTTGCTTCAAAAAGAATAAAATCTCCCACCCTTCCCTTTCAACATGCTTTCTTTACCATAAATGTGTCAGATATTTTTATATGAATTCACAATCACCTTTGATCTGCATTAGAAGAAATGCAATGTATATTTTCTTCAAGCATTGTAGTATTTGAAGAAAAATATATATTAAGTAAGATTATTTTATTGCATGGAAATATATAAATAAAGAATAAGTTTTTAAAAATTGAAAAGTTGCCATAATAAATGCTTCACAGATGGTTTTTATAAATTCTGAATTCAAAATATAAATATCAGAATTTTTTTTCACTCAAAATAGTTTGACATACAAATTTTACCAGGAAGTGAAAAAGAAATATGTATGAAAAGTATTTATAAATTGTAAAATTTCAGTCTGTTGAATGTTGATAAAAAGCATTGTACATATCAAGCCTTGTCTGTTCTATCAAGTAAGCCTGGTTCAACTCAAATATTATGAACAGGGCCGAAGCAGTCATGAAAGCCCTGGAAGTTGTGCTTCCTTAGTATTTTAAGTTATGATTATTTAAGTTAAAAACACTTAGTTCTAAATTTCTATTTTGTCCAATATATATAGTATGTATTTGCATATTTTATTTCTTGTCATGTAGTATATTATATCTCATCAAAAAGTCACCTGTAAAAAATGCAGCCAAGTCTCGTAACTCATTTACTGTAAAAAGTACTGAGATCGTATAAAGCCAAGTTTAACTATCTTATTAACTCTGAAATTTTCATTCACAAATCACTCCTAGTCTCTACATCTTTAGTTAAATATTATTTTGTGACTTGGCAATTACGTAGCACGAGAATGTGATGTATATAATTTGTCTTAATCAAATAACACCATGCCATCCCATAACATATTAAGGTGTAATAACTTCCCTGTGCTGCGTAATTGCCAAGTCACAAAATAATAATTAACTAAAGATGTAGAGACTAGGAGTGATTTGTGAATGAAAATTTCAGAGTTAATAAGATAGTTAAACTTGGCTTTATACGATCTCAGTACTTTTTACAGTAAATGAGTTACGAGACTTGGCTGCATTTTTTACAGGTGACTTTTTGATGAGATTTCACTTCTTTTTGTAAGTAATCCTTTTTTTCTTGATTTTGGGTTCTTTTGGGAGATCATCCATTGATTTTCGCTAAGCCCACACTCTGTCCCTGTTATTTACAGGTATCAAAAATTTGAAGCTTTAGTTTCGTTTGCAAAGTACAGTAGATAAAAAAGATTTCAGGTTCCTAGGCAAGCACTAAGTTATGGGAGGGGGAGTGTCAAAAGTACTCTCAATTGTTTCCAAGATAGGTGCTATTCATCTGAGATATTACTCGCAGCACTAGATACTTGATATTTAACATAAAAGAACTTTTTAGTATAAAAAGAAAGCCAAAATTAAAATTTCCGAAAATTTCCAATAAATCAAACTATATTCCTTTTTTCGATGGTTTTTTTTTTCGTTTTTTTAGTCTTTTTTTTATTATTTACGGATTTTTTAATTTTCCCTTACTTTGTGTACTAAACCCTGCCTTTCTGTCAAATGTCAAGCTTCTAGGACTACAAAATCGAATTATTTTCAAATTTTCGACTTTTTATAAATTTATTGATTTTTCGATTTTAATTCTAAGTTACCTGATGTAAGTAAACCTGACCTAAGTAAACTAATGTTTCTAGCAGTACAAAATCACATTGTTTTCGAATTTTTCACCTTTTGTCATGCCAATATAGTAATTATTTGATCCGTCTTCTTTGGATCATTTAGGTTCAATTTAGAGATAAATCAAGTTAATCTTAGAGTCACCATGATTTTATTTAGAAAGAACTATCAAACCATAACCAGCCAGTAATGTCGGGAGGGTAGGGGGAGCTGTGAAAATTTTTGTGGGGCTAACATCATTTAACAATCCATATTTCATATGCGAAGTAAATAGAGAACCTGTGAAAGAAAACAAACCTGTCTATAAAGAAATCGCCTATAACGTAGCCTGTCTATTTCGAATTTTCGATTTTTTTTTTCGAATTTTACAGATTTTTTATTTATTTATTTATTTATTTTGTATGCTAAATACTACCTTTATTCCAAATTTTATGTTTCTAGCTTTACAAAATCAAATTATTTTCAAATTTGTTTTTTTATTTTCGATTTTTTTTATTTTATTTTCAATTTTTGTTGTGTTTTAATTTTTTTATTTTTCTGAATTCTAAACACTACCTTTACACCAAATTTTCAGTTTCTAAGACTACGAGATCATATTATGTTCAATTTCTCTCTTTTTAACACTTTCCAACCTAGTTGAAAAGTGTTTATGACTTCGGTTTGTCTGGCCGTATGGCCGTCTGCCGTCTGGCCGTGCTTTAACTCCCGCAAATATGCTCGGATTGCTCTGCAATTTTTATATGTTATAGTCGTTATCTATAGCATGTTCCCTATTTCAACGGAAGTGTGTAGCACATATACTTTTTTTTTAGAGGGACACTCAAAAGAATTCCATTACATTGCGGTCTATGGGGAAAAATCACTTGAGGTTTATTTAAATAATGTTTCACTATTTTAAACGCATTGAAATTTATATATATCACTAAGATGCATTAGAAGATGCTTAATATGGAATAGGGTGTGCATAGCACTTAGAGTTACTTTACAGGGACAGTCAAAAGAATTCCGTTACATTACGTCTATGGAGAAAAATCGTCTGCGGTTTATTTAAATAATGTTTCCCTATTTTAAACGCATTGAAATTTATATAAGGTGCATTACAAGAGGCTTACTACAGAATAGTGTGTGTATAGCAGTCATCGTTCATTGACAGGGACACACAAAAGAATTCTCTACTGCCTGTTAACAATAATTCCTGGAAGTGCGTTTTAAGTTACTGAACGCGATTTTAATTTTAACTCGCTTTTTGTCTATTACGTGGTGTGTATAAATTCTGTAGATCCTATACAGGGAAGCACAAAAGTTCGCGAACACATTTCCGTATTATTTAACTCCAGACGGAGAATTTTAAACTGTGCTACGCGTTTCCTAACTGAACTAAAATGTAGCATCCTATGTAGTATATATACAAATCTATAGATCCCATACAGGGCTGATGAAAAGTATTCGGATTACTTAGATGTTATCTTTTAGCTTATTAAACGGTATGATTTGTAAAATTATTTTCGAAGCGTTGGAAAGTGTTACATAATCTATGCTTGACGCATGATTTTTCGTTCTTGTTCTTTCTTTCTTTTTATTTATTTATTTTTTAATTTTCGATTTTTTTTAAATTATCCATATTTTTTAATGTTTCCTTATTTAGTATCTTAAATATTACCTTTATTCTAAATTTGAAGTTTCTAGCGCTATGAAATCGAATTATTTTCAAAATTTCCTTATTTTTCGATTTATTTCGGTTTTTTTACATTATTTTCGAATTTTATTGCGTTTTTAGTTTAACTTATTCTGAATCCTGAATACTATCTTTACCGCGAATTTTAAGTTTCTAAGGCCAAAAGATCAAATTATTTTAATTTTTTTCAATTTTTTTCGATTTTTTCGAATTTTTGATTTTTTTTAAATTTTCTGGATTTTATAATTTTTCCTTATTTTGCTTCCTAAATGCTACCTTTATTCCGAATTCCAAGTTTCTAGCGTAGCAAAATTGGATTATTTAAAATTTTTCGATTTGTTTCGATTTTTCGATTTTATTTTCAATTTTTTTTTGTGTTTTTGATGTTTTCTTTTTCTGAATTCTAAACAGTACTTTCACACCAAATTTTAAGTTTTTAAGACTACAAGATAGTGTTATTTTCAATTTTCAATTTTGTTCGATTTTTTTTGAATTTTCGAATGTTTTTTTTTTAATTTTCCGGATTTTATAATTTTTCCTTTCTTTGTATACGAAACACTAGCTTTATTCCAAATTTTAAGTTTCTGTGGCTGCGGGATCTACCCAATCTTTTTGATGACGCGAGAGTGAGTGAGTGTGTGAGTCAGAGAAAATCGAAACTTTGAGTTCATATATCGTCTGCACTAATTTATGGGTATTTTTTGAATTATCCATATTTTTAAAATTTTCCTTATTTAGTATCTTAAATATTACCTTTATTCCAAATTTCAAGTTTCTAGCGCTATGAAATCGAATTATTTTCAAATTTTCCTTATTTTTCGATTTTCTGATTTTATTTTCGAATTTTATTGCGTTTTTTATTTTAACGTATTCTGAATCCTAAACACTATCTTTACTACGAATTTTAAGTTTCTAAGGCTAAAAAATCAAATTATTTTAATTTAAATTTTTTTCGAATTTTTGAATTTTTTTTTCGAATTTTCCGGAATTTTTAATTTTTCCTTATTTTGCATCCTAAATATTACCTTTATTCCGAATTCCAAGTTTCTAGCGCAACAAAATCGAATTATTTAAAATTTTTCGATTTTTCGATTTTTTCAATTTTGCTTTCGATTTTTTTTTTGTGTTTTTGATGTTTTCTTTTTCTGGATACTAAACACTACCTTCACACCGAATCTTAAGTTTCTAAGACTACAAGATCGTATTATTTTCAATTTTCAATTTTGATGGAATTTGTTGAATTTTCGAATGTTTTTTTTTTCGAATTTTCCGGATTTTATAATTTTTCCATTCTTTGTATCCTAAACACTACCTTTTTTCCAAATGTCAAGTTTCTAGGGCTACGGGATCTACCTAATCTTTTTGATAACGCGTGAACGAGTGAGTGAGTGAGTGACAAAAAATCGAATGTTTGAGTTCATATATCGTCTGAACTAGAAAAGACAGAAAGTTGTAATTTTAAATTTTGGTCCTGTGTGCCAAATACTCTAGAAAAACGAAGTTTCAAATTTTTGTTATACTCCAGCGCGGAGACATGGAGGGGTCAAAAGTGCCCTGAGTTGCTTCCAGAAAAGTATGCTTACGGCTGTCCTCTCTTGACTTGGCGGAGGCACTGCCGTGCCTCCAGATCTTGCCAAGGCTGTGGTTTTCCTATTAGACTTAATGTTAGCTATATGCTCCATTTTTCTGCAACTAAATTTCCTCATGCCAATATAGTAATTCATTGATCCGTTTTCTTAGGATCGTTTATGTTCAATTTAGAGATAAATCAAGAGAATCTTAGAATCACCATGATTTTATTTAGAAAGGACTATCAAGCCATAACCAACCAGTAATGTCGGGAGGGAGGGAGAGATGTGAAAATTTTTGTGCGACCAACATCTTTTAACAACAAATATTTCATATATAAATTAAATAGAATAAAGCCTGTGAAAGAAAATGAACCTGTCTATAAAAAAAAAAGGTCTATAACGTAGCCAGTCTATAGCGGAACTTTTCTATTACAAAATTCGTAAACAAAAGAAAAGAAAAGCATAATCCGGGGAAAATAACACAAAACAATAACGGAAGGTGTACTAGCTAATAGGACAATTATCTTAAAATCTATCTAAAATAAACTATCCCCATCCTGTGGGATTTGTTTTTCAATGTTTTACTTTATTTAATGCAAAACATAGATTGCATCCGACAACTCATAAAAAAGTCCTCCGGCCTGTACCGGCAGGAAAAGGTAGCTTTCCTATATCTTCGTTTTAAAATTTTAGCTAATGTTACTCGAAAACAGCAAGTTAAAATGCAAAGAAACCGTTTACAAAAGATTCGTTTACACTGAATTTGAATAAGAAATTCGCCAAATTATTGAGCTATAGCCAAGTTGGCTTCATTTATGAAGACTTATTTTTGGCGAGATTTCGCCAATTGTCGCCAAGTTTGGCGAGAATTTGGCGCTAATGGATATGAATATATAGTTTTATGCGTATGATTGGGAAAATGATTACAACAATGAAAGAAAATAATTTGCGAGAAATTGCGTTCACTAAAACTTAAATTTATATTAAAATCATTAAAATTAGACATCACAATACACTTTCATAAAACATTAAAAACATATTAAAATTGGACGTTTCGGATTTACATGGAAAATCCCTCTTCAACAACAACATTTCACTTAGCGTAAATCATAGTTCAAAAATATCAACAATAGAAAATGCAACGTATCAAAATTTCGAAGTCAAAGTTACAGTTATAATAACACGGAGTATTCATTCGGGATTGCACCTGCTTGACCATTATTGACCATTAATTTATCGTTGGTTTTTTGTAATGTGCTGTTTTGTTTCAAAATGTCAGCCACCCTAGAATTTCAAACTGCTCTATCTCAGCCAATTTTTAATATAGAGGTAAAACAAAAAATGCTCTGGAATCCTTGTATCAAGTCCTAACACCTAATTAAAAAATAAACTTGATTTTTTAACTTTTTTGTATATTTATTTTAGTTTTAAAATTTTCCGTGGCCGCCATCTTGAAACAAGATGGTGGACCAAGCTGGCCAACGAACTCGGTCGAGGCATTGGTGAGCTTAATACACACAATTAGTTTCATCCAAATTAATTTATAAATACGAGCGTTATCGTATCAAATTATTTTCATTTTTTCAATTTTTTTCGAATTTTTTTATTTTTTTTTTCGAATTTTCTGGATTTTTTTAATTTTCCTTTTTCTGTATCCTAAATACTACCTTTATTCCTAATTTGAATTTTCTAGCGCAACAAAATCCGATTGTCTTCAAATTTTCGTTTTTTTTCAATTTCTTCGATTTTTTCAATTTTGCTTTCGATTTTTTTGGTGTTTTTGATGTTTTCTTTTTCTGGATGTTAAACACTACCTTCACACCAAATCTTAAGTTTCCAAGACTACAAGATCGTATTATTTTCAATTTTCAATTTTGATGGAATTTGTTGAATTTTCGAATGTTTTTTTTTCGAATTTTCTGGATTTTATAATTTTTCCATTCTTTGTATCCTAAACACTTTATTTTTTCCAAATGTCAAGTTTCTGGGTCTACGGGATCTACCCAATCTTTTTGATGACGCGTGAACGAGTGAGTAATAAGTGACAAAAAATCGAATGTTTGAGTTCATATATCGCCTGAACTAGAAAAGACAGAAAGTTGTAATTTTAAATTTTGGTCCTGTGGGCCAAATACTCTCTATAATTGAAGTTAAACATTTTTGGGATACTCCAGAGCGGAGATATGGGGGGGTCAAAAGTGCCCTGAGTTGCTTCCAGAAAAGTATGCTTACGGCTGTCCTCTCTCGACTTGGCGGAGGCACTGCCGTGCCTCCAGATTATTATTATTATTTTGGCAGGGGGCATAGGTGTGGCATGTTCAGAAATATTGGAGGTTAAAATAATTTAAGTGTTTATTAAATTTTTTTCACACTTTGAAATACGTATGAATTAGTTTATAGCTTCAGCTCTGTCTGTGTTTACCCTGCTCTAACTTTCGTAAATATGCTTGGTTTGTCATGAAATTGATATATATTATTAAAATTTACTATAGAATGTTTCCTATTAAAAATGTAACGAGTAGCATTTTTAGTGTGCTTATAAAGATCACACTCAAAACAACTCGTATACATTATGGACTTTGCGATAATCATTTGAAGTACAAATTAATTTGTTGCACTACTTCAAACATTATGAAATTGATATGCATTATTAATATGCACTGTTTTCTATCGAAAATAGTGGGTGTAGCATTTACAATTCATTTACATGGACACACAAAAAGAATTTTATTATGTTATAGATTATACTGTTCACAAGTAGCAATGATGTGAAGTTTGTTTTAATGATGCTATACTATTTCTAACATAATGAAACAGATATACATTATTCAAGCTCACAATAATATTTTCCCTATAGTGAATGATGCATGTAACATGAAATGTTCTCTTACAAGTGGCATGAAACATTCGTATTTGTACATTCAGGGTTGAAATAAATGGTGCATTAGCATACATTTTGGCATGATGTTGGTATAACGGAAAAGTACCGAAAGATATCCAAAAAACTTCGTTCCAAATTTGGCCAATTCTCTGTAGACTCTACTATGGAATAGGTCAGCTTTAAAAAAAAAAAAAAGAATAATTGTGTTACATTATGGTGTCTATGTGGTTTACATTATGGAGTCTATGGAGAAAAATCATTTCCGTTGGATTTTAATGAAGAAACAATACTTCAAATATAATAAAATTGATATGCCTCACTGAAGTGGACTAAAATATACCATTTCTCGAGATTTAAATAAAAATCACGCACTTGTGACATCATAATTCACTTTTATATTTTAACAGAATAATAAGTCCACTATAATTTGTTACTCATGCTATAGCCAGTATACATGATACACGTTGGGATACATTGCCGTTAACATTATCTTTTTATGCGTGAAGGTTTCGCTATAGTACTTCATTGTGAAGTTTGGTAATTTTTGAAATTCAATATTTGAAAAATGGCATAATTATTAGATTGGAAATTTATATCAAGATAAATACTATTTTTTACCTTTCTAACGCAGTTTGTCTAACAATTTTGTGACAAATACTTTTTGATCTATTAATTTTTTCAGTAACTTCAAATGTTTCATTTTCCGAGATTAACCTGTGGCAACGATGGATGGCTGTGACTTTTCATAAACATGAATTTTACTGTTGCCTGAAAGAGTAAGCCACCCTGTGTGTGGCTATTAAGTTGGATATTTCTATTTTAATATATTGTTTAAAAGGTCTATTTAATTGCTTAAAAGGATTGCAGAACAAATATCACGGTAGAAATTCTCTTCATAAAACTGTGGATGTAATTATTGATCTTTGTTTTTAATGTTATTAATATTTTAAAAACTCTATAATCATGATATAGGATATGCAATTTTTTTTTTTGCATGAGCATTTTCAGTAATTACGCAAGTCTACAGCAGTAAAAACGTAGTTCATTTTAAGGGGTCAACAACAGTTGCAATGAATCTTATGGAAAACAGGAAGCGGAGAAGATTTTTTTTTTTTTTTTTTTTTTTTTTTTCTGATAACGCAAAAAAAAAAATTACAGACAGTAATTAGGAACTCAAACGATTACATAATCTAGTTTGAATTCCTTTCCTGACAATGATTTGTTTGGATATTTAAATAGTAAAAGTGTTAGTTGGAAATTTATTCACCCTAAGACTCTAAATTTTGAAGGCCTCTGGAAAGCAGCAGACAAATCCTTCACATGTCATCTGAAAGAGTGATGGGAAATGAGAAATTAACTTACAGTGGCGTTTTGATCAAAGAAATCCTAAATTCCTTTCCCTTTGTGCTTTTCTCATCTGATGCAGATGATCTTAACACTTTGACTCCTGGCCACTTTCTTATTGGAAGGCCCATCAACTCTATTGTTGAACCTGAAGAAATTAATTTTCATGATTCCAAACTAAAATTAAGGGAAAGAACAATAAAAATTATTCAAATTATTCGGAAAAAATGGTCCAAAGATTATTTGAGTTCTTTACAACAAAGAGGAAAATGGATGTTTGAAGAAAGACAACATTCAAATAAATCACTTACCTGTGGACCACCAAACATGATGCGTACAGATTTTAATGATTTTAAAGTATGTTGTAGGGGTCATACCTCTCTAACTATTCAGGTCAAAGGTTTCCTTCAAATGGACCTTAGTTTTTGAGAAATTTGGGGTTATAGTTCAGCATGAGTTTCAAATACCCATTAGTTTAACGTTCTGTACAAGGTTTCCGTGGTGCAGAGATAGCGTTCACGCTTCCAGTTCCAGAGGCTAGGGTTCTGTCTTATTATGTGTATTTTACCTTTCTTAATTAATGTTATATATTTGACGCATTACAAGTTTTATGCAGAATTATGAATTCTGCATCTTCAAACTCTTTGATATTTTCCTAATAAATTCCCTTTACGTTTTTGAAATTTTTGTGAACATTTACAATTATTTTTTTCTTTTGCACAATTTGTAAATTAATATTTCTATTGATAAAATTCCAAACTAATTTATGTCTAGATTTTGCTTAAAATTTATTATTATTTACCTTTTATATTTTGATAACCGTTCTAAAATAATACTTTTTCTTAACTTTATGGAATTTTAATTGAAAATTTATAGTTTTTTTTATAACTTATACAAAATATTTTTCATCTCAAATCTTCTAAACGTATGTATGATTAGGTAACTCCAATAGCTTACCTTGAAAGGAGTAATAAAATATTAAAGCAGTAATGCTTATATGCAAGTTTTAACCAGCTATATAAATTTTTAATGTCATCTAAATACATTTAACTGTAAAGTTTAAACTCAATATCATTTTTGATTTGCCCAAATAAAACATAATATATTACATCTAATCGTTATTATTTTTTTCATTCTAACAAGTAAAAACACTGTCGATGTCATACAGAAAAGTTCAACTAGAAATGAAAAATCATCTGTAAATTACAATGCATATAAAAAATATTTGAAAAAAAAAAATCGTCTACAATGACTTTTATGGTAATATCAGAATAAATAACATTTTCTTTTTATTCCTTTTATTTAGCTTCTTTTGCAGGGAATTACAATGTTTGAAGTAATATGTTTTTCAACTTTTAGTGCATTTTTTAATATATTTATCACAATTTAGGTATTTAAAGAATATATAATATGTTAATTTATCAATTTTTCAAATATTGTTAAAACAATTTATGTAAAGAAATTTTTTAATGGTGATTTTTAATGAGATATTTTGTTTTGAATATTTTTACAATATGTATCCACACAATTAATTCCATATTTAATAAACTAAAAATGTCGATGTTGGTGATGATAAATATTTTTTTATTTCACCAGTTAACATATTGCAATATATTTTGAACAAATCAAATATTAAAAGGATATATTATTTTGTTAATTTTTTTCAGGTAAATTGAAAAATTTTTTTAATAGAAAATGCAAGTAAAAAAAATATGCATTATTTCAAAAAAATGATGAATATGCATAAATGTAAACAATAATAGTTTTAAAAAGACGAGATATCAAGACATAAATTAGTTTGGATTTTTGCCAACAGAAATATTAATTTAAAAACTGTGCAAATAATATAAATTTTCATGAAAAATTCGAAACTGTAAATGTAATTTATTAGGTAAATATCAAAAAGTTCAAAGATGTAGAATTCAAAATTCTGTATAAAACTTGTAACACGTCAAAAATATAAAATTAATTAAAAAAGAAAAAAAGTCTCAGCATAGGACTGGAAGCATGAACACTGGAGCGTGACCTTATTGAGAGCATCAAGCTAATGGGTATTTGAAACGCCTGCTGAACTATAACCACAAATTTCTCAAAAACTAAGACCCATTTGAAGGAAACCTTTGACTTGAATAGTTAGGGGCATGACCCCTACAATTAAAATCCTCAACATAACCCCTACATTAAAATCCTCAAAATCTGTATGCATCATGTTTGGCGGTCCCTTTGTTAGTAATTATTAAAGAGGATAATATTGCTATTTGCAAATGGTCTCTAGGTAGGAGTTATTTCCAGGTAAGAATGGAAGAATTAGAGCAATCAGTTTAAAAACGTAGCTAAGAATTTTTTAAGAGACCAATTACTAAAATATGCTTTTTACCCATAGAAAAATGATTGTATTATTGTTTCTTTGTAATTTGTTTAATTTGTTGATTTATTATTTACTGCGTATATTGTATTAATTACTTAAAATTGTGTGTATCAATTTAGCGTATTTGTAAAGTTGAATGAAATTCAACTGGTTGGTATGTTCAGTCTTCATTATGCCATGTACTTTGGCAATATGTATATCAACGGGATTCTATTCAGTAGTGATGCCGTTGCAATATGGATCTGTAACCAAAGGTAGTCATCAGCGGCTCCTTCTTAATATTGTTGTGAAAGTAAATATAATATTTCTTTGAAATGAGTGTTTATTGAGTAAAGCGTGTATTAAAATTGTTGAGTAATCTTCATTTT
Source organism: Maratus michaelseni (assembly GCA_963931845.1). Lineage (NCBI taxonomy): Eukaryota > Metazoa > Arthropoda > Arachnida > Araneae > Salticidae > Maratus > Maratus michaelseni. Next base: position 260,482,599 of record OZ007587.1, read on the forward strand.
TACACAGCTAGGTGATTCTACAGCAGAAATTGGTGATCCAAGTGGGCATAAGACTGATAGAAATGTGCTTTCTCGTGAAGTTATAAAAGAAAATAGTGATGCTATTGAAAAGAATATACAATATATATTCCAAAATTTTAAAAATTATGTTTTCCCAAAGTATGACAAGAAGACAAAATCTTTAGGGGAACTAAGGTATGTATATTTTATCATTTATAACAGTTAATTTTTGCAATTTTTGAAACCTGTATGTGGATTTAATTCTAATTTAATTTTAATTCAAACATTTAAAGATCTTTTAATACCTTACTAATGACTCTTAAAATTCATATATGCTTTTTGAACTTATTACTTTAATGTTATAAAACCTATTCATTATTAGCTCATTGATTTTACTCTTTAATGCATGCTGCTACTGTTATGCGGCATAATGAAATTTAAATTCTAAAGCAAGAGTATTTTTATAATTTAAATAGTTCCCTACAAATATTTAGCAATAGTTTTTAAGGATTATTAAAAATAAATTGTTGAGAATATGCATCATATTTATTTTTAAAAGGGTTTTCACTCTTAATTGAAGTATTTTTTTTTTTTTAAACATTACCTTTTTTATTTTAAGACTTATTATTTAATTTTTCATAACATATATTTCAATAAAAGATCATAAATAAAAAATAATATAAATAATAGAATAATAGTCTATAAAAATAATTGTTTAAAAAAAGTTTTTTTTTTAAATTGCTATCATATATATATATATATATATATATATATATATATATATATATATACTGAAACGTGTTAAACATATTGAAACATGTTACATGAAAAAATAACTATGGGGTTTTATGTAGTCTTAATCTTAAATATAATTAATTCTTGCCAAGTCTTCTGGTTTTGCTAGAAGATTTTTGATGTTGGGATTTTGTTTTTGTTTTTGTTTTTTGTATTTATCTTCTTTTTTTGGTCAGCAAATAAAATCTTCTGGATTTTTAGTTTTTCTCTTATTTCTAAAACTGTGATATGAATTACTCAAAACTGTTTTAAATACTAGTAAATAAATATGCAGATCATGGGCTTCAATGTCAGTCCTGCATGTCAGTATTCTATAGTAGTTCTGTATAGTTCTGCAATTTAATTTTTTTAAGTTTTATATATAAATATATATTTATAAACAGATTTTTATCAAAATATATTTATAAAAAGATTTCTTAAAGCTTCTAAAAATTTTTGAAGCATCCTATTAACTGTGGTTATATGCAATGATATTCTGCTAAACTTCTTTCTCTTGTAATTTTTAAGAATTAAAAGTACATTTCTTCAGGGTAGCATCTGTAGTCTCATTAATTTTGTATTCACAAATTTCCTATTAATCGTGCTATGTCCTGATTGTAGTATATCTTGGATTGTATTTTATATTATGATTTTATTAGGATAAGCATTGGACAGGAATTTTATCTTATCTTAATATACAAGTAGTGATACTTATAACCTCTAAACATCTGCATCTATTGGAGATGTTGAATAAAATCTCATGTAAGAAAGATACTTATAAAAATATAAACTGAATTTAGACATCTATTTGTTTACAATTTTTGTTGGAGGAAAAAGTTTTGGTGATAATTCTTTAATATTTAAAAGTAAGATTTTATCTAAAATATATCCTAATCTATTTCAATAGCAATGGTACTCTAAATTAACTGAAAATAGATATATTTGAGATTTTAAAGCCTATTAAGTAATCATCTATCATCATGTCCACTGCCAAGTGGCCTTTATGGAAAACTTAATTTGGCACTATAAAGTGGTTTTTGTGACAGCCTTTTGATAGTATTTACATTCAATTTAAACTTATAATGTTACTATCATCATTTATATTTGATGCAAACATAAGTTGTAGACCTGATTATGGTAGATTAGCTAACCAATTCCCTCCTCCAGATGTTCTGTTTAATCTTACATATTCAGGATTATTTTAATGATTTTTTTTATATGCTATGCCATACATTTGCTAGTAAACTGATAAAAGGAAAAAGAGAAAAAGTGAAATATACATGATGGCAAATAAGTAATAAAATGATAAAACAAAATGTTTTATATTTTTCGAATGGTTTTATAAAATTCCACCAAAATTCCAACTAATTTAAAAAAATCTCACAAACATATTGACAAAATTTCAAACTAATAGGAATAATTTAAGACCCTTATTCAGAAATTTTAACATCTATAATTTAACATTTAAATGAATTATCCAAATACGTCATTTTTTTTTCAATAAAAAGAAAAATTTGAAAAATATCCTGAATTCTAATAGAAAAGCATTATGATGCAAAAGAAAATGCTCTATATTTTCCGAATGAATCAACCAAATTTAACAAAAAACTATACAGCTAAATCTGGGTACCTCACCAACATACCTAACAAATATCATCCTGATCAGATTTTTTTTATGGCAGTTATCGCAGAACAGACAGACAGAAACCAAAAACTTTTCGGATCTCTACAATAAGCCTCAACTGTCATTTCGGCAATTAAAATTGACATGTTTAGATTTTTAAGTCATTTCAATTAGCAATTTTAAAAACTAGAAAATATCAATGTCAGATCATACTTTTACTCACAAAGCAACCATGCAATACAAAGTACATTTGATGCTTCATTTCCCCTTCCCTCCTTTACACAGATCTACCTTTCGTTTTTGTTTGATGTGATACATTCAAGAAAATATTGTAGTTTAGAAACACATGTTCTAATGTAATGTGTTTCCTCCAATATGCTTAATTTTATTAGTAAGAAAATATTGCTAGACTGCCAGTTATTTCCACTGCAATTTTTCAAATAGAAATCAGTGTTGCTGTTTTAGAGGAAAATTTGTTAAGTTTAGATTTGTAAAATGTGTTACTGACCCAAGATTGAAAAGAAAAAAAAGAAAGGAAAGTAAAAAACTAAACCAAAGTTTTAAGTGAAAATATAGAGAATTTATTATATCAAATTTTTCTACTTCCTTGTTAAAATATTTGTTTGCATTTATTATTATTAACACTTTCCAACCTGTTGAAAAGCGTTTATGTCCGGCCGTGCTCTAACTCGCATAAATATGCTCGGATTGCACAGAAATTTTTGTATGTTATTGTCGTTTACTATAGCATGTTCCCTATTTCAGCTGAAGTGTGTAGCACTTATAGTTTTTTTATGGGGACAGTCAAAAGTATTCTGTTACATTACAGTCAATGGGAAATAATCATTTCAAGTGCATTTTGATGACTCAATGTTATTTAGAACATGATGAAATTGATGTATAATTATGAAGTGCATTAAAACATTCTTTTTGTAGAATATGGGGTACAAAGCATTTATTATTCATTTACAGGGTCAAACAAAATAATTCTGTTACACATCGTTCTATGGGGAAAAATCGTTTGCAGTGTAATTTAGTGATATTTCACTAGTTTAAACATAATGAAAATTATATACATTACTGAGGTGCACAATAAATTGCTCTCTTGTGGGCATTGCGTTTATTTACAGGGACACACAAAAGATATTGGTTACAGTACATGTGCGAGTGCGATATTTACAGTCTATATGTGATAAGTGCGTTTTCAACTTTGGTTTGCATTTTTAAGTTTAACTAAATTTTTTCATAGTATGTGTGTTTATAAACTCGGTTGATCATATACAGGGCTACACAAGGGAATTCATAAGTATTACAGACTATGGGAGTGAATTGCTTAAGGGTAGTTTTTAATTGTGTTACGTATTTTTCTGCTGAACTATATTTAGCAGACTAATAGAAGTCTGTGGAATATAAATAAATTCATATACAGAGCTATGCAAAGAAAAAGATACATTTTTGTAAACAGTTGGTAATTGCTGCGAGTGAGTTTTAAGTTGCCTTTTAGCTTAATATGTGGTGTGTACAAAAGTCTTCAGATAATATACAGGGCTGTACAAAAGATTTCGAGTGCATTTTCATCGATTGGCGAAAAATGCTAAATATGAATATTCTAACTGAACTAAATTTTATCATACTATATATCCACATCTATTGATCATATAGAGGGCTGCACAAAATAATTTGACTACTTTTTGACACTGGAAGGTAATTTCGAAAACTGTATTTTTCAATGTGTTACATGTTTTCTAAACTGTTTACTTACATATCTTCTTTCACCTTATTTAACGGTGAAGTTTTGATACAGTTTTCTGGCTGTGTTGGAAAGTGTTTCATAATCTATGCATGATTTTTCGTTCTTGTTTTTTTAGCACTATCATGACTCCTAATGCTTTCTTAGTCTTCATTTTATTGAATTTTTAATGCCAGAAAATGCTTAAAATTCATAAAATTAAAAGTATCAGAACTCAGTTGGTTTTGACCATGCAAAAATGAAATGTTTATTGTTTTACTTGTTAGAGCATGGAGAAAAATTTTCTAAATATAACTTATAGCACCCAAAAATCCTATAAAAATTTAAATTTAAATAACTTTGAAAACATATCTATTTTGATGTAAATGACTTTTTATGTGATGAAGAACAACAATTGAAACATTTTTGCATTTGAAATCTAAAGTTAACTGTTTAGAAATTAGTTAATGGACAACAATAAGAGCATACACTCTGTTGTATGTACACACGCCTTTATAGGAAATCAAATGTAAGTGCTTTTAATCTTATGTTGTCGCTTTTGTGCCAAATGAAGAATGCTATGAAACTAGTCACTTTTTTAAAACAATTCTGTAGTTTAAAGAATTTTTTGTTGTGACTGTTTTTACTTCCAACCATTTTATTGTTAACTTTATTTATTCGCTTTGCTAGAATTAAAAAAAAAACTTCTGTTTCATAAATAAATTAATGTGTTAATAATATTTAATACTTCAGCACAACTTTCAATTTCATAAAATTAAGATATTTTTTCTTTCAATGCATATTTAAAATATTTTTGTGTTACAGGATATTGAGAAATAGTGAATGGTATGAATCTACTAGTGCTGTTGATTTCATATCACAGGTTGGTAGAGAGATACGAATAGGGGAAATGCTATCTCGTACAAGGTTAGTATGATTTGTGATAAAATGTAGACATTGCTATATCTCTCCTAAAATTTTTTCTTTAATTTTCACATTAATTATTGTTTGTATATTCATTTTTAGCCATGATTATTTTCAAAATTGTTTTAAATATTATTTTATCTGATTTGAAATATGATTTATTGCAGTGTAAAATCAAGGATGGAAAGTGGTGCTGGTATGTGTTTTTCAGAATTTAGTTACCAAGTTTTTCAGTCTTATGACTGGCTCCATTTGTTTAAAACCCACAATTGTCAAATTCAGGTAAGATCCCATAAATTCTTTTTTTCTACTATCCCAACCCAATTTTATGAGGTAAAATTTATATAGGATAACAAACATAATTAATATAATAACTTTCAAAACACCAAAAATTTTTTAAAGATGGAATTGGTTTCAAGAGTAAAAATTTAATTGCCCTCTTTACCAGGAAAATCATACAGATAATAGGATTACAGACCCCTACGTTTGTTCAAAAAATTCATCATGTATTTGCAGGGTTTGCACTTCAATTAAAATGTTATGAGTCAGCGTGACTTGCTAATAAAACAATTTTGAGTTAGTCAACAAGAAAATGTGAGTCAACTGTGAAAAGTCCTGAATCAGGTTCAAACAAATTATTAATTAAAAAAAATGTATATTTATTAGAACACTGACATGTTGCACACATATTAATGGGTGCTTTAAAATGTTAATTTGTCGATTTTTTATTCTCTCAAAACAAGATTTTAGGTACGGAAAGCTGGTGACAATTTTATCACATGTACTTATTGGCACACATCGACAATGACACTGATAAGCTTTTCTAATAAGCCAAAAGAAGGTGTTGCAAGATAACATTTTTGTAATTTCTGGAGTAATTAAATATAAAATTAATTTTAAAATTCTAATTAATTAATTTTAACTCTGTTATTAAATTTATAATATTCTAAATATTTATCTTAGCGATTTTTTTTTCAGAATTAATGATCTTCAATTTTAAATAATATTAATAAATATTTCCCTCTAAATGTTTTATTTTATTTTAAATCAATAATTTTTATTCAATTTCCTGTAATTTACAATTTTTTTCTTCAACTAAATCTTATTACTTTCTTCTATCTTTACAAGAAAAAAGTATTGGATTCATGAAAATTTTCGACTTCCAGTTTTCGAAGGATTTATATGTTTTAGAAGGTCTTGTACATGATTTGACTGTTTTTAGAAAATGTCTGTCTGTATGTGACAAAAATTTTGTGGGCGCTCTATCTCAAGAACTAAAGCACGGAATTTAATAAAACTTTATATCCAGTTAGCCCCTGATATAAATTGGTGCGGATTAGTTTTTGGTGAAAATCACCCAACAGGTGGCGCTGCTATGCTGCATTTTTCGCGATTTCCATATTAGCTCTATCTTAAGAACTAATGCAGTTACTTTCATCAAACTTCAGATTCAGTTAAACCTTGACATAAATAGACGCTGATTACGTTTTGGTGTAGATATTCCAACAGGTGGTGCTGTTATACCACTTTTGTCGTGATTTTTACAATAGCTATATTTCAAGAACTAATGTACAGAATTTCATCAAACTTCAGATTCTGTTAGACGTTGACATAAATAGATGCTGCTTAAGTTTTGGTGTAAATAGCCCAACAAGTGGTGCTGCTATACTACTTTTTTATGATTTTTACGATAGCTATATCTCAAGAACGAATGCACGAAATTTCATAAAACTTCATATTCTATTAGACCGTGACATAAATAGATGCTGCTTAAGTTTTGGTGTAAATAGCCCAACAGGTGGCGCTGCTATGCTACTTTTTTCATTATTAACATGAGAACTATATCTCAAGAACTAATGCACAGATTTTCATCAAACTTCAGATTCAGTTAGACGTTGACATAAGTTGTTGTTAATGATGTTTTAGTCTAAATCTTCCAACAGGTGGTACTGCTATGCTATATTTTGCAGGATTTACATGATTTTAGCTATAGTCATGTCTCAAGAACTAATGTACGGAATTTAATAAAATTTTAAATTCAGTTAGACCTTGATATAAATTGGTGCTGATTCGTCTTTAGTCTATGCGAAACCTGTGTGAGATAGAAGGAAGTTTTGGGATTGGCACATCCGACTAGTTTTTATAATTAATTCAGTATTCCATAACAATATATAGTTCTGAAAATGATGGGCCCCATTTTTGGGGTGGTTTACCGTTTTACGGATGCCATATTTAGTTTAACATACTTTTTCTGAGCATTGTACTAACCACACTTTATATGCCAAATTTACTTAATGTTCAGTTTGGAATTTTAATTGGAATTTAATTATAACCCAGTGTTAATTATTCCAAATTCTCTGTCCAACCTAATTTTAGTAAAAAATAATTTGTTTCAAAATTCTACTCCTTCTTTTTCTGTCTAACAGAAGGTAGGGTTAATTTTAGAAAATATGAAAATTGAAACAAAGTCAATCTTTTATAAATAAGGTTGCAATTAGATTTTTTGAACACTTTTCCCCCCCCCTCTAACTCAGCAGCTAAAAAACAATTTGCCATTTCTGAATTGCAAAAAGAATATTTAATTTTTTTAGGGGGGGGGGGGGGGGGTAGGATGTCAGTTGGCAAGTCAACTTTTGACTCTCTGTTGTAAAATAAATCTGTGAGTCATGAATCACTAATTTACTTTGATTTATGTGTCAAATGTGAGTAAACACAAACCCTGAATTTAATATCTTGAATACTTTTGTGCAGTATTTTTGTTTTTTCATTATTTTTTAATGTTCTCCTTCTTTTTATTTTAAATATAGTAGACATATACATTACATTAACTTTTTATTAAATAATCTTGTTTTTCCACAAACTTATTAATGAAAATTTTATCTAAATGAAAAAATATTTTATCAGTGCTATATGTTTTATTTGGAATCTTAATGTAGTTTCTTCTATTTCACGTGATAGAAAATTGTTGTTTTGCTTTTTTAGTAATTTTATTTTAGTTATGGACATTTATAAAATGCATCTATTATTAATAAATAAGTACTCTTTTTTTTTCTTTTTTTAGTTTGGTGGAGGTGACCAGTTAGGAAACATCACATCTGGCTACCATATGATTAATAATTCCCAGTATCAACATGTGTATGGTATTATTTTACTTTGAAATTTATTATTTAATTTTGTTATCAATTCTGTGAACCTAGCAGAATAATAATATACAGCCTATAATTATAATTTCTTTTGATGTAAGCCTGTCTGTAATGGTAGTGTTGTCTTTTTTTAATTGTCCATGATGTAAATGTCTATCTGTGAACTTTGAAAGCTATGAAACTTAAAGTATTGTTTTAAACAGACTCTAGGTTAATTTGCTGATTCATAATGTTAATAGAAAGTTGATGCAAAAGTGATTTAATATTTTATAATAATCCTAAATTACCCCCCAAAATGACCATCTAGATAGGCAAAGCCCGCCTACTTCTAAAATATTAAACAATTTTTGCATCAACATTCTATTAATATTTCCCTCTGAGTCTGTCTTAAAGAATAGTTTTTTCTGGCCTTATTGATGTCATTAAAAACTGGTTTCACTGCATTTATTCAAAGATAATTTTAATTTGTCTTAGGATTGAAATTTTTGAATGTTGAAGTATAAGTCAGGGTATTATAGTTCTTTGCAGAAATGCAGATATGGCACAAAAGTTAAAAGCATACAAATCAAAGAAGGTAGTATATGGAATTATTAGAAAATGAGGTACTTCCCCATTATTCCATCGCCCACTTTCCATTTAAAAAAAAAAACTATCGCCAAACTACAGGCTTTAACGCCAAAAATGCATGATCATAGCTGCACCATTCACTTGACGTCAAATGTGTTACACATGCTTGTTATCTCATCAAGTGATTTTTAATTCGATCTTTAATGTATTTTTAATGATATTTTACTGATTTATTAGTTATTTCATTAATTAAAATAAAAGTTATGTCTTCAACACCATGATATTAAAAGAGAAAAAGCATTGAAAAAATGTTGCAATGCATAGTTATGTACAATAGATCAATTTCAACTGATGTCACAAACATTTATCCAACAGTCAAGAAGGATAATTTACAAAAATAATGTTTAATAAATGATTCCAAGATTATTTTTGTTTCTGTATTCATTAACATATTGTAAATTTTATTGTTTAAAGTTACTGGTAAATGATACTTTAGTAAATGGGTGAACTATTAAAATTTCTTTTCTTTTTCTTTTGGAAATTCCAATGGCAACATTCTTCCATTTGTTTACTGTGCACTACAGTTTGGCGATAGTTTTTCTTATGGAAAGGGGTCGATGGGATAATGAAGAAGTATCGAAAATGAATTATATAAATTGTGTCAAGCATAAAGTGTGTGTGTACATACAAAAAGTTATGAATGCCAGCATTATTTCACATGAGTTTATTGCAAGAAGAAAAACAAATGTTTTATGATCATTCAAGAATGTACACAGCAGGGATCTGTTTAGGAAAAAACTGGGTCCTTTAAAGGACCCTACACAAATTTTTTTATTTCAAAACATGACTCTTCATAAAACTATTTCCCTAAAACAGGACCCTTGACAAAACTATTTTCCCTGTCTTAAAAATAGGTTTTTCACAAAAATTTTCAAATTTTAAACTGAACATTTCACAAATTAATCATTTAAAAGAAAAATCTGATCTGTCACTTTTACATATATAAAGAAAATATATGTATTTTACATACATATATCTTTTTAAAAATTCATAAACAAGAACCTGAATATAACAATCGTTTCAAATTCACAAAATTGTGACTAGATTTTTCACAAATATAAAAAGCTGTCCACAATTTCACAAAAACAGGACCCTGGTAAAAAAGTCTGGACAGACCCCTGCACAGTATGTTTCCGGTAATGCAAGAGACATTGAATATCATCTACTTCACCAGTTGTGATTGGATATAGGTATTGTTTCATGGTCAGGGCTTTATAAATTTGAAAAAATCTGGTAGCCAGGTATGAATTCTAGTCGCCAGTAAAAGAAAAGAAAAGAAAATTAAATTACCCCCCCCCCCCCCCCCGAACTTGATTTCCAAAAGCACAAATGTTTTTTTGTGAATTAAGTGAGAAAAAATAATAACAAACATAGTTTAGAATTATTAGTTTCATAGCTCAGAATAGCACTTACAGTCCCTGGCCAAATTATTAGACGTAGTTGTTTTTATTATAATTTGTTAAATATCTGGAAAGATACATGAGGAATTATCCTGAAACTTCAGGAGTGTAAACAACATGATAAACGTCATATATTTCCGCGAAGTCTCAAAAACATAGCTTGAAATTTCTGATAGTAATCGTCGATAGAATAAGCTGAAATTTCGCTGTTCCCAAAAGGAAGCAAAAAGATGAGGGGTTGTATCCAAATATACTAGCTTATGAAAGTTGACATAATAAGAATGAAGTGTCTCTCATTCTATATTTGATACAACCCCTCATCTTTTTGCTTCCATTTGGGAACAGCGAATTTCGAGCTTATTCTATAGACGATTACTATCATAATTTTTAAGGTATGTTTTTGAGACTTTCATAAAAGTTGGTCTATATATTTAGCTAATATATTATGCACAGTATATTTTGATTGAATTCGCGCATGTGCAGTGAAACAATATTTAGTAAACCTGCTCATTTTTCATACAAATTTTATTTCTTTTTTAATTCTGATTGCAGGGTATTGTGTATAATTTTGTTTTTCATATTTTCTGAAAATAACTTGTTTTTATATTAAAAACTCTGCAAATTATAAGCAAAAAACTTGGTAAATTTGGGACTGTTTTTATAAAAACGTGAATTTCTCTTTGCGTATACATGCTATCTTCATAAAAATGAACCCAAATTATTACAATAAGCCACTTAATCATAAACTACAGTTTGAATGCTTTTTGCAATATTAGTTTTTACAGGGTTATCCAAAAGATATTCGTTTTTCTTCAATTTGTTCACGGCCTCTTATGGGCTTTCGGGAAAAAATCTTCGCGGAAATATATGACGTTTATCATGTTGTTTACACTCCTGAAGTTTCAGGATAATTCCTCATGTATCTTTCCAGATATTTAACAAATTATAATAAAAACAACTGCGTCTAATAATTTGGCCAGGGACTGTAATTAAAACAGACAATAACAATAAGACAATACAGACAATAAGTTTTATAAGGAAACTTATATCTATGAAAAAAATCAAAAAGGAAATATTGTAAACTCTGAATAACAGACATGTTCGGGAAATGCTGATTGCCAAATGCATCAAAAGTCGGAATAGTTGAGTGCTACAAAATCTATATCTGATGAGAGAGCATCGATAAAATAGTAAAACCGGAAAACGATTTTTTGCCTATTTAGCCTATCGAATTCAGTCAAATAATTCTGATTGTATTATTTCGAAATTTGCATTTAATGAACTCAGTTAGTTTTGCCAAATTAAAAATAAAAGTTAATTTTTTTTTAATGTGTGTGTGAATATAATTTCAAGTTTATTTCTTAATATTTTGAAACTTTGCAGCATCTATAATGAGACATCTTAACAAGAAATTTAATTAAACATTGTGACGTTCGCAGTAATATACATACATTGCTAAAACGAAAAAAAAAAAAAAATACATTTTCCCGCGCTGAGATTAGATAACGGAATGAGCAGCCAGATAAGGTTTATTTAAAAAAAAGAAGAAAAAAAAAAAACATTTTCCCAACGTTCTAACGATAGGAATGTAAGAATAAATAAATAATAAAAAAAATACCTCACTCTTCTGAAGTGCAATCAATTATTTTTTATTTCCATTTACTGCAAATAATAATCCAAACAATATAATTATAAAATATTCTTGAGTAACAACCCAGTACTAGACAACTGTCTCCAAGACAAAGTGACGCCGTACATGTGTGATGCAAACAGGTGCTAGGCATCAAAAATTTTAAGTGGAGAAGAAATATTTAAAAGATTCATATTATTTTTATTAAAAAGAATTATTCTTGAAAGTTTAATTAAGTTTTATGGATTTACTTCGAATGAATTACTTATCACTTATATGTTATTGTTCTTTAAAATGAATGTGATAGATTAATAAATGTTAATTCTGAACATAAAAATCTGATTTGAAAGTTACAAAAAAGCGTTAAGCCTTTTTAATCATTGCATCCGATTTTTAGATGTCACAGATTGGATTGACAATATTTCTTATTGAAACTTCCCCCTTTCTCCACATTCTCATCACGTGACATGATGCAAAACCGACTAGAACGGAAAAGAATGGCGTTTTGTGTGCATAAAATGGAAAATGCCTTTTAAACTTGGCTTTTCCATTAAAAGTACAAGAGAAGAGGGAGATTACTGCGCTTGCTGCCCGCACGAGTAGGGGTGTTGAAGAGACAAAATATCGTTTGTGCTCATTTTTTAGTTCAATTTTTGTAAAAAATAAATAAATAACAAAGTCAGATTAAAAAACTTAGTGGCCAGATAGAAAAAGTTGGTTGCCAGTGGCAACCGCATTTGTTAAGCCCTGTTCATGGTGTTTATAATGTCTTCTGGATATTGAAACAGTATACTATGCAGTGGTTTGTTTGTATTTGGTATTTGTGTGTGTGATTGATATCACATTTGACAAATTAGTAAAGTATGGGAGGATGAGGAAAGGGTGCTGCAACACTTCCAACAAAGACCATTCAGAATGAATGACTTCCATCATGCATGACTGCCGAGGATAGGCTGATCTTTTTTGTGCACTTTGTGTAATAGCCCAGCATCACAAATGTCATGTAGTTATGTCATCACATTCTACTATGAACGTACTCTATATGTTCATAATGCAACTGCATAATTTTTATGTAATAAATCACATAATTGCCATGACTTATTTCCCAGCCATCATATAGATAAATTTTATAAATAAGTATTGCTTGCTATAAGTTTAACTTATATAAAACCTTTTTGGCAATGAGAGCAACAATTTTACTTATCCTTTTTTCAAATCTTTTTTTAAAATTAATTAAAAAATAATAAAAGAATCATTATATAGCTTGTAAGAAATATTAGTATTTGTAATAGTTAAAATTTTTGCATGAAGTTTCTTTGCTTTGTATTTGTTTCTTGAGTAAGACATTTCAAAACCATTTTTCCTTATCTCATGAGTGATAACTATGACAGTGCCATATACAAGGGAAAAATGGAATTTCGGGAGAGGATGGAAAAAGAGTGTTCTACAGTGCTATGACAATGAATTGAAGCAAAGAAAAGCAATGTGACTTTGCTAAGTCTTAAAAAAAACAGGCTATAATTAATTATCCAAAATGTGTGTAAAGGAGAAAAATATTGAGCAAGAAAAAAAAAAAAAAAAAAAGATTAAAAAAAACCCATTTAGAGAGTTTTCTTCCAAGTTTATTTTAAGAGAAAAATGTTTTTCTGTTATCAAAGATAGCAATTTTCTATTAATTAACAGTAAGTAATCATTTTCTTTTTCCTCAAAGTAAATCTTGCATTACTGTTAAATAAGTTTTTGCACTGTAAACACCACCATATTAAAAAATAATAATGACAAGTATCTTTAATTGTTAGTTCTAAAATTAATAAATTCTTAGTATTGAACTAATAACTTTATCATATTAAACCAACTTTTTAATCAGTAAATTATTATTATTTTATTTATTTATTTTTTGTAATAATATCTTGATTCATTTATAGGTTGTTTATTGCCTCTTGTACAATCGGAAACTGGTGATAAATTTGGGAAAACTGCTGGAAATGCTGTTTATCTTTCAGCAGATAGAACTGCTCCATTTGAATTTTATCAGGTAAATCGTCTAGCCTTTGAGTTTTAGACATTTATAAGAGATTAAATATAACTCTTGAAAATCTGTGTTGTATTAGTACCTATATTTTTAACATGCAAGATTTTTTATAACTGAAGGTATAACTTTAACTCCTTTGTGATGAGCAGCATGTATATGTGGTAATACATATATCAGGTGCACAAAAACCTTGAATTTTCCTTCTTTAAAATTTCATTGATTTAATAAGACAAAAGTTTCTGTACGGAAATAGTGGTGTCCAAAATTTAAAAAAAATGTACACAAGACACTTATAGCAAAGTTTTGTTTTGTGGTAAAAGCTATTTACCAGACTGTTTTTTCATTCTTCATGAACATTGCTAGAAGTAAAAGAAAAAAAAAAAGCAACTTAGTTTAGCAAAATAAAAAATATTTTTTAAATCAGTCATGTTAAAAAATCAAGAAGTGAAAGGTATATGGTGGTATATGCCATATACCTTTGGGATAACTCTGTATACTCTCCATAGATATAGCTTATACTCTCTGGTATTTTTATGACTACGCCACTAGAAGTGATCCTTCATTTCATTCAATATTACATTAAACTAATATGACACAGAAAGCCATCTTAATGCATTCAGTGGACCTGACTTTTTGGCAGGAGTCCCACACACCGTGTATTCACTCATTCATTTTTAGGTGTGTTCATAATTATATAAATACGTAGCACCTATAGTCGTCGTCTGGTCCGTCTGTCCGCATATAACAGCGCCAAAAACTACCCAACCGAATGTTTTGAAATTTAATATATATAATCGTTGCAAAATTTTGTCGAGTCATTTCAAATTTTCTGAAAATCAAATCAAAACTTAAAATGATATTAATAATAATATGTATTAAGTAATTTGAATTTTTTAAAATTTGGTACTTCCTGTAGGTGGGTGAGCATCGTTGCCAGATCTTCCGAATTTTGAATACCACTATTTTTAAATGTTTGCTTTATATAATCACGGAATTTATGCAATTATATAAAGTGAATATTTTTATTAAAAAATGGTGGTATTAAAAAATCTGGAGCTCTGGCAAGTATGGGTGAGAAACTTCTAACTTTTAATTTCGATAAAAATAAATTTGTAAACAATCATAGTGAATTATTAACTATATGGGATACATTGATTTATAATTTATGTAAGTATCTCCTGTAGGACTGGATGATATCAGAAATTTAATATCGCAATATATCAACGAATTAATATTGATATTGGTGATATATCGTGTAAATACCTTAAAGTGTGTGGGAATAGAAAAATTGTTAGTTTCCAAAGATAAATGGTATGGCATCAGCAATTTAAGTACAAACAGGTGTAGAAAGCAACGAATCAATTCTCTATACCTATTTGCTCACACAGCATTCTTTAAATATTATAGTTTCATATTTATACAAAACAGAAATATTTTAGGAAAAGGACACATTGTTCGATATCTATTTGGGCTTATACCATTGCTTGGATAGTGGTTTTCTTTCAAAATAGTATGTTCCCTATTCTTCCTATTTTATGCATTATTTTAACTATTTTATATCCTCGTGTATAACTGAGAATATTATAAAAAAGAAACTAAAATAAAATGTTCTTAAATTTAGGACGTTGCTGATTTTAATATTATTAAAATAAGTAAAAAGCAATAGTAAAAACTGAAATTGGCTTAATGCCACATGTCATGCTAATATACTTGTAATTAAATAGCTTTCTATGGATGACAGATGCTGCAGAAATGTAGTTTTTCAATCTTTCTCTAAGGTATCAATGCATTCTTAATAGAAATTTTTTTTTTAGATTTCACGGTATTTATACCTTCCTATCTGTTTACTATACATAAATACAACATTGAAATCTTTTTTGAAATATAAATATTCAAATCACATTTCGGATTAGTTTTATACTAATTAAAATGTACTTTTTTTTACTTCATTTTAAGCTGAAATATCAAGATAGCATATGTTAAATTAAATTGGATTCATGCGCTCTCTAACGATAAAACGACAGAAGAAATAGGAATAGAATAAACATTGGCTAATATTCAGCGTTCGCAATACTAGAAGTTAATAGCTAGGAAGCTCCGCTCAAAACAAACGAATCACAGTGAAAAAATGGGGAAGCTACGCTTCACCAACGTGGCCGAAAGGCAACATTTTACCATTTCACACTCTGTTTGGTTGCTTGCGAACCGAGCTTCCCAGCTGCTAAGCTCTGGTAATATTATCTACTCCACAAATAACTCGTATATATTTTAAACAATTCTTTATTCGTTTGGATTTGGACATATCAATATGTGAGATATATTGCAATATGTCTTGACCAATAGCAGTGACGGGGTATTGAAACACAGACAATAACAGTATTATTCAGTAGCAAACGAACAGGGGAATATGCGGTTTGTTTGAATAAAAGTAAAGCATAGATTGTATCCGGATACATTGGAATAACGACGAAAGAGAGATAATCATTAGAAGGGATATTTGGCTTTGAATAAAGCAGGCAGTGAATAAATGCATGGGGGGAAAGGGTTATTCCGATATTAGCACTGCAATTTTGATGCCTTTTTCTAGGATTTCAAAGTCGCTTTGCAGGGAAAAAAAAGCTATTGGGATATATCGGTAGAGTCTCAGCTTAGCTATCGTTATTGAGATATATCGTCAGAATCAGATCTCAGATACCACTATTGCGATAATTAAAAAAATATCATATTTGACCGATATATTGATAAATAATCCAGCCCTAATCTCCTGTGAATTTAAACTGATTTTTCTCTCTCATTTTGTATATAAACCAAATGCTGTCTCATCTTCATTTAAATTTATCATTGTGATGTTGCTTTAAAATGAATGCAAAATGATTTTTATTTCTAATTTTCCTGATAATAATAATAATAATGATATTTTAATTGAGTTTTAAAATTATTTAAATAAATAAAATGCATTATAATATTGTTGTGTATTTCACATAGCAAATTTATCTGCATATTTTTTATTTTTACAATGGAAAATACACTAATACAAGCATAAATGTTAATCATTATTTTTATTGGTCTAGTTTGAAATTTTAAGATACAATAATTATATTAGATCTTTTGATCATATATATTAGGTTTTTTTTTGTCAGTTTATTTTTACTTAGTGTTATATATATATTTGTTGTATGATGTTTTTGTGTTGTTTTTTATGGTTATATATATATTGGCATTCTGTATACACTTTATGATTACCTATCTTAATAGGAGATTAGGTTAGGTTTGTTCTAAGAACTTGTTTAATGTATTTTGAAATTCGAAGGTATTACAATTAAATTTATATGTATAAATTTCTGTTGCAGTATTTTATGAGATTACCAGACTCTGATGTTGAAAAATTTTTGAGACTTTTTACTTTCCTATCTATTGAGGAAATTGAGATGACTATAAAGGATCACATGGTGTGTCTTTATTTTTCTTTGTTATTTATTTTGTAAACCTTTTTATCAAACTTTTCATGTTTTAACGTACTATATCATTAAATAAATTATTCTTAAAAATGAAAAAGAGGCCTGTTTCTCAGCTGAAATTTCTTTATGTTTATTGTATTTTATTATTATTATTATTTGTTTGGAAATGATTTCTCCAGATTTTAGACATTTATTTTAAAATCATCTCTATTATTGTAAAGTAGATATTGCAAAAAAGCATCATTATAAACTCTTTCATCTCTACATCTTCTAGTGTTAGAATAGTTTTTGGATCTGTTTTTTTTTTTACATTACTTTTAAGAAGTATATAAGTGCAAGACTTTCAGATATAAAGGGTTTTTTAAAAATAAAATAGGAAGTAAAAATTAAAGAAAAAGGTTAATTTGGCATTGAGATTACTTAAGATTGACCAAGTGCAAGTTTTCTTTTGAGAAATGACACACATATTCGCATCTACACTTATAAAAGTATGACAAGTCATGAGCTAAAATAAACAAATCATTCAGAAGGATCTGATATTCTTATATTAGGCCTCAAAATTTTTAAATTTATTTTCCCAAATATTAATTTATTCTTAATTTTTAATGACATTTCTGTAATAAATACAAATATTGGCAATTGGATTATTCTATTGTGAAGAAATGGAAAATAATAACGATTATTATTGTATCTTTATTGTTGGTATTGTGTTATTAAAAAAAAAAAAGCTTAAAGATGGTGTTTAAGATTGTTCCCAAAGGTCCTAAACAGTTTAATGCTGTCTCGGGTAAAAATATCATCATTTTCTTAAAAAACAAAACAAAAAAAAAACAGGCTTTTTAATTTATAAAGCTGAAATATTTTCTATAATTGCTCCAAAATGACATAACTTTCAGAGGCTTTTTATTTTTAGGATTTTTGGCCCAAAATCTCAATTTTGGCAAACATTCGGTCTTAGTGGAAAAACAGCCGAACATTAAGTGAAACAATAGTCAAATCTCATAAGAAAGAGTTTCCTTTTAGATGAACCTGTGCACAGCCCATAGTTCTTTCTGATATTTTTCATTCATACTATCACCGTTTGACGATTCAAATAGTATTGATGACAATAAAGTACTTAGTAGTAACAATAACTGTTCATATTTTGTAATAATATAGAAATAAAACTAAAATACATTGACAGAAGTTAAATTTGCACTGTATCTGAATGCTAAATAATCTGTAAGAGTCGTATATATTTCTGATATCAACTTCCTAGTTCCTATGCACCTATAAAATGCACAATTGGAAATGAGATATCAAGAGCTGCCACTGCTCAATGACACTCAAAATAGTAGCTTTAGCAACCTTCAATGAAAAAGATAGTAGCCACAATAGTAGCATTTTTACAAAAATAGTCGCATACCTACTATTAAAAAACGGAAGAAAAAACATATCCATAAAAACTGAAAGGACTTTAAGAATGTCCACATCTTATTTTAGAGTTTATGTTCTGATCAAATCACTATAAAAAATATGGCAATTTCTTCAAATCAGAAAGCAATTTATCCCGGAAATAAAGCTTCAGTTATGAAATAATTAAGCTTGAATCTTCCAAGATGAAATTTATCAGGTATAGGAAACACAGGAGTAAAAACTTCTTTCAGATCATCCCCGACACTACTTTCCATCAAGCCTTCCATTTCAAGAGTTTCTTGGAAAAATAAGGGGGGGGGGGGGGTAAAGTTTTCTTTGAGGGACAGTGTTAAAAGTAACGTGTGATGTCACAAATTCCGCACAAAATATGAAAATACTGCATGATAAAAAAAATTTTGTGGTATCTTCCACCTTTACTTCTTTCACAGGCATGTGATTCACCTGCGAATGTTTTTAATTTTTGTAAAAGACGAGATTTCTTTCTTTCTTGGTGAATCCCGCAATATGATTTTCAACAATTTATCAATCGGTTGCAGAAAAAAGATTGCGAATTTTGCCAATCGATAGTAGAAAAAATTGCAGATTTCAACAATTGATCGCAGAAAAAAAAACTAATGTTGTCTATCAGTTCGGTAAAAAAAACCGCAAATTTTGTCAAACTTTCGCAGACAAAAATACTGCAATTTCAGTCAAACAATCGCAGAAAAAAATCAAGAATTTAAACAAATAGAGTGCACAAAAAATCAAGAATTTCATCGGTCGATCATGAAAAGAAAAAATTTCAATAAATGATCGTGGGTAAGAATGGTGAATATCGTCAAAAAATCTCTGAAACAACAAATAGCGAATTTCATCAATTGGTCGTGGAAAAATATATATTGCGCATTTCCCCAAATAGTTGTGAAAAAAATCAATTTTGTCAATTAGTTGCAGAAAACATTTGCAAAATTTAACAAAAAAACGAATTGTATAAAATGATTTCTGGAAAAAAAAATCAAGATTTTTCAATTGGTCGCAGGAAAAATCACAAAATATCCTCCAACGATCATAATAGAAAATATTGCAAATTTCATCAAACATTGCGGAATGAAATAGCTAATTTTGTCAATCTATCAGGGAAAAAAATCACTAATTTGACAGATTCATTGTGGAAAAAATGTTGAATCTCCTCAAACAACCGTGGAAAAACATCTTTAATTTTATGAAAGGTCAGTTAAACAAATGGCAATTTTCATCATTGAATCACGGAAAAATCATCGCTAATTTCATCAAAAGAATGCGCAAAATATTGCAAATTTCGAGTGCGAATTTCATCAAACAATCGTGCAAAAAATCAAAAATTTAGTCAAATGATCATGCAAAAAATAAGTATTTCGTTAGTCGATCATGAAAATAAAATCATGAATTTCGACAAATGATTGTGAGAAAAAATAGTGAATTTCATCAAAAGATCTCTGAAACAAATAGTGAATTTCGTCAAAAGATCTCTGAAACAAATATTGAATTTCATCAATTGGTCGCAGAAAAAAAATATATATTGCAAATTTCAACAAATTGTGGGGAAAAAAAATTAATTTCGTCAATCGGTCACAGAAAAAATTTGCGAAATTTGTCAAAAGATCGCGGAAAAAAAAAAAAGTGAATTTTATGAAAAGAATGCTGTAAAAAAAAGCACAAAATTTGCAATCAGTCACAGGAAAAATCGCAAAATCTCTTCCAACATTCGTAGAAAAACTGCAAATTTCATTAAATATCATAGCTGTTCTTGTCAGTCAATCACTGAAAAAATTGTGAATCTTATCAAATGACCGTGGAAAAATAGTCTTTGGAATAGGAAAAAAGTCGCCTTTTTTTGCATTTTCGTTAAAATAGTAGCTTTTTAAGGGTTTTTGGCCTAAAATAGTTGCCTGAAGCTGAAAATAGTCGCAAATGGCAGCCCTGGATATCATATGAAAGGTTGTTGAAAAGGACTTTGACGTAGTACACTCACATTTCGTTAAAAGACATTATTTGATAAAAATTGCAGTTAGTTAAAAATTACTGAAAAAATGTATCAGCAAATAATCTCAAAGATCTCAAAGCTCCCACCGTGCACCTTTTTAAGAATGGATGTGCTATTTATTACATTCTTAAAGGAGCATATTTTTAATACTTCTTTTCGGCCAAGTGAAAAGTTAAATAATAAGTATTTTGAAACTCTTTGTGCAAAAGAATTTATTGAATGAATAAATGCCCCAAATGTTTGGTTATAAAATTTTTAAAAAGTAATGGTTAAATGGTATTTTGATTTTATTGAAACCAAGCGCATGCACATTCATGCATATCCATATGTAATATTGTCTTTAGATATGTGTATCGAGGTATGTGTGTTTGTGAATAATTAATAATATTTTTGTTTGTAATTATATATTTATAGCTTAAAATTTTGTTTGGAAGAGTTTTGGAGAAAGAACCAAAATTTGATTTCGGCCTAAAATGTTCTTTCGGTTGATCTCTACTTTTTATTCCACCAGCTCTGGGCCAAATCTTTAAAGGATGAAAGGCTTTCATTTGAAAAATTATATTTTTGAAAATGTGCATTTTCATTGAGAAAACTACAACATTTTACTGTAATTGAATCAAAACACAAAATTCAATGTATAATTTTTATTTTATTGTAAGAAATTTAATATATTTTTTTCTAAATGTAGAATAAAATTAGTGTCCCCTCCTCCCTCAAAATCAAAAGATCCCATGTAATATAAATGCAACACTCAACTGAGCAGTCCTTCTAATATTTTTGATACATTGAAAATTGTAGCTTGTTACCTAATGTAATAAGACATGATCTCTTAAAGTTACGCATGATTTGTATAAAAATAAAATAAATGCTATATATTTTTTAAGTAGGCATATATTTGTGTTGTGCATGTTTATTTCTAACACTATTTTCAGTTAATTATTATTATTTTTTTAAATACTAATCTTAATAATGCTTTTTTTCACTATTAAGCATGAAATTTAGTGCATATAAAATGTTAAACTATAGTTATTTTTTAATTTATCCCTTAAGCAATAAAAAAATAAAATAAATGATAAAAATAGTATTAAATGGCATCTACTTATTTATATGTTTATCAAACTTTTGTTACTGACTAAAAAAACAAACAAATAAAGCATACAAATTTTGATTTTTAGAAAAATCCAGATTCAAGGAAAGGGCAGAAGAAACTTGCAGAAGAAATAACTTTGCTTGTTCATGGAGGTATAATTTTTTTCTTCTTATACAAACAATTTTGAATTTCTGTTATCTGTTAAATCTTGTTTTTTTAAAAAAGCTTTCAAGTGTTTTGTTGCAAAATGTAATTAAAAAATGTAATTCTTTTCAATATATTAACAATTTTAAGAATATGGAATACAGTACGTAGTAATGTTATCAAATTGAAAAATTCATTTGTCTTTCTGCAAGTGTGAGCCTGCATTAATAAGGTGCATGATCATACAAGGAATGTGAATCGCGTATATTTGTTGGTGGCATGTGTTTATAGAAAGAAAGTAGTACTATTTTTTTTTTTGTTCTAAGATGTACTTTGTGATACGTTCCATTGTTATGTTGACAAATTCAGAGTTTTTTTTTTTTAAATAATGATTGATTGATGTCAGATTTTAGTCTTCATTTGAATTTACAAAAAAAAATAAAATATATCAAGCTTTCTCCAAACATCAACTAGGACGATTAGGAGTTGCCTAGATTTTTTTTTCACTTTGTTGGAAAAAAAAAAAAAAAAATCCAGCATCTACTGCATATTCTCTGTAATCAATTTATTTGAAATATAATGATTTTGTAATTACATTTACATATTTGTATACATTGTATTGTATGGATAATGGAGTTCTATGGGTGAGATTTCATCTGTAAAATTGCAGATCACAGAATAGATGATAATGGCAATGGGTTATGTGAGTGAAATATGTTAATCAGGATCATCCAGGGTACCTCAATTGGTAGAGAGTTTGTATGATAAGCCTAAGATTCTATTGGTGCCTGGTCTTTACATTTTTCTCTCAGTTCAAAATATTTTTTTTTTTTAATCTACTCCAAATTCTCTGTACTTATCTGGGATGTTTTGTTGTTTCAGAAGTAATAAATTTATTATATTCATATAAAGTCTATTTATATTCATGAAAATATCTTACAACATAATTGCTATTAAATTTAATCTATTTATACATAGTAACATTTTCTAATTTAAATCTATATTTTGAGCAAAACTGATTAACAAAAATATTTTATTTTCAGAAGATGGACTAAATCTAGCAAAAAATGCTACAAAAATTCTATTCCAGTCAGACCTCAATTCTTTAGCAAAATTAAAGCCTGATGAACTACAGCAGGTATTTCCACTTTCAACAGTGACATATATGATTTATGAGCCAGGGCTTTCATTTCTAGATTTAACCATGAAAGTAGGATGTTTTAAAACAGAAGGTAATTTTATATTTAGTTCTCAACTTTATTTACTTTCATTCTAAACTTCTTTTTTATTGATTAAAAAATAGTGCAAGTCTGAACTGTATTTATTTTAACATTAAATTAATTTTAATCATTTCTTTAAAATACATGATGGAATACCCGTCTATTAATCTCTCTGTATAAACTTTCTTAAAAATAAAATACTCTGACTGCACTGGGTAGACCTTTTGGCTGTTTTGATTTTATCATGATAATTTGTTCAAAAATGGAAATGAACTTACCCGTATCAGAAAAATACACGATTTGTTAAAAACAGGACTTGAAATTAATTTTTTTCTAGGAAGAGAGTCTCCCTACCATTTGTGGATAGTAGAATTGTTTAGTGGGGGAGAAAAATATTTTTAAACCAAAAATTTTTCTTAACATTCTATTTAAATTAACCATATTAACACATGACAAAATGCCTTTAAAATAATCCCAGTAGCAAAGGTAGTGGATTCTGTTAATTACTTTAAGCTATGTTTAAAAAAGCTAAAGCTAAGTTTAAAAAATGCTAAAATTTACATTATGGCTATAAATTATTTTACTTCTGTTTTCTTTGTAAATGCAGATTTAGTTTAATTTATGGGTTACTGTGATTAAAAAAAAAAAAAAAATTAATAGGCTTTTTGTCAATGTTATTGGAGTTGCAATTACATTTTTGTTTGCTGCAGATTCACATTGAAAATTCTGCTACTGGAGAATGAATTTAAGTTGAGAATTCAGAATGTTATATGCCCTTTTGATTAAATATACAAAGATGGGTATGACTTCCTGTAACATCCTTCAAATTTAAGAAGATCTGGTCACAGCAAACAAATAAATAATATAAAAAAATAATAAGGTAATTACAGATCTTAATATTAAAAAATACTAAAATTCTAATAAAAATTCTACTAAAGGTACAGCTTTTATTTTTGTATGAATATGGTATATTTTCATAAAATTCTTATAGTATATTTATTTTTCCAGAAGTTAAATAGGATTTGAATAATTTACTGGGAACTATGCCAGGTTTGTGTAATTTCTGATTGACCCTGGGATAATTGCAGATTACCATGATTTTTCATATTTACTCATGTAAAACTTCACATGCCATTCGTCATCTGAAAAAAACAACAGCAACAACACAACACACACACACACACACACACACACACACACAAAAAAAAAAAAAAAAAAAAAAAAAAAACTATGAGGCAGTCTAGTCTAGGTAGATTTAACACATTTAAGATATACTCATCAGACATAGCCATCACCATCTGATCTTAATTTGTTTTGCTCCCCCTGAAATTCTTCAAATGGAAAATTATTTGTTGATGCAGAGATCTCTTTAGAAAGAATTTGGGTCTTTTGTAAAAAAAAAAAAACTGCACATTTTTTTTCCTTCTTAAAACAGGATTTTTCTCAAAAATTTTCTTCTTGAAATAAGGCTTTTCACAAAAGTTATTTTAAAACAGGACCCTTCAGAAAATCCTTTGTCTTAAAAAAAGTCATTTCACAAAACTTTTTCATCTTCGAAATGAACCCTTCTTTCCGAAATTTTATCATCATAAAATAAAATTGGACCAGTTACAAAACAGCCAAAGAACCTATTGTCTAACTATATTTACAGTAGACAAGAGAGGGAAGGATTTAAATCCACCTTGGGACCAGAGGTTATGTAGATTTTAGAATTTTGCGGATTTCTGGGCACTGTTTTGTTTATATTTAATAAACAGTAATTTAAAAGTAATAATGCACGTGAAATTATAATGAATGCTTACAATAAAGTAAAATATTAAAAGTAAAGGTCAATAAATCATTAATAATGCATAACTAAATATGCATAATAATGAGATAATTTTTTCTTGAATTATTCAGTGAAACTCGCCTCATAAAGGTACACCAATAATTTACATAAAATTCTTACAATAACGAAGTTTTATTTCATGTTTAGTCCAACTTAATAACCAGAAAAGCTCGATTAATGCATAAATGTATTTGGTAAAAAGATCATGATCACCACTGATCGTGACACCCCTATCTTGAATTTTTAAAAAATTTTTTTTATATTTTCTTCATGAGAATGTGTAAATTCAGTCATATTTACCATAATTACATATTAAAACATGCACAGAATTAAATAAAAATAATTTTTACCTACATCTTAACTGTAAGTTTCACTGTTTATATCTGCAACGATGTGCGGATTTTAGGCATTTGAAATTTTAGGGAGTTTGCTGTGTAAAGTATATCTGTAACTTTACACGGCTAAATTTAAAACATTTTTATATATTTGTTTATTAAAATTGGGCCTTATTAAGAATGTTTAAACAGGAAGCTGAATGCAACACTGATTTCAAATACCAAAAATTATGATTAAATGTTTTATAAATATGAAAACTTCACAACTTTACAAAA
The DNA here is from genome assembly GCA_963931845.1 of Maratus michaelseni. NCBI lineage: Eukaryota > Metazoa > Arthropoda > Arachnida > Araneae > Salticidae > Maratus > Maratus michaelseni. Next base: position 260,508,251 of record OZ007587.1, read on the forward strand.
ACAGGACTCTGTGAGAACAGTCTGGACAGATCCTTGTGATGAAAATGCTCTTAACCCATTCGGGACCATGGGTGTATATATGCACCCTCAAAAAGAGCATACAGAATTTGTTTTAAGCACCAGTAAAAAATAAAAGTAATATTTGCTTTCTCTAATTAGAGCATTTTTGTGATAGTTTAAGTAAAGGTAGCTTGTTTTAAAAGAGTGGTGCCAACCGAATAAAATTTGTGTAAAAGCCGTCGGTCCCGAAGGGGTTAAAAGCCACTTTAACTTTTGCCTCCAAACCAGCTCAGTCCTAGATGTAGAGAATTTTTAAATTGCCAGAAAAGTGGTAAGAAGTCAGGGGCTACTTTAGGATATAGTCTAAATTTTTTTAATTTGTACAAAATCTCATGAGAAAATACTCTGAGCTTTTCAAACAATCTAATGATTGACATTGTTTGCATGTGATTTTTAAATAATGCAGCATGTCCAGGGAGTCTAAATATTCAAATTTATTTCTCTACAATTAATTAATCAAAGTTAATATATTGTTGTTGTTTTAACTATTAATTTTGATTTATTTTATAGCTGATGCTAAGCGTATAATTTCTGGTGGCGGCATGTACTTAAATTTTGAAAAAATGAATTCTCCTATGTCCGTGATAATTCCTGAAAGACATGTTTTATCTAATGGGATATCCTTAATAAGAATAGGTAACATAAATTCTTTCTACTTTTCTATAATTACTCATAATTATTTTAATTCTTATATATATGTATAATTTTTTTTTGTAGGAAAGAAGAATTATTATACAGTCATATGGAAATAAGATCATTAGAAAATAATTAAAATTTGTATATAAATCATTTTAATGTTCCTTTAATAATAGAAAAAATAATGCAAGTTTAATAACATGTTAAATGCATGTTTTCTCCTGTGTTAAATCCTGCTTATTACTTTTAATAATAAAAGTATTATGAAAATAAAATTGTTTTGGTTAATGTTTTTGACACGATTTCAGAATTTCAATGTAAAATGTCACACAGCTTACAGGATTGCATCAGTGGCATTTGTTTATTTTCTTGTTGATCACTTTGCATAAGAATAATCTGTTGCCAAACAGTGTGACTTATTGTCAACAAAGAATTAGCTTGACACCAAAACATATCCATAAGGCATTTCTTTGCTTTTATTTAGATTAGTTTTTGACAAGCGAATTTTCAAAGGTTTTAGATAGATGTGCGGATATTAAAACAAAATCTGTCACCAAGCAGTTTGATTTAACTCAAATCATGACAAAAATTTGAAGGAATAGATTGCTCTTTATTTAGTCAGAAATTGAACAAATGCAAGTGACAGATATAATATTATGTTCTTTTTCCCGTTTAATCAGTGTTAATTCTTTTTACCAGCTATAAGTAAACCTTAGAGCTGGTAATTACAGATGTGATTTTTTTTTTTTCGACACCAGATAGCGCTCTAAGGTATAAGTAAACCTTAGAGCTGGTCCAAATGCAATTTTGGAGTTATCGAAACAGTTTTAGGTATGATCATAATTATATGAATACATAGCACCTATAGTCGTTGTTTGGTCCATCAGTTTGTCTGCATATAACAGCGCAAAAACTACCCAATCAAATGGTTTGAAATGTAATATATATAATCGTTGCAGAATTTTGTTGAGTCATTTCAAATATTATGAAAATCGAATCAAAACAAACGCAAGTTATGTAACTGAGGAAAACAAATACACTTCTTTCTTCATATGCCAGGTCGCCATTTTTATTCAAAATTATTTTTTTTAATAAAATTGCATAAAAGCTACATTTTTAGAAAGATCGTTCAAAAAAATTGTTTGTTTGAGAGATGAGTTACATTAAAAAATGTATAGATTCTGAGATAACTTCAGTTGAAATTAGGTTAACAGCCCGATATTTATCCCAATATCCATTAAAGTAAATAAACACAAGAGATTTGTTCATTGTGAATCATGGAGGTAATCATTCGCAAAGCAAGATCTCCATGGGGAATTTTGCAGCGCTATCTGGCGTCGAAAAAAAAAAAAAATTCACATCTGTAAACGTGGCATACGTAATAAGAGAAAAGAAAGACATGTTCATTTCGTTCAAAGCAGACAATATAATTCATTTCTCTGAAATAATAAGAATGATGATTTTTTTACATCGTAAAACTAGTTATAGTAAGAATGCTCCCCATTTGTCATGTTTAACGATTTCCAACTTGTTCTTTTTTAATAGGATTAATTTGCAATTTATGGCCACTTTGCTGCTGTATTGTTTAAAAAACTTGCATCAGTTTCCTACCTTTTTATTTAACTAAAGCTTGCACTTGCTACAAGCCTCATATAATCTCAATGAGCTTCCCTCTGTGAGAAGTTAGTTTGTCAAACTTTTTCACATTGCATCTGCATTAAGTATCCATTTTTGTATAAAATCTTATATTAGGACTTTAATGCACACTTTTCGTGATCGCAGGATATCATAATCTTGAAAACACTGCATCGATCCTGTTCCATAGACAAAAGGTCCCAAATCTTTATTATTTTTTTAAAATGCGAGATAAAAACACATCCTTCATTACAAAAACTAAAATGTCTTAGCCACAAAATAAATAAAAATGGAATATGTATATTGTGTGCGACATGCAGTGCCACAATTTATTATAATGAACATGGCATCATATTTATGTACTAAATATTGCTTGGTGACCGATTTTGCATACCATAAATGGTCAACAAGAAATAAGTATCATAATTTCTTTTTGAGGAGGCTCCAAATGATCCCATTTAAATTAAAACCACTTATAAAAATGTGGAAATAATGAAAAGTAACAGCATCAATGAAATAATAATATTAACGAGCTGTGATAAAGGCGAGCACGAAGATGAGTTCACACAATGCCAGAAGAAAAGCACACAAGAATGAGCAAGTGTTCTATAGATTTTAGCCATAGTTGTTGGTTGAATTTTGATGAAATAATCAGGGAAGCTTCCAAATTATGTTTATATTGAAATATGGAAGTTTGTATCGTTCATAAATATTAACACTTTGCCGTCCGCATGTCTCGTAAAAATACTTCTATTCGTAAAATGTTGAAATGATTGATTGACACCAGATTTTAGAAACAAATTTATTCGAAAATAAATAAAATATTTTCTTCATGTACTTGATAAAAGGGAATTTTTCATTCCAAAATTCTGGTGGCAATGTAGCATTTAAGGATTCAAATTAAGTTACTTTACGTACGACACCACTGCGGTGTCGCCGGACGGCAAAGTGTTAATCCAACTATATATTTGTATTTGAATCCAATTCTCAGTTGTAAATACTGTTATTTTATTAAACTTTTTGTTTATATCATATTTGAAGAATCTTCTGTTGTGTTAAAACTATTAGTTATCATATACCCACATAAATTTTATCTTAAAGCAGGAAAACTTTCAAATGAACAGCTTTTAAAATTTCAAGCAAATTAACTGGAAAGACATTTGCTTCAAATGATGCTAACTAGAGATGGGGATGCTCAGATTGGGAAAACTAAATATTTTTAAAAATTTAGTTTTGATAACTAAAGTGCTAAATGCTCGAGACAGTATTTTAGAGAGAAAAATTACCTTTGTCTTTGTATGGTATCTTACACTTTAAAAGTTTTGGTAACTTTTATGACTGTTGCTGTATTTTGGAGATATTTTTGTACAATTTGGAGTAATTTAATTTCCATTGAAAGAGAACAGAAAATTCTTTTTAAAATTTTCTTACCTAAAGCAAATATTAAACAACTGAAATATATTCTTGTAATGATGATGATATCAAATTATTATATTTTAAATTCATTTATTAATTCGTTACTGTTTAATGACAATTTCAGAAATCACACATCATCTTAAAGAAAAAAAATCAATTAAAAACAATAAGTAACATGGAAATTCACCAAAAAAAGTTTGAGTACAGTTAAGAAAATTTTTTAGGTAGCTTTCAATACAAAAAGCTACCTATTGCAGCTGTTCGGAGGAAAGCAAGTCCAGAAAATTGTGGTATTTTTTCACCAATCATGACCGCCAGACCCCAAAACTACCCTCCGTTCAAATGTTGATTTATATATGTATATATCTGACATTTGTCATGCTGCAACTCTCTTATTTATAAACCGATTTGGATGTGACTGAGTATGTGTATAGGACATACCAAAGTCTCGACAGAGTTCATTGGTCAGCTTCATCCGCCATCTTGTTTCAAAATGGCAGCCAGTTTAAATTTTTTTATTTCTAAAAATTCAAAAAGATGAACAAATAAATTATAAATTGGAAAAATTGTTTCTGTTAAGTGTTAGATTGTGATACAAGGATTCCAGAACATTTTTTTGTTTTGATCTTAAAAAATGGCTGAGATATGGCAGTTTGAAATACTAGGGAAGCTGACATTTTTAAACAATCCAATTTTTGTTATGCTGTAACTCTCGTATTTATGAACCAATATGAATGTGACTGATCATGTGCACAGAACATACCAAAGTCTCGACAGAGTTTGTTGCCCAGCATCATGCTCCATCTTGTTTCAAAATAGCAGCCAGTTAAAAAATTCAAAAAGATGTATGATAAAATTAAATATTAAAAAATTGTTTTCGTTAACTGTTAGACCATGATACAAGGATTACGGAGCATATTTTGTTTTGTCTTTATCTTAAAAAAAACGGCTGAGATATAGCTGTTTAGAAATTCTATGGAATATGGAAGCTACCCTTTTTTCCGGTACAGGCCGGAAGGACTCTTAATTAAATTTAAAAATCTGGCCAAATAACTCTTTCATATTAGAAAAATATAAAAATTAGCAGTTGCCACTCACCACATGACAATTTAATGTTAAAAAATGGCCATTAAAAAGTTTGCAATTTATGGTCACTTTGTTATGGTATTTTTATATCTTTATGGTATTGTTTAAAAAACTTGCATCAGCTTCCTACCTTTTTATTTAACAAAAGCTTGCACTTGCTACAAGCCTCATATAATCTCAATGAGCTTCCCTCTTACCCTAAATTTCATTAAAATCATTATAGCTGCCAACTTTTAGACATTAGGTGTAAAATTTACACTTTTGACCATTTTTTACTTTTACACTTAGTTTACTTATTTTTACATTTTATTTGCAATTTTTCTCCTAATCTCCATTTTTTCTTACCTTAAATTATAAATTACTTTATAGCTGCTTTTAATTAAATAAAAAATAAAAACAATGCAAGATAAATTTCTACTGATGATAGTTCATAGAAATTCCAAAAACAGCTGTCTATTATTAACATAATTTGTCTTTTATCACATTGTTTTTTTACATGTGATAAATATTGGCATAAAGTTCCATGCTTTTATTTTAATAAACATATATGTATACCACTTTTTACTAAATGAAAAACATGTCATATGAAACAACTTAATAATAATTTTACTCACTTAAAATATATACACCGATTAATGAGAGCCAAAAAATAAAAAAATTTTCATGAAATAATTTTTATTCATGACATAATCACAAGCAAGATTACACACAAAATTAATACTTCACTTGAATTTTATGTATATTCTTTTAATATAATCTTTATAAATAATAAGTTTTCTCCAAATTTTAAGAAATACATTTTTCTTATATGCATTTATACTCTATGTTTAAATATATATATCTAAAGAAATAAATTAAAATATTTGAATTTGTCAACAGATATGTTTAAAATCAAACACATATAACAAACATAAACAGTAACATATTTTATTGCTACTGTCCATGTATATACATAGGAATATTTGCACTGTAACTAGAGAAAGCTGTTTTTTTATACATAAGCTAAGTTTGTGACTGTAATATTTATTTATAAAATTTGTTCAGTTGCTGCAGAACATATATAAATATTATATATATATATATGGCATTTAATTAACAAATTTTTGATAAATTTCATGACTGTATATATACATACATACATTTGAATAATACATTAACCAATGTTGAAAAATCAACATCAGACTAAAAGATATGTTACATTAGTAATAAAATATGAATATCTGACAGAATTTGGTTCAGCGAGATCTCCAGTTTTCTGGCCATAGTTTCATCATGAAGCTATGTACTAAGCGATACATCTTCTTTGGCAGAATGCATACTTGGAAATGAGTGATAAACTGTCCCCAATGCTTAAAGTAATCTGTATTTCTAATTAAGGAACTTTATGTAATAAAATGAGACGAATTAAGGCAAATAAGTATTAAGGTAACTTGAATGCTTTTCTAACATATTTTAAAAGGATCTTTATAAAGATAAAATATGATAAATATGGCATATGGCTATATTGGCATAACAAAAACAATCAATCGAATATTGTTCATTATACTGGACATTTAAAAGTATTTTTCAATGAACTTAGCAGCTTTAAATAAGAAAACATTCTTTTAATTTAAAATTTTAGGTTAAATTAACTATTCAGTCCAGTATTTTTAATACTAATAAAGCTTAATACTGCAAAAAAAAAAAAAAAAAAAAAAAAAAAAAACCTTTACCAAAACTATACTTAACACATTTTTGCATCACTAATTGCTAGTATAATGGGTTTTGTACGGGCTTTATAACAATGATTGTTTTCACACCCAATAGATGGTGTTATGTGTCCAAGAAAAAAATATTAGTTTTCCCACTGCTTTATTTCTTTCTTCGTCAATCATTTATTTATGCGTTGGTCATTCTGTTTAGTTGTCTTTTGTAAATTGTAATGTTTTGCTTTAGGCTTTGTGTTTGTATCTCAGATAGAAAATAATGACATAAGCTACTTTTGATCAAATTTAATATGGTGCTTAAAGGGTTTAAGAGCAATTTGTTTAAAGAAACTAGAAGGAGATGCTCTTGCTAAACTTAGAAAGTACATCAACAGTTACAGTTAATTTATCCTTAGTTTTGCATATTTTATTGAAGCTCAATACTTATGTTACTTTACATTATTGTAGCAAACATATGTTTATTGTTACATAGCTTATTGATAGTTAAAAAATTATTAAATATCAGTAAATTAGGATACAGTTTTCAAACAAACTTTATTTAAATAAATTTTGGGATCCTGAAAAAGGAGATATTCTTTATAGGGATGCACCGAATATTCGGTATTCGGCCATATGGTGGAATATTCGGTTAGGCCGAATATCGAAATATTCAGTCAAACCGAATACTTGATTTTTTTTTTTTTTTTTAAAACCCACAATTTCTACTTTTAATTGTCAATTAATAAAGATATTCAAAATACAGTGGAACTCGGTTATAACGACACCTTGGTTATAACGTCAACAAACTGCTAGTCCCGGCAGATACCCATAAGAAATAACGTTAAACAACCTTGCTTTTAACGTCATGATAAAAATGATAACCTCGGTTTTAATGTCATATTTTTCGTGCTTTTCTTCTTGAAAATTCCAAGTTAGTATCTTTTCTGGAGTGTAGATGAAAGAATGTCATATAAGCACTGTAGAATTGTCGCGTGACGCTAAAATGTTTCTCGAGGTGTATTGTGAGTGATTGCCCACTATTGTAAATCTGGGAAATCGCCTCTGTCCCTCCCGCTCTTCCCGGAATGACTGGCCTTTACTTCCCATTGTATTCCTAGACCTCTTTTTCCCTTTCCATGACGTAATGAACGGAGGTGTTAAGGATAAGGCTCCTATAAGGGGAGCTGACGTATATCCATTCTATTTCCCAAAATAACCGCCATATTGCAACCTAGCTCAGCATTAGGAAACCGGCTGAGCAGGTGTTTGCCGTCTCTGTTACTGTCACTCGCCGTCCACTAGTACGGTAAGCTAACCTGTTTTAGCTTGGTTTTTGGTCCGCTGGGTGATTGAATGGCGGTATGATTCAGCCTGTATTGTAGGAGCTCTAGTTAAGGAAGGTGAGGAGGGGATTTCCAGTTAACATTCTCCACTTATAGAGAAGTGTCTGTCGTCCGTGAAGCTGTGTGTCTGCATGTTTTAGGAAACGCATTTTTGTTTCGCAATGGCCGAAAACCGTAAAAGAAAAGTTTTGAGTTTATATGATAAAATTAAAGTAATAACGGAGCTAGAAAAGAAAAGAAAGAAAGCTGATATCTGCCGCAAATTTTGTTCAGTTAATTCAACAGTATGTACTATATAGAAAGACCGACAAAAAATTATGGATGCTTTTCAACAAAATGGGTCTACTATGAAAAAAATTCGCAAGCCCATTCAACAAGATCTGGACAAAGCATTATTTAAATGGTTCACACAGCAGCGAACTGCAAATATTCCGATTAATGGTCCTCTTCTTGCGGCAGAAGCGGAAGAATTAGCAAAGCTTTTGAAGGATGAAGAATTTTTGTGTTCCAGTAGCTGGATAGATCGTTTCAAAGCGCGCCACAATATCGTGTTTTCAAAAATATCTGGAGAGGCCAAGAGACTGTGGAGGAGTGGCTGAAAATCTGGCCGAAACTTCGCGAAGGGTATGCAGACCAGGAAATATTTAATGCCGATGAAACTGGTCTATTTTTTCGTTTAACTCCAGACCGAACTTTAAAATTTAAAGGTGAAAAATGTATTGGCGGAAAGCTGTCGAAGGATCGCCTATTTCTTAGTATGTGCAAATATGGACGGCACTGAAAAACGAATGTTAACTGTTATTGGTAAAAGCAAGAAACCTAGGTGCTTTAAAAATGTTAAGCATCTTCCCGTTCACTATCTGGCGAACCAGAGAGCTTGGATGACTTCTGATTTGTTTGAGTCAGAGATGCTACACTGGGATCGTGAGTTGCTGAAAAGAAATAAAAAAGTGCACCTCTACTAGACAACTGCCCAGCACATCGCAAAATCGACACATTACAAAAGATCAAACTAGTGTTTCTACCTCCAAATAGCAACACCCTGTTACAGCCTTTGGACCAAGGTGTTATTTGCAGCTTAAAATGCAAGTATCTAGTGCAAGTTCTAGCCAAAATTACAGAATGTGTTGAAAAAAAGAAAGATTGCATAATCAGCGTACTGGATGCCGTTTGTTTTTTAAGCAAAGCCTGCCGTCAATTGAATCCTCAGACAATGAGAAACTGTTTCCGGCATGCGGGGTTTTTTTCTGATTATTTGAATTATCCCTGAAAGAATGGCTCAACAAATTTGAACCTGGAAATTTAATGTTTGAGCAAAATGACATAGATGCATTCGAAACAGTAGACTAAAATTTGCAAACTATTGAAGTTTTATCAGAATCTGAGATAATTCTAGAAATAAAACATCGCTACGATCAAGAAATTAGCGACACGGACGATGATGGTGCTAATCACGAAGACTCTGACAGCGTACCTGAAATACCAACTGCTGCAGATGCTTTGAACGCTATAAAAATTGTATCGTGGTTTTACGAAACCCAAGAAAGTAATGAACAAATAATAAACAAAATTGCAGACATTGAAAGCAATTTGGAAGAAATTTATTGTTCTACTAGAGCTAAACAATCAAAAATTACAAACTTTTTCTCGTCGTCATAAAGTTCCATCCATGAGGATTAAGTGTTGTAATTTAGTGTAATAAATACTCTTACATCATACAGGTACGTTATTTTCTATTATTTCCGTGTATGTAATCTCTAAAATTAACCTCGTATATAATGTCACCTCGGATATAACGTCATAAATTTCGCAGTCCTCCCAATGTCGTTATAACTGAGGTTGACTGTAATTAGAAATAAAATCATATTTCAATGAAAGAGAATGCTTTTACATTATTTATTCGGGTCATTCCATGTCAAATCAACCAGTGATTCAACCTGACCATTTTAGATTGTGATGAAACTTACAGGAATCATTCTCCCTGATGATATAAATGAGAATATACTTTTATTATTTTTTTTTATCTCAGTAAATTTTCCTACAATTAATTTTTTTAATTTAAAAAAATCATCATTTTTTGGCTTTTATAAAAGTTTTCAATTTTGAATTTCTCAAGTTCTATCAGGCGTACAGAGTTGTTTGACCCCTCATTTTAAAGAGAAATTCACAAGGCTTCATTTAGTATGCAAGTTGACTAGACTTGGTTAAAAAAAAAGAAAATTTTTAAAACAGTGTTTTTTAAAAATTTAGAAAAAAAAATATATATTTTCTAATATTATAAACTTTAAATTCTGAAAGTTTTAGAGTAGGATCTCAATGGGACCAACAGTTATGTTAAAAAAAACTAATGTAAAACACCAGTTGGGGCTGGTATTTAAAGTTGGCACTTCGCCAACTTTATAATTGTGCTAAAGATAGTATTGTCTTATTAATTTTAAACATTATTTTTTTTTTATAACTGCCTATCCCACTCTAAAACTTTCAGAATTTAAAGATTATAATATTACAAAAAACATATATTTTTTTTCAAAATTTTTAAAAAACACTATTTTATTTTTTTTTAAATTAAATTAATTTTTTTTAACCAAGCATAGCCAACTTGCATATCAAATTAAACCTTATGAAATTCTCTTTAAAATGAGGGGTCAAACAACTCTCTACGCCTGATAGAACTTCAGAAATTCAAAATTAAAAACATTTATACAAGCCAAAAAATGATGATTTTTAGAAATTTAAAACACTAGTTGTATAAAAATTTACTGAGATAAAAAAAATTATAGAAGTATATTCTCATTTGTATCATCAGGGAGAATGATTCCTGAAGGTTTCATTAAAATCTGAAATGGTCAGGTTGAATATTGAAAATTTTTGGTTGATTTGACGTGGAATGACCATTAGCTGTTTGAAAAGTGTTACTTAAGAAAATTAACCATTAATGATGACTTTCATAGGAATTAATGATGTACAAATAAATGCAAGTTTCTGAATATTGTCTAGTAAATAATCTGTTTCTTGCGAACATCATGTTTCTAAACGAAATGGAGAAAAACCTTTTGCAGGTGATAATAGACATCAAGACAGACAATTTTTGTCCAGGAAACCAGGATTGCAACACACTTATTCAATCAAAAATAAAGTGCATCTCACTCCAGGTCAAATTTGAATTTTCGTTTGTTACTTTAATAACATTGAAGATATTGTAACTAAATTTTCAACATAGTTATTTTGATTTCTGCAAATCACGATAAGTGCCGGAAATTTCCAGCATTCATATCTAAACTAACAACAAATATTTCTTTGTTCAGAGTGCAGCTAACAGTACTACGTATACTGTGTCACTGGCCAAAATTCAGCCACTTCCAATAGTATTATCATTTTCTACAAGCAAAATTAATACGATGCAAATTTCGCTAAAATACCTTCACTTTTGTTAAAGTTTTAGACAAAAATTCAGTTTTAGCATGTGGTGACACACTCTGTATTTTTGATTGAATGCATTATATTTTTGATGGAATAAGTGGATTGAGATAATGTTTCTTGCTCAAAAAATTTCTCATACTTCACATATAATAGCTTTTTTTTATTATTAGACTACTATTTATGCTTCAAATCTATCTTTACATACAGATTTAAAGCAAACAGCTAAGAAGTTTAGTTAAGGCAGAAGAATAAATGGAAAAAGAGAGAGAGAGAGAGATAGAATAGTACAAAATAAACACTGATAAATATATTGTAAACAGAATAATATATTTTGGAAGGAGTACTGATAAACTTATTTGCAAACTGTAACACAAATTTGCTTTCACATTATTATCATATCCTTATACACTCTTTTGTTCTATTCAAAGGAGTAAAAACTGACATTATGCAATATTTAGAAGCAAAGATATATGTGATCAAAGCAAAACAGATGTTGTGATATCTAATTTACTTTTCACCTTAGGCAAACACATATCTGTGTTTTATAACAAGATATGTAAATTTTTATTTCTGTAAAACCGAAAGCACTTCAACAAGAAAAGCAACATCTGAAATAACCAACATTGAAGTGATGATAGTAAAACTTTTATGAAATTTTCATCTGACATATACCAATGCAGAAGTTTAAACTGCTTTAGAATTTTTTTTAGCAATCTACATTATTATTATTCATACATTATAAGATATATATAATCAAAAGGAAATCACATGTGTGGGAAAAGAAATACAGAAGAGTGAAAATACAAAAATAAAAACTATGAATGTGTTATTGATTAATTCGAGAAGCTTTATAAGTACAATTTATTAAGTTATGTTGTTTCATCGAATATTATCGACATAAAGCCTAAAAATAGCAATATTAAGCTCCTGACATAATCTGATCAATATAACATATCTAAAAAAAACCCAGGATGATTGAAATATATTAAGATAACCAAACAATTAAACTTCAAGAAAATTAGACAAAAATCTTCATAAATAACAAAAACAACTCGCCAATAAATAAAATCGACAAAGATGCAAAATGTAGTGTCATGTGCTTTGAAATAGCTAGGTAAAATGATACAAGAAAGAGAATAAAAGATAAAGGGTAAAAAGAGTTGGTGCTGTTATCTAGAATTAGAATGAATAACTATAATAAGCAAATAGATGTAAAATAAATGGGTAAGAAAAAGCTAAATGAGATGCCATTACTAAAAATCTGAAGGGATAATAAGACAGTAAAACAAAAGTTAATAAAGGAAAGTAAGCAATTTATTTATTAAAAAAGTATGTAATGATGAATGTAGATGTTAGATTAATATTAAATTTAAATAAATAAAATAATAATAGAGATGAAGATGTTAAATTAACCTTAAATAAATATTGGTGTATTAATTTAAGGAAGAATCAAGTATAGCCTAGAATAAGGTACCATTATGTAGAATAATGTATGATTGTGTAAGCGTTTAATCCCCTCCTTTGTTTACACATACTATGTTAATATACATAGCACAGAAAATGCCATTGTTTGTAAATTGTGAATGGCAACAAGAAAATGTAAACAAATGCACTCCGGAGTGCTATTTTATTGATTTTGATCAATTCACTACCACATGCAATCAAATTTAAAAATAGTTCTGATTATCAGAAATGATTGAAAGAGAACTTTATGTGTCATTGAAACTCCTAAGTCTGGAGAAAGTACAAAGAGAAATCAAAATAGATAGATTAGTGTCTAGGGCTAAAATAAGCTCAATAGTTGTCATGCAAATGTACACACTGCAAGTGAGCATTTCCAAAATCAGATTTTCTACAAATTACTCCTTGAAAATCTGCTATCAAGCATTCACAATGATATTTATATCATTTACTAACCCAGGATGTATTTATGCTATTTAATTTCCATCCATGAAAACTGTCAAAAAACAAGAAGAATGATGCTGTCTCACTTTTAAGTTCTTTAAATTCAAGGAATGATTTTTTTCAGAAAACTTTTGCTTGCTTATGGAATGAGAATTTTATGGTATGGAATCTCTAAAAACTTATTAAACACATTCAGTACAGAAAATATAAGCAGGGTACATACACAATTCTGGTAAAAAAAGTTCCCTGACTTTTCCAAGTTTTCCTTGACCTTTTTCAAAAATTTCCCTGACCTTCCTTGATAAAAATTTGGCTTATATATTGTTGTAAAACACTCCACAATGGGGACACCCCCACTTACAAAGAGTTGCTAATTTCCATAAAAATGCATTACTTTAATAGCCATATCTCCTTTTTTTTTTATCTATCTAAATTATATTTTATTTATTTGGTTAAAAAGCCTACTAACATGCTGTCAACACATACAGCTTTAAAGTAAATAAATAAATAACAATACTAATAGTGACACATTGGCTATATTTGTTGCAAGCAAATTAAGCCAATACAAAAAAAAAAAAAAAAAAAAAAAAATCTTAGTTCTAAGCAATACATAAAGGCACTCTCAGCTTTTGTGTTAAAAAGCCATATTTGGTATTATTTAGCCAAAACAAATGTCTCGATGTTATTACTTTAATAAAGTAAACGTGACATGGTGTAGTGCAATTTTTTAAGTCTGTTGTGCTATTTTTTTAAGTGTGCTGCACAACTTTTTTAATGCGTCGACGATTTTCTGAGAATATGTGCCAATATTTCTAGAACCAAGGATTATCCTGTTTTGAAATTTCCGAAAATTAAAAAAAAAAATCTATCATCAGTCCAAAAATTCGGACATAAAAAAAATTCTTTTTTTTTTTTTTTTTATAATCTTCTTAACACTTTAAGCACCATGACATACTTGCATACATCATGAACTCTTCTATTTGAAATACCAGGACGTATGTGTGTACGTCCTCAGTTTAAGTCCAGACTGCAATGTTCTAAGCATCTGTTTTTTTACGTTGCTAATTGCTATTGTGATTGGTTTTGTACGGGCTTTATAACAATGATGGTTTTTGCACCCAATAGATGGCATTACATGTAAAAAAAATTATTAGCTTTCTTTCTGCGATGAAGATTGGAACTATAAACCTTTATTTCATCTCCTTACATAACATGTAATTAAATAATTCATGTGTAATTAAAAATAATGACACAAACTTACTTTTGACGAAATTTAATATATCTGGTATTCAGCATACTACCACTAAATTGAATATGGTGCTTAAAGGGTTAATGGATATTAACCACGAGTCAATTGTGTTTATGTGAATATTTACATCCTGAATTCCGTTCCTCAGAAGCAAGGTGCCATTTCAAGAGTTTCTTGCATAAAGTTTTTTTTGAGGAGCAACGTTTGAAATAACCTGCGTGAGTATGCAGATCACTGACAGAACAGGAAAATCTTACATAATAAAAAATGCTGTATGATATTTTTCCCCTCTTAAATTCTTTCACAGGCATGTGATTCTTCCGTGAATATTTTAAAATTTTCATGAAGGTCTGCAATTTTTTTCTGTTGTGGAATTTTGGAAAATCAATTTGTGAATCCATTTCAGAAAAAATCGAAAATTTTTTCAAAAGATCATGGAAAAATATTGTGAGTTTTGTCAAAAAACTCTCAGAAACAAATAACGATTTTCTTGAATTGGTCGCTGAAAAAAAAAATCGCAAATTTCAATAATCGGTTGCGAAAAAAATAATGAATTTTGTTAAATGGTCCCACAAACAAAATCGTGAATTCTGACAATCAGTTGCAGAAAAAAAAAAATTCCCAAATTTTGATAAACGATAGAGAAAAAATATCGCAAATATCATTAAAGATCGCGAAAACAAACACTTGAGAATTAAGTTTAATAATTCGTAAAGATTCGTTTCAAAGTGGAATCAGATCTTTAGTAGTTGGGAAACTCGGCTCTAACGTGAACAATATAAGTGATCCAGCAGTAAGGCATCACGGCGGAGCTTTACCACTAGAGTGTCTATTCCCGATTAGCAATGAATTTCCTTGACCAATAAATTTTTTTTTCAGGTATTGAAATTTTATGATGATACACACAAAAAATCTTAAATTGTGAATTTGAGAGCAGAACTTTCAAACCTGATTCTGAGGCACAAATTACTGATTTGTTAAATAATTTTTTGCAAAATTTACAAATTGTTGAACATTTTACATGCTAAACATTTTGCTGATACATACTTTTAGCATCAAGTTCTATTCATTTTGTTTAATCAGGATGAAATTCTTTATCACATCCATCACAGTTAAATACAGATTTCTTTGACATATTTTAATACAAATAATAAATATTTCATAAATTAAGCTAATAAAATTATAATCCTACAACATTCAGTAGAAAGTTTCAGTGAAGTTGGAACTGAAAATCTCTGAGTTACAAAGGAGGACTGAAAGGGGGTAGACAAAATGATTTGCAGGTGAAATACTCTTTACAATACTTATGAAGAGCAAAGTTTGATTTTAATGGCGCTGCAATTTCAAATCCTTAGTTTTATAAGAAACATCTTCCTTTTTTTTTTCTTGAAAGTTTCAATATTTTCCAACTTTTCTCACAATTTTCAAATTTTCCTGACTTTTCCAGGAAATCCAGGTTTTCCAGGTGGCTAGACACCCTGACTAGCGGACTTTGATTGGTTGCTCCCAAACTGAGCTTCCCAGTAACTAAGCTCCGTAGCAAAGTAGACATGTGCAGAACGTTATTCAAACGTGATGTGATCTTGGAACGAATATAGTAAATGTGATCCGTGAAGTGAAAAATTGGAACTTTTTTGCAGATGGACCTCAGAACTCGAGAGAATCTTAAGACATGATTAGACATAGTGCATTAAAAAAAAATCTCTGACTTTTCCAGATTTTAGAAACCCTGCAATAGATGAACAAAAAACAGTGTAATAAGTGGCTTTTATTTACAAAAACAAGATTTTTTTTTTTTTTTTTTTTTTTTTTTTTAAATTACTCAGTTAACAGTGCACCAATTTAGTCCAATAATATTTTCATGTATAGTATTATAGACTAATAAAAGCAACTTTTTAACAAAGATTCATAATTAAGCTTAGTAAAAGGATATAGTATTGTCCAAGGAGGGTGACCTCCATTTATGTATAGTACATAAGAATAGCCATCTTTTGCAACATCATGGACTGAGTAATAAAGAGGTAGGTATGAATGGAGACTGAAGTTTCTCCGCTCATAGAACTGGATGGCTGTAGTATTAGAGGTTAAAACATGTAAGTAGACAGCTTTACAGCTATTACCATCAGGATTTTTTGTTAGATGATCGACTAGACTGTTTAGTAGTAAAGTAGCTGAAAATGCAAAACAAAAGATTAAAAATGCACATTTTTCTTAATGATAGATTTCTAACAAGTAATAAATATAAGAAATAACCCCAACTTAAGTATTTAAATACTGGATATTATTAATTACCATGCAAATTTTTCAGAATAAATAAATAATAATAAAAACTTGTTTAAATGAAGCACTAAAATTTTCATGAACATTTCTCAGAACTATTTATATATTGTTGTACCAAATACAAGATTTCAATTTTTGGAATCAAAGAAAAAACAGCATTTTCTATCTTTATTATACAACTAGAAAATTATGACTATTATGAGTCTGACAGAACTTCAAGAAAACCCCCCCTTCAAATTGAATTTTAAAATATAGTATTAAGATATGAATGAATAATTTCTTCACTCATAAAACTAGATGGCTGATGTAGTACATAGCCTGTACATATACAACTTTATTTATTCATCAGGAAATTGTTAGCTGATTAATAAGTAAAGCAGCTGTAAATATAAAATTATAAAAAATTCTGGAAAGTGATAAATATAATCTCAAATTTAATAGTTACAATTAAATATTTAATATATCATTAGGATATATTATTTTCACAAATATCTAGCATTATTTATATGTTGCTATCACAAATAAAATACTTCACACTTCCAAATACAAAACAGTTAGCATATCTCATCATTATATCACTGTAAAATATAATGCAATTTGCATTGGCAAGAGTGTATTTACTATTTTATTGGAAGCAGTGTTGTAGTCGTAAAAAAAATCAGAGGGGGTGTACCCAGAGAGTAGGTGCTATAGTTTTATTTTGAAAAACAGAGGTTATATGAAATTTCTTTAGAAAATCCAGACGGTATACTATGTATACTACCATATACCCTTTACTACATCCCTGGTTGGAAGCATTTAGTGAAAATCATTACAATATTAAAGTTAATGTTTAAAGAAAAAGTAATGAAAATTTGGTACTTTTCGGTTAGCCGGGCGCCAGTGATATATGTGCATATATAAATATATACGTATATGCATATATATGTATATTCATACATATATGTGTGTACATATATGTATGTATATATATGTGTATGTAGATATATGTGTATCTATATATATGTGTGTATATATATATGTACCTATATCACTGGCGCCCGGCTAACCGAAAAGTACCGAAAATTTTTATCAATGCTAAGCATAAGTAATGATGTAAACATGCTCTACATCTTTGCCAATATTTGAAAAATTCTTACTAATACATATTCATCATAATTGTTTTAACTAGCATATTTAATGTTTGTATATGCTTTTTTTTCACAACATTTTATTTAATATAATAAAAGCAAATCCAGAGATAAAGAAAATCATCACAGGAAAAAAAAAGGTTGGATGGTAAGAGAAAAACAATAAACAGAATGATATCTGATGCACCAGTAACATGATTTTCTTAAGTAAAGGTTTAAGAATATATTCCAAAGGTTTTTGAGTTAATGTTAAATTTAAACTCTATTAAATAAATGATACATTCAGAGTTTTATTAGACTGTCACTTCTCATCTGGGGGTACAGAGACAGATCAGTTTTATTTGATGTCTCACTGATGCAAGACAGCTGCAGCTTTAGCAGAAGGAAGAGTAGAGGATGCATACAAGTTAATATAGCACCAACTGTTGTAGATAATACCATCAAAATTTGGCAAATAAACAACTAAAGGTTCACAACATCATTAAAGTATCATAAATTTTTACAGCATATTTTGTTAGCAATAAATAAAAGAAAAACCTCTCCTTTTATAAATGGGCTAGGGAGCAGCTAAATATTAACTCTCTTAACACAGATAAAGACAACAGAACATTTCCAAGAGAATTCTGTTTTCAGATCCAAAAAAGAACAATTCCAAGTTTATTTTCTTAAAAATTTTATAAATAAAGAACTTTTTGAACATTTAACTGCATTACAATACCAATAGATGGCACCATAATTTTTTTTATAAATATTTTTCCTTATTATTCTTTTTTATTTGGCAAATAATCACATAAAGTCTTATTGATCAATTGTAATAAAAAAACATATAAAAAATTGTTGATCATTTCAATTTATTTAATCGATAGTTACATGCCAAAGCTTTTAATGTAAAATTTTAAATACTAAATCTATAGTAATAAAAGAAAGTTTTGCTCTGTGTGTCTGTCTGTTGGCGATGGCTAGGAAAATATAACACACCTAGAAGTCAGAAAATTTAGGTGAGGACAGTCCAAAACCTGTCCTGTTGCATCTGAGAATCAAATTTAATATTCTGAAAATTAGCATAGATATTAATTAAAAACTCATTAAACATTGCAAAAATGCGATCTTTTATCTGAAAATGGCACTAACTCCAAAAGTAAACTAGTCGGATGTGCCAATCCCAAAACTTTCTTCTATCTCAATCATGTTAATACTTCTAATTTCGTCCTCACATCGCCAATAAAATCAATATTTTTCGCAATTCTGTTGTACGTCAGCTGCTTGGGAATCATCGGGTTACCGGGATGCAATCAACTGATGTATACTAAACTACGAAAAGTTCTTTTGGCCTGTACCGACCGGAACAGATAGCCTCCCTATTCCTTGGTTTTACGATTTTAGCTAATTTTACTGGAAAACACGAAGCTAAAATGCGTGGAACCCAATTAAAGAAGATTCATTCCCAGTTCTCGTCAACATTGAATTTGAATGAGAATATCGCCAAATTAGTCTTCTATAGCCAAGTTGGCTTCATTTGTGGCAACCTATTTTTGTCGCCAAATTTGGCGATATTCTGTCAATTGCCACCAAGCTTGGCGAGAATTTGACGTTGGCGAATATAAATATATAGTGTTAAGCATTTAAGAATAGGAACAATGGTTACAACAATGAAAGAAAATTTTCTGAAACCCTGTTAACTAAAACTCATAAATTAAACCCGTTTATGGATGAATTCTGCTGTCTTGTTTGAAAATGTCAACCACCCTAAAATTTCAAACCGCTATATCTCCACCATTTTTTAATATAGAGACAAAACAAAAACAGCTCCGGATTCTCCAGATCAAGGCCGAACATTTAACGGAAAAAACTTTTAGGATTTCTAATTTTTTTATACATCTTTTTGAATTTGAAATCTTTAAATGGTTATCACAGCGCCCCCTTCTCGCGGAATATCCCCACATTCTAGTAGGACCTGCTGGCTACAGCCAAAAACATATTAAAAAAATTTTGGTTTAATTATCTGCATAACATCATACACTTTTCGATGATACAATAGTGAAAATCGAACAAAAATCGCGATGGCAGCGCCCCCTTTCGTCGAAATATCCCCGAAATCAACCTGGACCTGCAGGCTATGGTCAAAAACATAGAAAAAAAAAAATTGGTTCAATTATCTGCATTTCAGACACTTTTCGATGATACAATAGTGAAAATGGAACAAAAATATCGATCACAGCACCCCCTTTCGTCAAAATATCCCCAAATTCTGATAGAATCTGTTTGCTATAGCCAAAAACATAGAAAAAAAAAAATTAGGTTCAATTTGAAGCATAACTTCATACACTTTTAGATGGTACAATAGGGAAAATGGAACAAAAATATCGATCACAGCGCCCCCTTTCGTCGAAATATCCCCAAATTCTGATAGAATCTGCTTGCCATAGCCATAAACATAGAAAAAAAATTAGATTCAATTTGAATCATAACTTCATACACTTTTAGATGGTACAATAGTGAAAATGGAACAAAAATATCGATCACAGCACCCCCTTTCGTCGAAATATCCTTAAATTCTGATAGAATCTGCTTGCCATAGCCAAAAACATAGAAAAAAAATTTGGTTCAATTTGAAGCATAACTTCATACACTTTTAGATGGTACAATAGTGAAAATGGAACAAAAATATCAATCACAGCGTCCCCTTTTGTCGAAATATCCCCAAATTCTAATAGAACCTGCTTGCCATAGCCAAAAACATAGAAAAAAAATTAGGTTCAATTTGAAGAATAACTTCATACACTTTTCGATGATACAATGAAGACACACAGACGGACAGACAGACATTTTGTAAAAATGTGTTTTTCAGAATATCTGACCCCTAAAACATGTAAATCCGTCGAAAACCGGAAGTCGAAAAAAATTTCGATTACAATACTTTCTTCTATTATAGATAGAAGAAAGTAAAAATGAAAGCAGATGCTGACTGAAACAATACCTCAAAGCCAACACATCAAAATTATTTAATTATTTGGATCACATAAAAATATTTCTTATGACGTGTAGTTTCATAGCTGAGACAACTGTGTTGGAATGAAACTGCAGATTTTTAACCTTCTGGGACATTTAAAGCTCTATTAAATTTTTTTGAAATGTTGCATTTATCATTTTCAAAATTATGCACCTATATGCATTTTTGGTACTTCTCCATTATTCCATCGACCACTTTTCATTAAAAAAAAAAAAAAAAAAAAAAAACTATCACCAAATTGTAACGCCAAATAAACAAATGGAAGAATGTTGCCATTGGAATATCAAAATAATAAATAAGTAAAATACAAGAAATTTGGAAAAGCTCCACTCACCAAAGAGTCAACTATCAGTAAGTTTAAAGGAAAAAAAAATTACAATATATTAATGAAAACAGAAAAAAAAATCTTGGATATTTATTTATTTGCATTATTTTTCTTAATTATTCCTTTCAGCTGGTGAATAAATGTTTGTGATGTCAGCTGAAACTGATCTATTGTATATAACTATGCATCACAACATTTCTTCAATGTTCTTTCTCTTTCAATATCATGGTACCGGCGTTTAAGGACGCAATTGTTATTTTAATTAACGAAATAATTAATAAATCAGTGAAACATAATAAAAAATACAAGTAAATGTCGACTTAAAAGCCACCTGATGACATAACAAACATGTGTAATGGTTCTGAAGCCAAGTGAATGGGACTGCATTTTGGGTTTTTAATCCTATAGTTTAGCGATCGTTTTTTTGTTATGAAAAGTGGTTGACGAGATAATGGAGAAGTACCGTACTTTTTAACGCTGAACCCAGCAATCTAATTTTCATAAATATCAGATAATTACAACCGGAGATATTAATTAATATTTGATTAAATTGATCGCAGGAAAAGATTTGATTTTTTCATGCCAGATATACTGTCTTTTCATCTTTTGAATTGAGAGATATATAAAAGGAAGTATTAAAAATTGAGCGAGATTTTTATAGGCTATATAAAATTCTTAAAAATATTGGATTTTAGGATTGGAAAATTATGCATCCTTTCTTAAAAGGGACTGGGGATTAAGAATTTCTAAAAATTTAAAAAATTGGCTGGTAACTTTTCATTTTAGCAAAATGATTATTTTTTTTTTTATAGAAAAAGAAATAAAACGCTAATAGACAATGTAATTTATACAGAAGCATTGTCAAATGCGAAGGATTTTTAATAAAGAAGTGGAGAGGGTGGAAACTACTTTTTATTAAATATTGCATTTAGTCCACATGACAGATATTATCATGATAGAGAGCAGAATAGCAAGCTTCCAGAGCCGTCCTTAGCGACAGCGAGGCCCTTCACTTCCGAGCTAGTTAAACCCCTCACAGTCCTACTAATGTAACAAATTTAGCTCATTTTTTTATTCATCTACTAGAAATTATTTCAAATAGAATGTTTTGTTTTATTTAATGACAGACATTCCGTGATTAAATAAAGTAGAGGTAACTATTCGCAAATTCTGGTAGGTATTGTGAATTTAAAAAAAAATTGCTAAATTGGCAACACTACTTTCCAAAATGCAATCAACTTTTGAAAAAGCAAGCATGCCATACACTACAACGCACACAGGATTATGCTGTTTCTTTGAAGGGGCAGGGGGAGATTGATGTTTATACATACTTCGACCAATTTTCTTTCATAATACTAGGACTGGACTCAGGTTCGGACCAGGCCGTGAATTTATACTTTGGAATGACCTTATTCTTTCTTTTTTTTTCTTTCTTTCTTTTTTTTTTTTTTTTTTGTAAATTAGTGATTTTATACTGTACATAGACTTTAAAAAGAGAGAGAGTATACTTTTTAATCGCCAAATCGCCGCAGAGAGATGCGAAAGGTACTGTTCGACTGGAAATTGTGTCTAATTTTCGAATTTGAACACATATTTTGAAATAGAGGTAGGTCATTTATATATTAAAAATCGTATTGACTGTGAATTTTCCAATGGTAAAACCCACTTTTTACAACATTTTTCTTTCCTCTCATTAAGGTAGCTCGGCAAAAGAGCATGAATTGTATAATTTTCTAAAATCTTCGTAAGTTTGAAGATACTAATATTAATTCTCTTTTATTTGTTATTTCCCCCCCAAAAAAAATCAGATTGATTTTTTTTTTTTTTTTAATGCGATACAATGCATAGACCAAAATATATTTCAGGCATTCTTTTTTAATTAAAACACAAGATTTGAATTATAAAAAAAATATTTTTAAATTCACATTAAAAATTATGAATTATGACCTACATTAATTTTCACAGAAAACGAACTACAATTCTTTAAAACGTCGGCATGTAAGTAGATTGTCACCGGGGAAAAGTTCTACTAGTAAAAAAAGTCTAGGTATTTTTTCTTATTCAAATTCTGTTGAATAAGGCATTTAAATAATAAAATTTTCTATTGTTTACTGGTGGAAGTTTTTCCCTCTTTGTAATCAGGCGCTGTATATACTATGTGTACAGCTCATTCCAATAATTAGTTTTTGAAATACAGATAGATTTAAGTTTTTGATGCTCTATCTTTCTCTCTCTCTCTCTCTTTTTCCCTTTTTTCTTGACGACTGCACATTTGTTAATGGGATCTTTAGAAATTTATTTTGGCTTAATAAATTAAAAATCTACCGTTTTTTTTTCCTTTCTACAGCTTCAAAACTATAAAATTTTTAATCATCCTTTTATTTTCTTCTAAATTATTTAATTTTAATGAGTGTTCATTTGAATATGATCATTAATATTATAATTCCGTATACCATGGCTTTTAGTATAGCCTTCTCTGGCCAGGGCTGGACATAGGTTTGGAAATTTCAGCCCGTGCAGAATTCTAATACACTTACATGTCATTCTTAAGCAGGCGATTAGTCATCAGCCGAGAATTAATTAAAATTATCCAAAATCAAGCAATTTTTAAATCAGTTTAGAGGAGAAAATGGTTAATTCCTTTCTGATAATTTAAATAGAAACATAAATCAAATATAATGTGTATAAAGTATTTATGTATTTGGTTACGGCGGGATCTATACGTCCCACGGACCGATAGCAAGGCTGCCAATATCGAATATTTTCATATTTTGTTTCGTACTACTCTTTACAAAAAAATTTCTTTGTGAGAGATTTATCTTGAAATTGTCATAGAGATGTACGACAAAGATTTATTAAAAATAGTTGTTGCTGCAATTTCTAATAAAGAAAAATTTAGTAGTCAAAGTTTAATCGATTAAATTACTCAATCAAACTACTTCATATTATGGCAGTAATGGATGTGATAAAAAAAAAACCCTATAAACTCTATTATTTCTTTAATTGCAGCATGATTAAAGTTTTTTACTTAATTAGACAAATTAAGTATGTTAATGTTTTTTTATTATTATTATTTAATAAGAAAACCAAAAAATAGGAAAAAATCTGATTAAAAACCAATATGTCCCAAAATTTTCTTTTTCCTAAGAACCTCTAAAACCTTTCATAATTTTTGGAAACTTTAAATCTTTTGTCTCGTAGTCCGGAGCGCCAAAAGATGAGCCAAATCTTTAAAAGTTTGGTTGGTTTGTAATTTCGCGTCCAGCAAGGCTGGGGTTTCAGCTTTCTTGCCTATGCCTGTCAGCCGTGTTTATGCGACAGGACATATGCGTATGCGTGAAGACAATTCGTTATTCATCAATATTTGTATAATAAAAAGAGAATCTTGATTAGACAAGAGACAAAGCAAATCTGTGTTGTTACAGTACAAATAGTTATTAAAATCCATTCTTCCCAAGTTAACGACTCCCTCTCCTTCTTCATTGCAATGGCCTTTCAGTAAAACTCGCATAACCCATGTATGTGTAACAATTAATATTCAGTTCGTGCACCCGGTGCTACCTAGGCTGAGTATAATAAAGGATATAGATTCAATATAAGCTGCAAACAATCTGTTCTCTTTTCGAGCGTCCACAACTTGCACCAAACATATTACTGATAAAACATTTTACATTTTATAAATGTGTTTTTATAAATGCATTTTATAAATGTGCATGTATACACACATAAATTTTATTAGGAAATAAATAACTCACAACAAAATGAATAACAAATATTTAACTATTTCGCATTATTTTTTTTTCGGGCGCGAGGCCCTGTGCGGCTGCACCTGTCGCACACCCCTAAGGACGGCTCTGCAAGCTTCGCCTGCTAACGGGTCTCTAATTTACATTGAAATTTTCTTTAACTGTTTATTTGTTATATTTTCAGGAATATTGCATTTATCATTTTGAAAATTATGCATCTATGTGTATTTTTAATGCTGAACCCAGCAATCTAATTTTCATAAAGATCAGGGAGGAGGGATAAACGACTTTTTATTAAATATCACATTTATTGTACTTCACCATGTGCCACCTGGCAGCAGTTTTTTTATTATTTGACGCCCTTTTTAATATATACAAATCTACTGCTCTGATTTTGACAGAACTAATGCCATTTAACATTTTTAGCTTCATTCGTAGCGTTTAATTGCTGTTATGTATAAATAATTACCACTATTTTCAAATAGTAACTTCAGCAATTCTTTTTTCAGTTCCAAGCTTTTCTACGAGTACCATTCCTTGAGAAAGTACTCTGGTAGTCTTAATTAGTTATTTGACAGAAAACTCTCTCATGTACCCCCCCCCCCCCCCTCCAAGGTTTTTTTTTATTATTCTATGGCCTGTTTTCATAACTAAGCAACTATCTTACGGATTTTAATGAAACTGATTCCAAACATTATAATTAACTTAATAATTACCCTCTATAACATTAAAGTAAATGTATGAGTTACATATACCATTTCGAATAATAACTTCAGATTTTTAAAATTTCATTTCAAAGTATCTTGGGTTCTATGGGCCCGATTACAACAAGGTTTGGCTCATTCAACTTGATTTTGATAGCCTTACATATTTTAGCTCCACCACCAGGGGGTGCATTCTTATCTCACTTTGTATGGACTCAATTACGATGGGTCTTGGCATATTCGACTTGATTTCAATCACCTAAGAGATTTTAGTTCCATTTTCCACTGCCAAGTGGCGCATGTTAATAAATTTTAAGTAATATTTTAATGGAATATAAATTATTAAAAAATAAATACATGAATTTTTAAATTTTATCAATGAGTAAGAATATGGATCATAATTACAACACTTTGCTGATAAATAAATAAGCATTATTGTTTTAAATGTCATTTAAAAAAATAATTTTATACAAAAGTGGTTTAAAGATATAAAATCATAGAAGTAGGAGGTTTTGTTTTAATTTATTATCATGGTCCCGGGCAATGCCGGGCGGGTCAGCTAGTCACTAGTGGGTCATCTAGATTAATAAGAAAAATATTGGGGATGGTAATTTTTTTTTTTTTTTTTTTATAATAATGAAGACATATTAACTTTCTTTACACAGGTACACACAACAGAACATTTTTCAGAGAATTCTGTTTTCAGATTTTAAAAACAAAAACAACAGCAAAAAAAGAAAATTCCAAGTTTTTTTCCCCTATGTTTTACAAATAAAGAATTTTTTTTAAGTTAAAATTTTATTAGTTTTTTCAAATACAAACACTTAACTGTATTACAATACCAATAAATGACGCCACAATTTATATAAATATTTTTCCTTATTCCTTTTTTACGGCAAATTGTCACCTACTTTTCTTAGTAGTATATATCCTTTATCGATCAATTGTACTAAAAAAACATATAAAAAATTGTAGATCGTTTCAATTTATTTAATCGATAATTACATGCCAAAGATTTTAATTTAAAATTTTAAATACTCAATCATTGATAAAAAAATATTGGGGATGGTAAATTTTCTCTAATAATAATGATAATACAAATAATTTTTTTTCCCTTCAATAATATAAAATATATTTTATATTATAATAATATATAGTTTAATAATATAAATATATTTTGTATTATTGAACTGAGTTATCCGCACACTAACTACATCTGAAAGACATCTTATACCAGCAGTGGGATTTGATCAGATATCATCTTAAGAAAACCAGAATTCTTCTTTCTGGTGCCTTAGACCATTCGGCCATCATGTCTTCTTTTAATGTCCCTCTGAAATGAAACCAGTTCAACTGGTATCCTACTCGATAGAACTGTTTGAGTACTATTTGTTGAGAACTGTTTGTTGTACTTCTGTTTAACAATAGAAAAGCACCCTGCAGAAAGTGTTCATTGCACAGCCCAGAACAGCTGAAAAAAAATCACTTTTACCAGACTACTCTTCTGTTTTAAATATACAGATTGCTTTCTATAGAAGTGTTGACTTCAACCTTGCATTTATGAGTACAAAACACATTATTATTTTTTTGAAGCATGTAAAACTATCCTGATTTCAAATCTTAGCATGTGCACATCTTAACATGGAAAATTACTAATTGAAACAGACATGTGTAAATAGATTAAACTTACCAATGCCATTTCTTCTATATTCTTCTACAACACCCAGAGTAAGAATATAAGCTACCTTTGTGTTTTTGGCAAAGTGTGAGGAAAGAAGACCTTGATCCTATAAAAAGGAATTACTATGTGCTAAATAATTATAAATACAAAATAACCTAAAAAGATTGAAACACGCTTTAAATTTTTATCTGTTGGAGACACCTAGGCTAGTATACATTGCAAAAGTGTTCAAAATCAGGCAAGAATTAAGATTATGTTCATGAAATAGATCAGCATTGTAACATTTTTCTACTGTATATAACTATACCATAAGTTTTTGAGACAGAACGTTGTTCATAAAAATCATGTTTTCAGAAAACACATTTAAAGTTTTTATTTCTAAAAATCTATTAGAAATATTAATTTCAAATTACTAAAATTCTCCAGATTTTTTTATGTTGTACTTTCCACAATTCGAATATTAAAAGTTCTTTTCTGGTTACTTAAATACACATTTCTGGTTTGAGAGCTAAAACAAAATCAGCCAAACTCTTACACTTTCAATGATCATAGGAAGAAAACAAAAACTGTTTTGAGTAGCTAGTTGTACAGTATTTCAAATAATTTTTTTTTTTTTTTTTTTTTTTTTAATTACGATATTTACTCAAAATTGGCTATTGAAATGTAATGGGATACCTTAACAAGTGCCTATAAAAATGAAGACATAAATGCAAAGTAATGAGGTGCAATTTAATAATTTTTTTGGTCACACTAATCTCAAGCGAACAAAGAAAGAAAGGGGTTCAAACTTTTATTCATAATAATAATAATTTAAATTACATACTTCTTTATTACATTTGGATTGAGCCTTAATTTCAGCAACAACTAATCCGATTATCTGCACCCTATACACAGCAGCTAAGGAGAAGAACCTGTTACTGGAAGTTATATCTTCATACCAGTAGTCAGGATATCTAAAATTATAAAAATAATTGTTACATAAAAGCTGGAGGGGGGGGGGGGGGGGGGAGATGATTTATGGTATACTTATTATTTAAAGAATTACAAAAATTCTATTTCTTTATTACATTTAGAATGTGCCTTAATTTCAGTAACAATAATCTGATTTACACAGCAGCTGTACATGATAAAGCATTTAAACTGTTAAAATGCTATTTTCTCAATGACACATTAATTTTTCTGAAAATTTTTGGTTAGTACTTTAAATATCTTTTTGCAGTCATTACTTAACTGCAACTAAAATTTAATTTGTTACTTGATATTGTGCCATTTTTCACAATTTTTTTCAGTGAGTTTTTAATGAGATAATTATTTTTCCATGAGAATTTTTCCAGTTTTTGTTATCTAGAGCAATTTGGGCCTCTCCAGTATTTCTGAAAAGTTTACGTCGATAATATAATTTATTTATTATCTTTTTTTAAGTAAATATGTTTATTATTAGTTAGATAAGTGCAATTTTAAATTAGGATTTAAAAAAAAAAACTTTTAATTTTTTTTTCTTCATAATTTCACAATCAGTTTTAAATGTCTTTATTTGACAGTTATCAGGAATCATAAACAAGTGGGTAAGTGTGATCGAAGATCGCACAAAGGGTTTTGTTTAATATTCCTTTCAAAACACTTTATCCATTTTTTAATAAATCCAAATAAATTTCATTTTCCAAAAAAAAAAAGTCATGTTTTTTTATAAGGTAAAAATTTACCGGTCTATTTTTCTCGGTTTTTCGAAAATCTGAACCGGTCCAATATTGGGTGAGGCGTGCTATTATACTCTGTCAGAATAGTATCTGTCATGTGGACTAAATGCAATATTAAAAAAAAAAAAAAAAAAAAAAAAAAAAAAAAAATCAATTTCAAAATTAAACATGTTGTATAGAGACCTTCAAAATGTTAAAATATGCCAATATTTCCATAATCGGGTTTTTATCATGATTCAATACGTTCCTCAAACTTATATATTTAATATTCTCTATTACTCATATTGATACTCTCTTTGTATTATTCTCAAACATTTGAAAATTCCATAATGACGTCAGATTAACTTTCTTTTTCATTCTCTAATGACGTGATATTAATCTGCTTTTTCTACATACACATACTCATACTCCTTGTATTATTGAGAAATGTTTGAAAATTTCCGTTTTATTAGCAATATGACGTCATATTAATCTCTTTTTTTCAATTGGTGAAACTTTTTATCTCATTTTCATTTTCATCTTTCAATAGAAAATTAATTATTGTAGAAAGAATTTTATTGTGTATTTTTAATTGTTGGCAACTGCTATAACGAATTTTTTTTTTTAATTTAATAGGAAAAGGATGTTAGAATTTTGTTTTTTTATCTCTCTATATTAAAATAATAAGATTTTTTCAAATTTTAATATTTTGAGCTTCATAGTAGGTATTTAGCTATAAGTACACAAATTTTCATGCCTGTAAGTTATATAGTTTTTGAGAATGGCTCTGTGATGGACAGACAACGGAGCGGGAGTAATAGGGTTTCGTGAGATGAAGAAAACCCTAAAAATGGAATACTTAAAAAGGTAAAGAAGTTTGTGTAAAAACTAATTTTCTTTTTACACAGTTGCCCCCAATTCCCAGATTTTTATTTAATATTTTTTATATTACACTTCTATATGTTAAACCAAAGCTTTTTACAAGTGAAAAGCAACATTTATTAAAAAGGAAAATAAAATGTACAACTAACACATTTGTAATTCACTAAGCATTAAACATCTAAAAAAAGAAATAAAAACATAATTCCATAGATGAACCTAAAATAAGCATAATTAGAGTTGGACTCTAAGGAATAAGAAATACTTCATCAAGAATAAATGTTTTTATGCATAAATCATTTAATTTGTAAAATTTTTGTGTTAATAAATTATTGACTTTTCCAAATGAACTTTTTTAAATATAAAACATATTTATTAATCTCATACTTACTAACTACAATTACAAGCTCTATAAGATAAATTTCAGCATGTAAAAAATAGGTAAAATTATAACAATAATTTTCATATGGCTCATTTTCCATTTTTTTCCCTCTGTTTTTTTTAGGTTTGAAGTCTATCTTTTAAATTTTTATAAATATAAAGTGTATTTTTAGATTAATTTCTCATATGAAAAAAAAAAACAGAATTTGGTGTACTTGTACACCAAATTATATAAGGTAACATCATTTAGACAAAATAAATTCAAAAATTCTCATGAAAAATATTTTTATATTTATTATAATAAATTCTTCTACATGTATAACATTAGATATATTGCTCAAAATATACATATTAAAGTGGTATAAATATTAAATAAACTTCCTGCAAAACATTTTCTTCTCTTACAAAACCTAGAAAAGAAGCTATCTGAGTAATTCTCAAAATGTGAGAACACTAAATGTTAACTTTAATAAATTTTAAAAATCACGAAATTAAAAAAAAAAAAAAAATTAATCCATTAGTTTACAAGTTCATAATATAGTATATGTTCATTTAAAGACAGGAAATTGCATTAAAATTAATAATTAAAGAATTTAATTCTGGTACCTGTGGGTTACAGATTTTGGACATCACCTCAACTGTAGGTTACACATTTTGGACACTGGATGAATTGTAGGTTACACATTTTGGACATTGGATGAACTGTAGGTTACACATTTTGGACATTGGATGAACTGTAGGTTACACATTTTGGACATTAGATGAACTGTAGGTTACATAATTTTAACTTTTCCATACTTTAATGTGAATTTAAAAAAGATGTAATTGACTTATTTTTTAATGTAAATTACAAAATTATATTAAACAATTTGAAAAAAAAAAAAAAAAAAATGTTGAATTAGACAGCTTTTATTTACACACATTAAAAAATATATATGTTTTACTTTTAACTTTTAGTGAAATACTCGACATTATTTTCAAATTACAATTTAATATTAAAATTGATCTGCAATAGATTTTTATCATGTAAAAATTTCTTTACTCTTAGCATTTGATACACTCTGCCATATACTCAAATCACAGGTGTTTCTACATGATTCCAACAGTACATTCAGAAATGAAAACAAAAATATTTATTTTAAAATATTTTGATATATCTTCTCAACTTGTTTAAATAAGATAAATCCTAATTTTTACTACATTATTCAAAATAATTATAAATAATGTTAAATATTTATTATTAGGGGTGTACCGAGTAGCACTTTGGCCGAGTAGCCGAGTAGTTGTGTGTAAGAAAGAACTATTGATGCGCACATGAAGTGAGCTTAAAAATAACATGTCTGTGTGTGTAGATATATATAAACATACTTCTTGAGCATGTAGTCATACATTTAATTTTACAAAAATTTCAAATTAACTAATTAAATTTGAAATTTAATTATGCACCTATTAAAGACTATTTTTGAAAATTCAAAAAATTTAAAACAGTACCATTATTTTTAAAAGATAGAAAAAAAATTAATAAATAAAAGTAAAATTAGCCAATGTGAAATTAAAACCTATTCTTCAATTTATCTAACTCACTCTGATACCTGAAATCTGTCTGTCAAAAATGGTTATTGGTTACTGTAATTTTGAATAATACAAATTGTCAATGAATAATGCAAAAAGCTGATGTTAAAAGTGTGGCTTGCACTATTTACAATGTGCAACTTATAATAAAATCGGGTTTATCTACCCTACAGGCTTTCTGACATGTTAGTTATAGCTAAAAATATTGATGGACATTTTAACCACTTTGTAGCTGCATGTTCAAATTTTAAAAAAGTTCAGTCACATTTGTCTGAATCCCAAAAAAATAACCATTACAGTAATTAACCATAAGATGAAACTCAAAGTATAATATGTTGAAAATATTGCATGAATTAAAGCAGCCTCTTTGCCTTTATGCTACTGAAAGTAAGATAAAAAAATTTAACTACAGTTCAGTAGCAATTACTGGAAAGTGTAATGAAACTGTTATTGCCATTCTGAGTAACATTGAAAAGCTCAAATGAAAGTTCCAATCATTTTGGTTGTGGTATAATGAAAGGGACATTAAAAAGTGAACTATTAAAACTAAATTTTGGATTGCTTTGGATTTTCTTAACTTTTCTGTATTTGTAAACATATTTCTATATATTAAGTAAATACTTTTTATGAATAATTGCATAGACTATATATTTTTATATTCAAATAACTTTTACAGGTCAATTATAAATTCTTTTGGCTTCAAAAATGATAATAATGCTTAAAAATGAAATTCTTACAACTACTCGGTATTGTACTCGGCCCAAAATTTAGCCGAGTACCGAGTACTCGGCAAATTCGCCGAGTATGCCGAGTACCGAATAAATACAGAGTACTCGGTACAGCCATATTTATTATATCCCTTTAAAAGAGATGTCCAAAATGGCTAACGATCGTGACGGCCGCCATCTTGTTTCGATTGTACATGATTGTTGACATATGGTTAACAAAGTTTTTGCTTTTCCATTAAGTTAATATGACGTATTTTGCCGAAAAAGTACTTAATTTCAAGAAATAAGACTATATTTTATTATATTTATGATATTTTAGGACAGTGGGGTTTATTAAACATAAATTAAATTGCAGAAAAAATCGGAATGGCGATCGTTACATGTTTTTGACATCACCAATTTGTAAGCAATAAACAAGAGATTTATTACTATTAAAATGTCAAAACTATAAAGAAAACTTTTAAAAATTAATTTTAAGAACAAATAAATAATGATTAAAGTACTTGCCGATATTTCTGTTCATCCAACTTTCCAAAATCAATATTGTTGTTTATATCGTTACAGTTGGACCAAAATATACATTAATACATTTATTCCTTGTAAATTCTACAAAATAACCCTCATTGCTGCCATTTATTGCATGAAAATATAAACAATATGTCCTTTTTTCAATTTTATGTATTTTTTCTTCTTTAAACTCATAAATAAACCATACAATGATTTTTTATTTTGTCAGTTAACATTATGGATGTCCAAAAGTGACTATTTATAGGTAATTATATTAAAAAATAAGGTACTTCTCTATTATCCCGTCGACCAACTTTTCATAACAAAAAAATATCGCCAAACTGTAAGATTAAACGCCAAAAATACAGTCCCATTTACTTGATGTCAGAAGCATTATACGTGTTTGTTATGTCATCAAGTGGTTTTTAATTCAACATTTGCGTGTATTTTTCATTATGTTTTACTGATTTATTAGTTATTTCATTAATTAAAATAACAATTGTGACCTTAAATTCTTATATTTTATTTATTTATTTATTTTGATATTCCAATGGCAATGTTCTCCCGTTTATTTGGCGATAGTTTTTTGTTATGAAACGTGGTCGACGGGATAATAGAGAAGTGCCAAAAAGAATAATATTTATAATAAAGTTTTAAAATAAATGATGTGTATTCTTGTTTTTGACAACACCAAGAACCACTTTTTAAAAACAGAATGCAATTAAAGAAAATTAAGCATCTCCTGTATTAGATCAAAATAAAATCTGTGCTTTGCTCCCACCTTTTGAAAATCATCCATCTTTCTACCTGTTTTTCTAGGTTTCACTTCGTAAATTCTTTATAAATACAATTTAGGTCCTTGGGAATGAATGATAGAATTTGGTGTACTTAATACATCTTTAGCATTTAGTTTTAGTCAAAATAAATTCAAAAAGTCTCATAAAAAATAGCAAATGTAAACAGTGAATATAAATGAAAAAGTCCTTCTGGCCTGTACCGGGAGGAAAAGGTAGCTTTCCTATATCTTTGTTTTAAAATTTTAGCTAATGTTACACGAAAACAGCAAGTTAAAATGCAAAGAAACATTTACAAAAGATTCGTTAATACTGAATTTTAATAAGAATTTCGCCAAATTATTGAGCAATAGCCAAATTGGCTTCATTTATAAAGACTTATTTTTGTCGCCAAATTTGGCGATATTTCACCAAATGTCACAAATTTTGTCGCCAACGTCGCCAATTTTGGCACTAATGGATATGAATATATAGTTTTATGCGTATGATTGGGAAAATTATTACAACAATGAAAGAAAATAATTTGCGAGTAATCGTGTTAATGTGCTGTTTTGTTTCAAAATGTCAGCACCCTAGAATTTCAAACTGCTCTACCTCAGCCATTTTTAAAGATAGAGGTAAACCAAAAAATGCTCTGGAATCCTTGTATCGAGGCCTAACACGTAATTAAAAAATAAATTTGAATTTTTAACTTTTTGGTATATTTATTTTAGTTTTAAATTTTTAAATGGCCACCATCTTGAAACAAAATGGCGGACCAAGCTGGCCAAAGAACTCGGTCGAGACATTGGTGACCTTAATACACACAATTAGTTTCATCAAAATCGATTTATAAATACGAGCGTTATCGTATGACATAGGTCAGATATATATATGTATATATATATAAATCAACATTTGAACGGAGGGTGGTTTTGGGGTCTGGGGATCATGATCGGTGAAAATATATCAAAATTTTCCAGAACTGCTTTCCTCCGAACGGTTGCAATAGGTGGCTTTATACTTTTAGGTAGCTTTTAATACAAAAAAGTCCTTCCGGCCTGTACCGGGAGGAAAAGGTAGCTTTCCTATATCTTCGTTTTAAAATTTTAGCTAATGTTACACGAAAACAGCAAGTTAAAATGCAAAGAAACGTTTACAAAAGATTCGTTAATACTGAATTTGAATAAGAATTTCGCCAAATTATTGAGCAATAGCCAAATTGGCTTCATTTATAAAGACTTATTTTGGTCGCCAAATTTGGCAATATTTTGCCAAATGTCACAAATTTTGCTGCTAACATATATGAATATATAGTTTTATGTGTATGATTGGGAAAATTATTACAACAATGAAAGAAAATAATTTGCAAGTAATCGCGTTAATGTGCTGTTTTGTTTCAAAATGTCAGCCACCCTAGAATTTCAAACTGCTCTATCTCAGCCATTTTTTAAGATAGAGGTAAACCAAAAAATGCTCTGGAATCCTTGTATAAAGGCCTAACACGTAATTAAAAAATAAATTTTAATTTTTAATTTTTGTATATTTATTTTAGTTTTAAATTTTTAAATGGCCGCCATCTTGAAACAAAATGGCGGACCAAGCTGGCTAACGAACTCGGTCGAGACATTGGTAACCTTAATACACACAATTAGTTTCATCAAAATCGATTTATAAATACGAGCGTTATTGTATGACATAGGTCAGATATATATATATATATATATATATACAGTGGAATCTGTCTAAACCGGAATCTGTCTAAGCCGGAAATCTGTCTAAGCCGGAAATCTGTCTAAGCCGGAAATCTGTCTAAGCTATTTCAGAGTCCCACACTTTTAAACATAGAAATTTCCGAGAAATCTGCCTGAGACGGACACAATCTGTGTAACGCGGAACCGGACATTCATTCTGGGGTCGCAGGTAGAAAATTTACCGTTTAAGACGGAAGAAAATTGCTCTGCGAAATATAAATGGAAAGAAACCTTATCTTTTCATAATGACATGTATTGTCCAGTTTCACTCCCAGAGGTCAGAAGAAGGCCTCACTGATTGCTGAAGCGGTTTGGGGATATTAGCATGATTCTGTTATTGTATATGACTGCGAATTGTTGAACAACGGGTCACGGGATTTCTGACAAGTTGATTCTTCGGTTTCTGCAATGTAAGAAGATCTGTTTAAAAAGAAAGGGCTGCCACATTGGCACCTTATGGGGGATTTCAGCACACTTTCAACATCTCAAGTATTTTCGCCCCTGGTCAATTGTTAACTTTCGTTTGTCGTATAATATACAAAAAGGGCTGATTTCTTCGTTGAATTTCAGACAAAAAGGATATTGCCACAACTTTCCGAAATATCTACTAGCTCTTTTCAATAGGTAAAGAAAATGCAGACTGTGAAAGTGTACACAACTTTGGTTTGTGTTTAACCCAGGAAGTGCTAGTTGCAAGACAATATCGTTGTCGTATACACTCTTATATTATAAAGACGAGATTCGTTATATACTTTAAGTCATTATTCCCAAATGAATTAATAAATCAAAATCGTCGAATACTTTATCCTTAAAAGACAAAATTGAAATTATTAAACTCGAAGAACAAAATATCCCAATTAAAAGCTTATGTGAAGAAGCTCTGAAGAATTTAACGCTTTTACAAAATTTTTACATAGAGCAAAACAATTATGAAATAATGCCAATGTTAACTGAAATACAATGTGCTACCGAAAAAGAAGTGATTAAGGAAAAAAAAATTAACAAACAACAATATTAAATTTTTTTTTCTAAATAAGTTTCAGATAATAGAATTTTAAGGCATTTATTAAGGGAAAATATAACTGTTTTTTTCACCAAAATCTGTAGTTTTGATTTATATACCAGTGTGTTTCTGTACTATCAATTTGTAGTCAGGGTTGGGTTTTTGACATGACAGTGGTAAAAACCGTGTTTTTACCGGTTTATTCCGTCAAAAACCTATCATTTTCGATTGTCCTCCAATTTATGGTGTAAGGTAGCATACAATACATTTCTAGATTGATTTTACCTTGTTGTTCTTGTTATTATTATTATTTACAATTACATTTGTTAAATTTATTTAAAAGAAGATCATTTCCTAATATGGGAAAGATTTAAAAATACAAGATTAAAAGAAAAGAACAATATTTGTCATAACCTTCACTAATATAGATTCTACTAACTGCAATTAACATTAATATTAAATAATAATAAAAGCAGACTTTCCTCCAGGTTTAAAAAAGGGCAGGGTGCTGTTGGTGAGAAAAGGGCACTTTTTTTTAATTCTTAAGGGCACTGTTTGGATTTTTGAGGGCACTTTTTAGATTCTTAAGGGCACTTTTTTTATTGTTAAAGGTATGATTTTAATTTTTAAAGCCACTTTTGATATTTCAAAGTCAAAACACTCTTTTTAAGGCAACATTGAGTCAGTTTTTACTATGAAAGCAAATTTTTTAATTCAAAAAGGAGAAAGGGCACTTCTTTTACTGAGGGCAAGAAGGGTGCTAATTATTTTACTGGACAGGGCAAGAAGGGTGCTAATTCTTTTTATGAGGGGCAAGAAGGGTGCTATTTTGTAAACCAAAGGGCAGGTAGGGTGCAGCACCCTTCTGAAACTGTCTGAGGGAAACTCTGATAAAAGGTTATTATAATTATTAAATAACATTTAATATACATTTTTAATAAAGTACATTAAAATTATTTTAGAGATGCAAAACTGCTGTTACATTGTATAACAATAGATGTTAAGCATAGACTGACAGTGAATAAATTTGAATATACTTCGATATAATATTTTAAAATGCATATCTTATGTATTCATAAATGCAACTGTGGTGATTTTCATTTGCACATCAATAAGTAGAATCTTAGAGTTTTGTTTTCAACAATGTAATAAATTGTACCGAAATTATACACATTGTTTAATCTAATACTTATAGGTTACAGGATTTCTTAAAAAATCGATTTTTTTTAGACTTTGCTAAACAGTTTAAGATATTGTAGAGATCTTCTAACAGAGATGTACATGTATTATTCTAATGTAATTCTTTTTTGTTTTTCTTGGATGGATAAATATACTTCAGAGTTTTTTTGATACTGAATATTTTATGTAAAACAACTTAATATTAAAGATAGAATGAAAAAAAAATGTAAAAACAAACTACTAAAAAATGGGTTTTTGACATGACGGTAAAAACCATGGTTAAAACCAGTAAAAACCATGGTTAAAACCGGTAAAAACCGCCATGCGTCAAAAACTTGCCAACCCTGTTTGTAGTGTAAATTAATATTACTATAAATATATAAAAATATATACTGAGATTTCATGTTTATTTTATTTAAAAAGTTAAAAGATACTTTAGTTTTACTTTTTAGCCAAAGAAATGTTTAATACTCTGTGAATGGGATGTCTATAAAGTTTTTCTGTCTAAGCCGGAAATCTGTCTAAGGCGGAATTTTATTTCAGTCCCAAGCGATTCCGCCTTAGACAGATTTCACTGTATATATATGGATATATCTATATATATAAATCAACATTTGAACGGAGGGTGGTTTTGGGGTCTGGGGGTTATGATCGGTGAAAATATATTGAAATTTTCCGGAACTGCTTTCCTCCAAACGGCTGCAATAGGTAGCTTTATACATTTTTGTATTGAAAGCTACCTAAAATGTTAAATAAGTAGTATTTATTAGAAGATAACATTTCATAATAATCTGAAACACACACATAAAAAGTATTATATGGAGATTACATTGCTTACTCGATAGGGAACCATTCTGTACATAGCTTTTTCACTTCTGGCACATCATCAGGACATAGAAATCTTAGCTGAACATTACTGTCATTGCACAGAGGTACTTGCTTGCTCATCAGCTATCCCATCTTGAATAGACAACTTGGCACATGACTAAGCAGTTAGAAAACCATTAATGAAAAAGTACAACTATAAAGGGGGAAAAAATGCATTCATTAGTGTTACTTTAATAGATGCACCATTTTTTTAAGTAAATGTTTTAAAACACAAATGATATAATATTTCATTAATTCATTACTTAATTCTGACTTTTACATACTAAATCTAACAATACTTGGGTTAAGACAAAATTCATGCCAAAATAAAATATTGGTTGATATTACAATATCTGTCAAATTTTGTGCATATGCAGAGCTACAATAATATACATATATATATATATATATATATATATATATATTTTATCAAAAGGATGTATATTGAAAATATAGTCTTAATAATAATAATAACATATTAATGAAAAAATTATTATTATGAAGTGATGTTGCTAGGTTTTTGAAATTCTGGGTCCCTGGAATCCATACACTTCGAATTTTTTTTTTTTTTTTTTTTTTTTTTTAAAGAGGGTTTTTCTTTTAGAAATAAGACAGATTCTATGTATTTGATACAAAATAAGAATAAATTGCAATCTTTCAAGGGAAAAAGTATATATCCTGAAGGGCCCCATTACAATTTGTTTTATGACATGCAACCCTATGTATGCATCCCTTCTCCAATTTTTTGCTTAACCCCCTGACCGCCGAGCAAAAGGGCAAATTTGTAATGTTGTTTTCTCTATAATTTTTTTAAAATGCTTAAAAAATCTGAATTTTCAAACTTTAGATAAAAAACTTAATTACGTATATAAGTATAATCCTTGAGAGTATCAATCATTACTTGATGTTTTAAAAATGCATTATATTTGTAGAATTATATTAATTTAAGCAAACCTTGTATTTCTGTGAAACCTACAGCATAGAGAACGGATATATCAGGTCGCGGTGGTGAGAAGGTTAAATGATGCGCTATAGTGCAGAGATCATCAACCGGTAGTCCGTGAGAATACGTACAGTACAGTGGGTGATCGGTTAACGAACTTAATCCATTCCAAAATAATGTTCATTAACCGATCATAGATTTAGTATATTTTGGTATGGCAATTCAATTAATTTGTTCTTAAACGCTAAATATAATAATATATAAAAAATAATATCAATTCTCCCTAAATTTATTTAAATGTAATAATAATAAAACATACATTACATACATAGTGTACTCGCCCTTCCTAGTCATGCTCTTTTTGAGTTTGTGGGGCATAAAAATATCTGTCCAAAGTCGATTGCTTTTCTCTCTTCTTTGGGATATTTTTTTTTAATGATTCACAGCATTTTTGTTGTAAAGGTCTCCAAGCCTATCAACATCAGCCAGTTTTGGGTGCCATTTTGAGACTGTGGTCCTGACTTCCCCCCACTTTTTAAAGAGATTCTTTATAACAGAAGTAGAGTCTAGAGCCTGTTGATAATTTAGGAACTAAATTTCAATTAAAATAATTAATTTCCTATTAAAAATATTTCTTTGAAAAGGGACACAAAATATAAAAAATAATGTTTTTAATCTGTTCATTCTAATTTGGGTGCCCTAATATGTAACACCCGAACCCACGGTAGCCCATGAATTATTTAGACCATAAGTATATAACTGTTAAAATGTTCTCTACGTCAGTAATAGATGCAATTAAATACAGCTGTGAAAATCTGAAACACAGCATTGCTTCTTCTTGACTTTGTTCTGTTTGGTGTTCGTTATCCGAACATAAAAATCTCTCGCGAAAGTGCTCATTAACCGATTTGTTCGTAAACCGAACAGTTCGTTAACCGATCACCCACTGTAAATAAAGATTTAAGAAACGAAAAGAAATGGACTTAAGAAATAATGAATATTGCAGAGTATAGAAAATATGAGGTAAGTAACTTTAATATTATATAGTTTATATAAATAAAGAAAAGTTATTTTAAAACAGAGTAAATAAAGATAAAGAGTTGTGTCAGTACAAGGATAAGATATATGGGGTATGTAATTTACACCAAATTTTAAGCATGAATTAAGACCTCATTTGTCATTCAACATCAGTCTAAGCTAAATTCCAGTCATCCATGCCAAAACATCATTTTTGTCTCTCCATAAGAAGTGTGAATTCTACTGTTGAGATAAAAAACAAACAAAATTTTGATTTAATTCTCAAAAACATACTTGTGGTAAAAACATACTTTCATCTGTTACAGCAATTAAAACTAGGTACTGGTCTAGAGATGGGAATGCTCGGAAAAAAAACAGAAACTTCGGGGAAAAAACTGGGTTTTTTCCCCGAAGGGGTAGGTATTTTTAAATTTTTCCGAATCTGAAAAATTGAAATTTAATTTATAAAATAATAAAGTCAAAATTTTATTATGGCTGCATTCTAATATTTTTTCATGCTCTGTGTCTCCCATGAAAATGTTAACATAGAAAATATGATCTTTAAGCATAATTTGAGTCCTTTAAAGGATCCTTTACAATTTTTTCACCATAGAATATAGGACCCTTCAAAAAATTCAGAATCTTCTTCAACTTCCATTCTGAATCCTCCAGAAATGTGATGATTTTAGAATAACAACACATATCACATAACAGCTGAAATTGCCAATGAATCTCTTATCTAGCTGTATATACAGTAGTGGCCAAAATTGTGGAAACCTTTAAGGGAAAATGTTTTTTTGAAGTTTGATGGCTCTAACACCCAATATTTCTTAGTTATACCATGAAAGCTATATACCACTGGAAAGATAATTTAATCGACAATACGAAAATATATAAGTTACTGACTGCTGCTTGAATTACTTTCATGCATTCGAAAAATCAGTAATCTTGAAATTCTCCCCAATCATAACCTGTGTGCTTTGCGGCAGAGAACTCACTACTTACACAGTTCGAGTTCCTATGAGAATTTCTTTCACGAAGTAAACAATGTTTTTATTCTGTTTTGTGACAATTTACATTGTTTAAGCAATTTTTTTAATTGTTAAAAAAAATGTTAAAATTGCTAAAACTTTGTAAAAATGGAAAAATCCAGAGGAAAAAATAGCTAAAACTTTGTAAAAATGGAAAAATCCAGAGGAAAAAATAGCTAAAACTTTGTAAAAATGGAAAAATCCAGAGGAAAAAATAGCTAAAACTTTGTAAAAATGGAAAAATCCAGAGGAAACAATAGCTAAAACTTTGTAAAAATGGAAAAATCCAGAGGAAAAAATAGCTAAAACTTTGTAAAAATGGAAAAAATAGCTAAAACTTTGTAAAAATGGAAAAATCCAGAGGAAAAAATAGCTAAAACTTTGTAAAAATGGAAAAATCCAGAGGAAAAAATAGCTAAAACTTTGTAACAATGGAAAAATCCAGAGGAAAAAATAGCTAACACTTTGTAAAAATGGAAAAATCCAGAGGAAAAAATAGCTAACACTTTGTAAAAATGGAAAAATCTAGAGGAAAAAATAGCTAAAACTTTGTAAAAATGGAAAAATCCAGAGGAAAAAATAGCTAAAACTTTGTAACAATGGAAAAATCCAGAGGAAAAAATAGCTAACACTTTGTAAAAATGGAAAAATCCAGAGGAAAAAATAGCTAACACTTTGTAAAAATGGAAAAATCTAGAGGAAAAAATAGCTAAAACTTTGTAAAAATGGAAAAATCCAGAGGAAAAAAATAGCTAAAACTTTGTAAAAATGGAAAAATCCAGAGGAAAAAATAGCTAAAACTTTGTAAAAATGGAAAAATCCAGAGGAAAAAAAATTACTAAAAGTTTGTAAAAATTGAAAAATTCAGAAGAAAATATTGCTAAAAGTTTGTAAAAATTGTGAAGAAAAACTTGCTAAAACTTTGTAAATAGTTGCAAAATGAAATAAAATCGATGTTTACATTGTGAAAAAGTTTGCCGTAAGAAGTGTGTAAGTAGCTCCTTGTCTGCCTAAAGCACGCATTCTAATTGGGTAGAATTTGAAGGTTGCCAATTTTTCAGTTGGCACGTGTAAAAAAAAATTGTCAAAGAGGGTGTCTCACTTGTTCTATGATTTTGCCTTTGCATTTTACAATTGAACTGTAAGTTATAAAATAATTAAATTTTAAAGTTAAATATCAAATGGGATGTAAAATTTAACAAATATTTAGCAGTCCGCCAAACCACTATTTTTTTTTAATCAATCTGTGAACATTATATGCATTTGGATTTTAAAATAATAAATTTATGCCCTGGTTTTTCGTAGGAATGAATATACAAAAATAATCATCTACTTGGTCATATTTAGCTTTACACTGAACCAAATAATGATCAGAGAACTGATAGTGTATACTGGAAACGAGATAATGTTTTTTAAAATTTTTGAGACGCAAATATTTTTAAAATCATTAACAGTTTTATCTACCATTTATACACATATTGCAAAAACTCGATAAGTAAAATGAGCAATGCAGTTTTGACGTCTTTGAAAAAGCTTTAATAATAAATAACATTAATTTTGAATAAGTTTCTATTTCAGACTATTTAAGTTTCTATTTAATCAATCTGACTGCATAAACGCGTATTATTAAGAAAATATTTGTTAATAAAGCTAAACACATATATTTAAAAGAAAAAGAAAAAACTTTAAATACAGAAGAAATTTCAGATGGATTAAAAACAATTATTAACTATTATAATATGATCTATGGTTTCTCTAATTTTCAAAGAGTGTTTTCACTAAAAAATCAAAGCTAAATAGTCTAATCTAAATAAATCATATTTAAACAACAAACGTGACTTTCTCAAAATAAACAATAATATTAAAATCTGAAGGAAAAACAACGACAAAAAAAACCCCAGTTTTTTCAAAATTATCCGAAAAAATAGTAAATTTATTCAACAAATTTTACATAAAACCCCCATTTTACTAGATATGAAGAAATTCCTTATCACTTCTTTTACGTCCTTCATAATTCAGAATCTTTATTAAAAGTCAATTTATATCACATATTTTGATAAATTACAAGTATTTATTAAATTGTAGAGTAGTTTTAGTAAACTATATTATTTACAGATGCAATATTATATAACGCAATATCATTAAATTAAGATATTTAAAGAGAAATTGCATACCTTCAACAGCAAAACTAATTGACAACATACCATATAAACACAATTTACACTATTGCCAAACCCATAACAATCTGTGAAAATATAACATGACTTTATTGTGACTGCAACTGCAACCGTAGTAAAGATAACTTTTGTGTTTGCGTCAAGGTTTGCGTTGTTGCATCTTGCG
Organism: Maratus michaelseni; assembly: GCA_963931845.1. Classification (NCBI taxonomy): domain Eukaryota; kingdom Metazoa; phylum Arthropoda; class Arachnida; order Araneae; family Salticidae; genus Maratus; species Maratus michaelseni. Next base: position 260,552,215 of record OZ007587.1, read on the forward strand.
TGCGTTCGGCCAAACAAAAAGAAAAAAAAAATGTTTAGTGAATTTTCGTTTAAATTTCAATTAAATGATTATCTCTATTAGCAATGGATAACTCACTATTTCTTTTGTTAAATATCATGCATTATCACAAATGAAAATTTGTTGAAAATTTAATGTTAAGTTGGTTTTTCGTTTCGTTTTGTTTGGAAACATGTGTATGAAGGGCAGCAGTGCAGACGGAGCCGTCTTAAACTTCACTTGGCTAATTTTTATATAATTATTGTGTTATGTTTTGTTTAATAACATTGTTTTAAATTACAAGTAGAAGTACCTACAGCAATATTTTATTAAGCTAGAATTTTTATATGATGATTTAAGTTCAAGTATGTAAAAGAACAATGCCTACATTTAAGCAGAAGAATGTAATAAAAAGTTATAAACTAAGACTGCAAGAAAAATTGAAAACTGTTACAGAAGAGACTGAAAATGCTACAGCCTTTTTAAATAATTGCGTCGCAGAGGTAAATAAATATAATATAAAAAAATTATATTGAATTAATATAATTTTTAAATTATTAAGTAATATTGGTGATAAGACATGTTTAGTTTTTTATTTGGCTTGATATACAATAAAAATTCAAGCTTGACATTGTACATTCCATCGGTATAGCACACTTATGAAATATATTTCTCTTAAATTAATTTAATATTTACAGTTGAACTGTGTTAATACAAGTAAGAGAGCTGTAAAAGTCATGTCATCCTGTTAACAGATAACTCGTAATACAAGTTAATAAAAATCCACACATAATTAAACTAATTACTACTATTATTTCTCTAATTATCTTCATGCTAAAATTAACCTACTATCGTAAAGTTAACATAAAATGTCCAGTCTTGCTTTTTGTGAGCATCATTTTTCTTTCTATAAAATCACATTATTGAAGTCAAAGTCTCTAAAGAATTAGTAATTTAAAAGGACATGAACAACATACAGTAATGCAATTGATCACTTTCCTTTTTCCTAATAAAAACTAACATTACAGTGTAGTCAATTTTCAAGCTATTGATCTTGCATGTTCTTTTCATTTTGATAGTGAAATAAAGGACAAGGAAAGGTTGGTTAATGTGGTGGGAGAGTCCTGATTTAAAGAAAGGAACAAATAAACCTTTCTTCTATGCTCCTTCCTTTCAATGGCTCAGTTGTAAATCTTTGAACAGATGTGTTACACTCACGCACATACGTTTGGCAACTTTTTGATTCGCGTGCTTTCAAGTCCATGCCAAACTACTGTTTTTAAATGTACCACATAAGGTAAAGTGCCCTAAAGCTGGCACTTTAAGGATACTGTTCAGTATTGTGGCTAAGTAAATAGCTTTCAAAATAATTTTTCTTAAACAAAAATGATTTCAGTAAAGAACAATTGTTTTTCTTATTCTGGTTATCTTATGATCTTGTTCTTGCACATTTATTTCCCCTTTCTTGTAAAATTTATATGTTTTAATAATTTGATAAAAAAAGTGCAAAATTCCCCTAAAGCTGATACTCCCACCAAAAGTGGCTCCCTAAGCTGACATATAAATGCCTAACCTGACATGGATATTTTTATTTTTAAATTAACCGTTTTTGCTTATTTTTTAACCTCCATTGCAAGATGCTGTTGGGAAGTAAGTAATAATTTAATACATTAAAGTTTTAATTATTTAGTTAAAATATCTGCACTTAGGTATCATCAATCAGGTATCTCGGGCTAAATGGAAAAGAAGACAAAACCAACGTGTCACTTAAGGCTGCTCGTCAGTAAACTTCTAGTTTCTCCTCACTAATGTTATTCCTATGGGCATAGGATGCATTCGTATTTTTAAAATATCTCCTCAGGAAATTAATATTTTAACTTCTGTTTTCTGTGTACTGTTCTTAAAGAACGTCTCTTTTTTCTTAGTTATCAAAATATTTCTAAACTATGTGCTTAATTTATATTTTTATGTGTTAAAATCTTAACGAAACTGAATAAGATTTTAACATTTCATATAAAATTCAGTATACTATATTTTAGAAAAAAATTGACAACTAAGAAAAAAGAGACATTCTTTAAGAAAAGTACAAAGATAACAGAAGTTAAAAATATTAATTTTCCGAGGAGATATTTTAAAAATACGAATGCATCCTACGCCCATAGGAATAACATAAGCGAGGGGAATCGGGAAGTTTACTGACGAGCAGCCTTAACGTGTTAATGCAAAACATACTTATAAGTTAACAAATTTTAACAATATAATAAAAAGTTATAAGGTGTTATATAACAAGGTATGTGTATATAGTTTATGCATTAATTGCTAAAAGAGAACACAGATTTAAGCACAAATGCTTTTAATTAGCTGTACTAAATTGAACACAGGAAGTAGTAATAATTGAAAATTAAAGGGGAATGGGAATTAGAGTCCTGCATTGGGTCAGGTTACCTGCACCCGACCCAACCCGTGGTTTGGTTTGGGTCGGCGTTTTTTCCCCGCTGCGGTTTGGGTCGGCGTTTTTTCCCCGCTGCGGTTTGGGTCGAGTTAACTTCTACTTTTTTTGCTGCGGGTCGGGTTGACATTCATTTTGTCGGGTTGACCTGATTTTTTAAAAGAATGTCTAGAATATTTTTTCACGTTTATAAGTCTATATAAACCGCAGATCAAAGTTCCACAAAAGCAAAATGTGTGCCTGTCTATTTTGTCTAGTCTTAGAATTCATTTCAGGAAGAAGTTAATATAAACATACTTTTTGAACTACTGGTACGATAACGATTATAGCGAATGCTTCTGCACTGCTGAAGCATTTCTGTTGAATAGTTACAATTCTAATTCTTGATACTTCTAATTTTGTTATGACAAAAAACTACTGTGTGATCTGCAGTCTACAGGAAGACAAGAAGGATCATTTATTGTTTTGCTGTGTATTTTATTTCATTATAAGTGAAAGTTTTGAAACTGCAACTAATTTTAAAGTATATTTAAAGATTAGATTTTTAGTTTTATACCGTTTAGAGTCCTGCATCGGGTCAGGTTGGCATTAGAATTTTTTGTTGTGGGTCGGATTCAGATCGGGTTGACTTCCACTTTTTTACTGCGGATTTCATTGTTTCAGGTTCGGGTCGATTTCAGGTTGGGTTTCGGGTTTTGACTCTAGCGGGTCGGAATCGGGCTGACCCGAATTCCCAATATTTCAAAAGAATATCCAAAATATTTTTTCAGGTTCAAAATCTGTATACAATAAGACCTCAATTCTGGTTTTTCTCCAGAAAGGTGGACACTTTTTCAATTCCTAAAATTTATATATTTGAACGCTTATATCTCTGAATATCGGGCACCTCTCAATCTAGACACACATAACATGTGTATTATAGGTGCAGATTCACGGTCGCCAGTCGCCACGTGGCGACTAATTTTTTTGCTGTGGCCACTAACTTTCGGCGTTTAAGTCGCCATGTGATTTAAAAGTAATCAATTTCTGGTATTCCCAGTCCCCATCGTGAAATGTTGATATTTTTTTGAAAGATTAAGGCCAAAACACATAACAAACATTATTATTATCTTTTAATAACATTTCAGAATGATATGTTTAACACAGCAAACTATTAAATATATTCGAATAGCAATGTTATTCGTAACAGTTTGTATCTGATAACTTTACATAGACTGTGATTTAAATATATATATATATATATAAACAAATGTTTGAAGTGTGTTTTGATTTTTATACTGCAAAATAATCTCACAAATTCGGATTTTCTTTCATATGTACTTTTGTCTGGCAAAATCCAAATAAGAAATATTATTTTTCTGATATTCCCCGCTATCATGATTGCTTAGTTTATACATATTTTTTTTAAACCGTATCTTTCCCAACTTTATCTTCTGAATGTACATGATTTGAGATTTAATTAATATTCAAATTTTGTTGTACATATGTTTATACAAATTACTTTACACTTTGAATTCTTGAGGGTTTTTAAGTTTTTTACCCCGTATAAACACTATTGTTTTTATGCGTTTGTTTTACAATTGTGGCCACTGGATTTTTTGGGTTTAGGAGCCACTGGCTCCTTACAAATTTTGGGAATCTGCACCTATAATGTGTATGTGTACATAAACTATCAATAATATGGATACCTCTGTTTTTGTGTGTATCAAAAATGAAATGTTGGTAAATTTTTTAATATTTCGAAAGAAGAAAAAATGGTTCTTAAAGAAAGAATAATCTATGATCGCATTTCTTATATATACATTTTATTTCTCACACAGTAAATTAAACATATAGTCCTAGATATTCAAATACTTATTTATTTTCTTCTGAAACATAGTTGTGCTCAAACTTTTTGTGAAACTCCCAACAACCTGCGAGGTAAAAAACCTATATATGACACGAAAGAATTCTTCTACCGACCTGCAGAAAGAAAATCAAGACTCATTTCAAGCCGAAAAAATAAAATTCGGGGTAACCCGACCCGATGTTTGACTCTATTTAACGATCCCAAGGTGCTCAGAGGTTTTACTATATTTGAATATTAAAGAATAGATTTGTTCATTTTTTTGTGTAAAACATAGAAATGGTATTAGAGATACAATTGTTGATTAATTTTCATAGTGGCATTGAAACGCGATTTACTTTCTTTACATTGCAGGTTCGGGTTGCGTTACAGGTTAAATATTGCGGGTTCGGGTCAGGTTGCCGGAAATTATTTTTGCTGGTTCAGTTCGGATTGCGGGTTATCGAAAATTATTTTTGTGGGTATGGGTCGGGTTACGGGTTGACTTAAAATGGAATTTGCGGGTTTGGGTCGGGTTGTACCCGACCCGCTCGGGACTCTAGTGGAAATAAAGGTAATAAAATGAAAAATAAGGGTATTATATTTAAGTGCTATTTATTATATTGTTTAACTTCTGGAACTCTAGACACTCCTCTAGAATATGTTATTGATGGAGGTTTTATTCTCTGCATAACATTTTTCTCGAGGTACCACGTCACATCTTCGTTTTCTGTAGACTATTTCCAACTTTTTGGTCCACTTTCTGCATTGTTGAAACGCAATATACTCTTTCACATCGCCTTCTTTCAATTCTGTCATTTGTCCAGGAAATTTGTCCTTGTACCTCCAAAAGTGTAGGAGAAAAATGGCTGTGACACAGACAGCCTGGCAAGAGCAATAGAGTTCTGAGTAGTAACTACGGAACCTTAAAAAAAAAAAATTAATATGGATTTAAAAAAGACTAATCAGATGTCAGGTTATAAAAATCCAATTCAGGAATATAAAATTTAAGACATAGACCTATAGGTGCATATTCACGGTCGCCAGTCGCCACATGGCGACTAAAGTTTTTGCTTTGGCCACTAACTTTTGATGTCCAAGTCGCCATTTGTTTTACAGGGATCTTTTTCTGCTGAAAGTCAGATATATTTTTATTTTTTTAATCAAATCTGCAGATTTTCACCCATAATTCCGTGATAGTTAGTTTTTTTTTTCCCCTTTTTCTATTATCCATAATTAATCCGCGAATCCACAAATTTCTTCTTTTCTCCCAGTTTCTTCTTAAAAAAAAAAAAAAAAAAAGTGTGTTGTACACAGAGTCCGGAAAAAAAAATCTCGTTGATAGACGCTGCGCATGAACACTGCGGCGATGGCAAACTGCAATTAGGCCGCGATGCAGTAATATTCGTGCCAAGAAAAGAATAATTTTGGCTCTGCTTATTAAATTTGCAGCTCTGGGAATTTTCAGATATGTTCTAACAGGTACAGGTAGACAGATATCGGCATGCGATTCTTCCATGAATTAGCGGAACTCCTCAAATTATCAGTACTTTATTTATTTATTTTAGATTTCTGCACAATCAAATCGCTAGTTGGTCATGAAAAGAAATCTAGAATTTCGTCAATTGGTGTCGAACTTCGTGAAAGCAGCCACGGAAGAAAATTGCTTGCCAAAAAAAAAAAAAAACACTAATTTCATCAATCGCTCATGAAAAAAACCCGCAAATTTCATCAATTGGTCCCGAAATAAAACTGTGAATTTCCTTAGTCGGTCTCTGAAAACAGAAAAAACCCCCACGAATTTTGTCAATTGGTTGCGAAAAAAAACACGAAGCTCATCAGTTGATTGTAGAAAAAAATAGGAATTTCGCCAATCTGTCGCAGAAAAATATGAATTTCGTCAGACAATCACTAAATAAAACAGCGAAATTCGTCAATTGCTCGTGGATTAAAACTGATAAACCTAATAAGGTGTTCTTACCACTGCCTATTTATATGCCTATATTTATATCTTTATTTTTCTTTCCACCTTTCCTGTTTTACAGTCTATTTAAAGTAGGTACATTTATGTTACAGTGTATTAAAGTATCCTTATCCAATATCTACAGTACGTTATCATCCAGCATCTATAGCAGTTTCACCTAATGTCTACAATTGCCTCTACAAGTCTACAATATCTTTAATAGCCAAGTTGAACGTCCTACTCCTTATACATATTGTTTAAAGTTTATTATATTAAGTTTCCTTTAATTTACAAGCATATTTTTAATTCATCTGGATTTTGTTTACGTTCAGTCGCACTTCCATTCACTTCTTTCCTGCAATGCACGGGCCGGGCTCATGCCTAGTTTCCTTCACGGCACTCAGGCTGGGCCGGGCCTGGTCTCCACTCGTTTTGGGCCGGGCTGGGCCCGGGCCATACTTTTTTCTGAAGGCTCGGGCTGGGCCTAGTGATTACTCTTTATGGGCCGGGCCTTTCTTTTTTCCTGAAGGATAAGGTCGTGCCTTAAATTATTTTTTCTGTACAGAGCCGAGACTGGTTTCATTCTTCCTAGTCTACACGTCCCAAAGTTTTCGGTCCTAGTTTTGACCCGTATGAAAACAGGGTTGGTCATAAAGGTATTTTTGCTGGGACAGTGGCAAAAAGTGGTAAAAATGGCAAAAATCCAATTTTGCATAACTAAATGCAGTGATGCAGTTTATATGAAAAGGAATCATAACAAATGAAACCAAATGTTTTCTTGGTAAAAATAAACAAAAGTATAAGAAATTAAATAATAAAATTAAATAAAATATATTCTTATTCTGTTTTCTTGCACTACTCTTGTCTCTACCGCACCACTGACCAAAAAAAAGATTTTCATGCACCTGTCTTTCCATTCATCATCCACAAACCTGTTTCCTACCTGCTCTCCATGAGCTAAACAAGTGTGGATCCTCCCTCCCTACACAGGTGGCCAATCAGGAATCAGTACAACAGCAAGTGCACAAAATTCATGTTTTCAGATCTCACCTTATCAGTTTTACAGTTAATCTGAGAAATAACTTTAGCCATTTTGTCTTTGATAGCTTAGATTCTAAGCTTGGCTGCAGAAAATAAAGAAATAACAAATGCAAGAAATAATGAATAAAGGAGGAAGAAGACAAGATCCAATTTGGGAGTCCATTTATAAGTTATCTGTAGATGAAAACACTGTTGCTAAGTGTAAAAAATGTAGAAACATTCAGAGCAATAAAGCAGCCAGAATGAGGGCACGGGTTTCAAGCTGTGTAAAAATTATTACAAATGAATGTGTGAATGTGGAAGCATCCTCTTCATCTGAAAGACAAGCAGATTTAAACCAGAATGACAGTGATACAGTGATTGATGAAGAGGTGGACAAGTCGCAGCCTCTTTTAAAAAAGGCAAGATATTTAGAAGGTAGTAGAAACAAATTTGTCAAAAACTTCAGATCAAGATAAAAGGAAGATTGATCTGATTGTTGCAAAATTCTTTTATGCTTGCAACATATCATTTAATGTTGTGGAAAGTGATACATTTAAAAACTTAATCCACATCTTGAGACCAAGCTACAAATCGCCTTCACGCAAAGAATTGGCAGGTAATCTTTTAGATTCTGTTCACAGTCAAATGGAAGAATCAGTACATGAAAGTTTGAAAGGCAGAGAAGGTACACTTGTTATCGACGGATGGAGTAACATCCACAATGAACCCATAACTTTTTCATGTGTTCAAGTTGATGGAAAATCATATATTGTAGACATAGAGGATACAGGTGCCACCAAAAAGACTGCAGAATTTTTGTCAAAAAAATGCAGTGATATTATTCAGACTGTGGAAAAAAGTATGATTGCCAAATAAAAACCATAGTAACTGACAATGCTAAAATTATGGAAAAAATGAGACGGGAGCTGGAACTAAAGTATGAAAGTGAAAATTCATGTCTGATATCATATGGTTGTGCAGCTCATTGGTTAAACCTCCTAGGGGAAGACATTACACCTTCTACTGTTATTAAGCACGTAGTGGAGGTTCATAAATATTTTTGAAACCACCATGCTCCTTATGCATGGCTGAAAGAATGTAGTGAATATATTTCACCTCAGTTACCAGGAAGTACTAGGTGGAATAGTCAGTTGACTTGCCTAGAAACTTTTGAACGAAATCATAATTCATATATAAAAGTATCAAATGACCATTTACAAGAAATGGACCAAAATATCATTGCTCGCATACGTGATTTTAATCTTTTGCAACAAGTAAAAGATCTCATTAAGCAATTAAAATTAAAGATATCTTGCAGGCTGATTCAACAACAATAACAGATGCTTGCCATTTATAGTGCAATTTGCTGAAAGATGATAATTTGAAAACCCCATTTTGTAAAAGTTAAAAAAAGGTTTGAAAAAGCAATTTTGCCCTGGCATCTTCTTGCCTATTTGTTACACCCAAAATATAAGGGTGAACACCTTAGTAACGAACAAAAAGAACAGGCCAGAGAATGGTTACAAAAAATAAATCCATCTTTCCTATCATATGCCGTGAACTTTGAACTAAAAGAAAAACCTTTCCAAAGTACATTGTTTTCAGAACAAGTAATTATGACAATTGATGCCAATGAGTGGTGGAGAAGTGTCGCAAAGTCATGTGAAATTTCCAAAGAATTTTGTGGGTTAATAGCACACCTGCAAGCATGCCCAGCCAGTAGTGCTGCAATCGAGAGAATATTTTCCAACTTCTCTTTTGTCCACTAAAAAATTCGAAATAGGTTGACAATAAGTAATGTTTCCAAACTTGTTTTTTGTTATGGAATGCTGAAAAAAGATTTATTTTGTAATGATGATGGTGATGAAAGTGCCGCTATATGTGAAATGTGTAATTTTTTTATGTTATTGTTATTAAAATATTTAATTTTTAAAAAGAAATTTAAGATTTTGCTTATTTGAACACAATATGTTAATACATGTACTTACTACTATTGCTTATATTTTGCATCTCTGAATTATTGCATTATGCTGATTGATAGGTTGATACATCTTATTTTAAAACTAGAAGTGTTTATAATTTCTGTAGATTTTGCAATTTTGTTAATTTAATGCAGCATAAAAATCAGACTAACAATGGCTTTTTTTCAATTAAAGAATTTTTTTTATGATGAAATTAATAATTTCTCAGTAATTAAGATGAGTATATTAAGTTATTATCGTAATGCATTGTACTACTATTCTGTGATTGTTAATTTAAGATAAGAAAAATAAATGAAACGTGCATTTATATGTAAAAAATCAGTTTTTGCCATTTTTGCTGGCCAAAACCTATTTTTGTCAGGACTGTTTTTACCGCGGTTTTTTCCACCTGCGGCAAAAACTTACCAACCCTGTATGAAAATCATTGTCTCGGCGTGGCCTGGTCCGTTCGAAGGTCAGTAAAATAAAACCTGGCACTAAAATCTTTGCAAAACATCAGGGTATGCCGATTTAAATCAGCTTGATTTTAATCATGATTTAAATCTCTTGATTTAAAAAAAAAAATCATTGATTTTAAATCGCATTAGTTTTTTTGTTAAGTAATTTTTAACTATACTCTAAATTAAAAAAAAACTTGAAAAGAGTACATGTTTATTTAAATCAAACAAAACAAGCAAAATATAAAAATATATATTCTCAATGCACTCCAAGAATGATCTCATTTTCAACAGAAATCCTCTGGTTACTTTTCTTTGTAGACACCTGGAGAGATAATGGACTTCATTGAATGGGATAACAAAGGTAACCCATACCAGAGATTCTTCATTCTGTTTATTGATTCTTCATTCTGTGTTTAAATTTGCAAATACAAAATATTCAACTTCTTTTATGCCTTTAATCATGAAATTTTTAGTTAAGGCAGATCCTTTGTATGATTTACTTTTTGAGAAAAACATCATTTTCCAAACGTCACCTTTGGAATGGTGGAAGGTGCATTTTAAATCAACTGACCAAAATGCTTTAAAGCAATTACTTCTGCTTCTGTAGAAAGAATATTTTCTACTTATGGCTTAGTACACTCCAAACTTCGAAACAAGTTGGGTCACGAAAAAGCAGGAAAATTAGTTTTTCTTTACAAAGCACTAAAATTTGTCTTAGCTAACCATTTCGTGGTTACATTTCCTGATTTAAAATAATCAGTTACCTTGACACCTTGTCCATTATTTTCTTTCAAAATGTCAGTATAAAGAATTTGTACTTTAAAAGAACCTAGTTTTTTATTGAAAATTTCATAATTATATTTCTGGATTTAAAATAAATAATTGATTACCTTGCCTTGATACGTGGTCCCCTTTTTCTTCAAAATGTCAGTATGAGGAATTTTTATTATAAAAAAAGTTTGTAAGAACTTAGTTTATTATTATTTTAGTTAACACTGATTTATGACTATACATTTATACTATGACTAATTATAAAATTATATTTTTAATTTTATTTTGAATTTTGACCTTTAAACATTTAGTTATATCGAACAAAGGATTCATTAATACTACATTGGATGTTTATTCTGGGTTTAATTTTGCATTTGTCACTGGTTAAACAATAATCTTTTTACATATTGTACTAATATATAAATTTTACATATTGTAACATATTTAAAATAATATGTCGTGATGGAGTTTGTTTTGGTAAGTGGATGGTATCTTGAATGGTATTAACACATCTTATTGACAGCTCTTAAGGTAAGTGATGTAATCATCATTATACAGAAGTATAAAAATTTATGTAACAAAATACTTTAAAATACTATTTAATCTAAGTCTATCTTAATTGCATTTATAAAACAATTGAAAATGGCATGCTATAGACTTTAAAGTTAAAAATAATGTTGTTAGTTAATTTAAATTAAAAAAAAATCAGATTTTTTTTATTTAAAAAAAAAAATCATGATTTTTTCATACCCTGCAAAACATGCATACATTTTTAAATCTCCATTATTCTACAATTACACATTAAAATTTATTCTTTTTAAAAAATAGTAGATTTATACACTTATTAAAATATGGCTAAATTAAAATATAGTAAAACGTGCGAAAAAGAACCTGCTTATGACGGAATCCTGTCTTAAACTGAAAAATGTGTTGATCCATGAAAAATTAATATACTATACGTAAGAAAAGAATATATAATACATTTACACCTGTTAAGAAGGCAACTTGTCTATAACTCATTTTTTTTTTCTTCTCTATGCAATTCCATCTTAGAAGATTTTACTGTATAGCATTTTTCTGATTTTTAACACTTCAATATATGGATTAACAATACACTGTTAAAAATTTGCAGCAAACTGTCCAGTCATTTGACCGTTTTTACATAAAACAGTTACATAACCATAATTTAACTCTATTCTGACCATATTATTGCCCATATTATGGTCAGAATAGAGTTAAATGATGGTCATGTAACCATTTTCTATAAAAACGGTCAAATGACTGGACAGTTTGCTGCAAATTTTTAACAGTGTATTTTTGATAACTTACACACATACATACAACAAATAAAGATTTATTCCAGGAATATTATAGAGAAATAAATATTCCAGGTTACGGCACCTCTATAAAAATGAAGATTATAAACGTGATAAAAAAAGGCTAAGATAGGAATTTTTGGTTAGATCTCCTCCTACGAGGCAAATTTTTAACCAAATCGACGTAAAAATCAATGTTTGGTAGAAATTCACTTGGACCGAGATTTTAACTTTTTTCCGGGCCGGGCCGGGCCGAACTTTTAAATCGGGCCGGGCCCGGGCTTGGAAATTTTGGCCTGTGCAGACCTCTATGGCGTAGTTCGATCGTGAACGTATGCATTTGATGTCAAGATCTCACTCCTACCTGCTCCTTTCATTGCATAATGAGCGGTTTCGTAACAGGTGTTCAGTGTTCAGCATAAAGCACAGTTTCAGTTCTCTCCTCTCTAATAATCTAATAGCTGACATGTGGCTTGTTTATCGCCGAGCCAAGTTTTAGCTATTTTTAGTTTACTTTCTGTGAATGAGTTGTGTCACAAGAACATTACTTTAACATCTTTTAATAACGCAGTAAAATCAATCAAGTTGTAATGGCTTCTTAACTAAATGTTCTTTCATCCGGAGTTTTACAGTAGAGTTTTATAAAGTCTTAACCCTTTCAGGGGCAGTGGTATGCTTATGAAACTACTTAATTTTAATTCTTAAATGCCACAATGGCACCAGAATTTTGCTAAAATCTTTTCCATTTAATATGTACGTGAAATATAGCCTTTTTCTTATTTATAAATAATTTCTTTTGTAAATTCCGATGCCAGTCATTTATTTCAACATTTTAGTACTGGAAATACTTTGCCCCTGAAAGGGTTAAATATGTTTTCTTAACGAGTTTCAGTGATCTACTTTTGAAACATGCTTTTACTTTAATCATTTATGATGTCACCTGGAGACCCGCCATTGCATCTTTATCATCGCTAATTTACGGCAAATGTTTTGGTACTTCTTATCATAAGGAAAGAAGTAATCTACGTGCCATTTACAAAGGACTTTATTTTGCAATATCAGCTGAATGTTTAGAGTTATTTGTGATGCCCAGGTTCCACATAAATAGAAACCAGAAGCTTTTTTTATTTTAAAAGATCGTCGCTTGTCTGTTAAGAATGTTTGATTAGTGCTGCTGCCTCTGGATATCAACCTAATTCACTTAACGTGGTCATGAAATCTCAAGGGGGGCTTTTTCTTGTAAAAGCATAGTTAAGTTACTTTTATTACTTTGTTTAAATATATTCCGATTGTTTTTTAGTTAGATATCATTTGCATTCAATTACTATTTAATATATATTCTGTTTTGTTAATAAATATAATTTGTTTTTAAACTTATGTGTTCTCATTTCATCACCACAAGGTTTATTCATTTATTTAATAGTTAAAGATTATCTTTCAGGTTTTTGCTTTTAGGTTAATTGTTACTGAACTCTGTTAAATTTAATAGTATTTTACTCTTCAATATATTTGGAACTACAGCTACGTTTTTACTGTATTTAATTTTACTCTGCTTATATATTTTATATAAGTGTAACTTATCTTTTTCACACCACAGTCATCAAAAACCACGAATCTCATCAAGCAGTTGCGAAAAAAAAGGGGAGGAGGAGAAAAAACCCCCACTAATTTCACCAATCGATCGAAAAAAATAAAATTGTGAATTTCGTCAATTACTCACCTTAAAAAAATCACAAATTTCGTTAATCAGTCGTGGAAAAAATGAGTGAATTTCAATTAATTGCTAAAAAATAGTGAATTTCTTCGGACATTCGTGACTTTAGTCAAGGAGTCATGATAATAAAACTTGAAAATCGGCAGTCAGTCATAAAAATTGTAATTTATTGTCTCCATAGGGATTAAAAAATATCTTTAATAAATCCTTAAAAAAATCCCCTTTCCAACAAAAGTTGCGACGAGGCTTATACAGTGTTCGATTTTTCTCTATCATCCTTGAAAATGCCAAAAATTATTAAATTTATTTTATTGAAACCTTAGCTTTCTTTTATTTTATTAAATTTATTTTATTAAAATCTTTATACTTTCTTCTATCTATAAAAGTATTGTAATCGAAAAATTTTTTCGACGGATTTACGCGTTTTAGGGGTCAGAGATTCCAAAAAATGTTTTTACAAAATGTCTGTGTGGATGCGCCGCCATTTCTCTGACTCTTTACTTTTATAGGTGAAGCTAGTTTTAAGTAACATTGAAAGTTAATTTACAAAAAAGAAGAGGAGGGGCCAATTCGGTGTTTTAGGCTTCCGCCAAAACGCTGGTTTAATAGTTGACTTGACACCCCTTGGTGGGTTGTAACATGGAGATAAGTATGACTAGCAATTTTCATCAAAAAACGAAAAGATTGGACGTATAACTTGTTTTAGATCGATGATTTACCAGAAGGGAGTAATACAGAAAATATTTGCATAAAAATTGCATCTCATCCCATATGAAACATGAATGTGCAAAAAGAATGGCTAAAAGCATTACTGTTAATGAAGGGCTCAGTGATAACACATTTATATGACAACTAAAGTTTTATTTCTTGATGAGAGATGATGAAATATTACATATAATAAAAAAAAAAATGTATACTGACTATTTGTCAGTAATATGGAAAACCAAAATGAAACATGCATAATAGTGTAACTTATTACAATTCAATTCAAACCAATCAGAGACGATAAAGATGTGAAATTACTATACGCTTTCTTCTGATTATAATGAGTGTCGAAGTTAGTTTCTCCCAGACAGTTTGAGAAGGGTGCTGCACACTGCCTGCCTTTTGGTTTAGAAAATAGCACCCTTCTTGCCCCATGTAAAAAGGATTAGCACCCTACTTGCCCCTCCAATAAAATAATTAGCACCCTTCTTGCCTCTAAAATAAAAGTGCCCTTTCTCCTTTCTGCATTAAAAAAGTTGCTTTTATATTAAAAATTGACTCAATGTTGTCCTAAACTTGGTGCAGTATTTTTAGACACATAGTACCTTTTTAGTCCCCCTTTAAAATATAAGTGGTCCCCTGAAGTCCCATTTTAAAATATAAATGGTCTCCCAAAGTCCCCTTTTTAAATAAAAATGGTCTCCTTTCCCCCTTTTGGAGAACCAAAATGTGTTGGGAACCCTGCATTGTGTTTTGAGTGAATTAGAAGATGGTATAAAATATGTTTTTCGCTGGAATTGCCATTCGAAATAAACAATTTTCTGCAGAATCTAATTTGAGAAGAAAAAAAAATGCGTGCCTAAAAGTAATACATCATTTCTTCTGTCATTTATATTTTTTTTCTATTGCTATTTTCTATTATTATTTGTATTTCTATTTTAAAAATTTTCCAGCCACAGATTTTTTTTTTTTGGCTAGCCGCCAGTCAGTCATTGATGTTCATTAAAATTTGATACATTTTGAAATATTTAAATTTAGTTTTAAATCATTTTAAAGAAATTCAATTTAAAATGTTTTCTAACACTATGAAAGTATTGGATTTTAAAGTCCTTGCAGCTGCCTATGGAAAACCGATTGGCGACAAGCTCTAGTCTGTGAAAAATAAAAATAAAAGCGTCTATGATGTCACAACAATGTTTTGCGTCTTTAAACTTTGAATTGTGTGCAAACAGTAAAAAAATTGTAGGGAGACTAGTACACAGTGGACCACTTTATCAGTTAATTTTTTTTTCTCTTTAAAGGACAAACCGATCTGCATGAAAATATTTTTGAATATTCCTTAAACCTTTATACATTCATCCAAATTTTCTCATAACATAGTTTTCAATACATTAAAAAAAAAGAAAAAAAAAAAAAAAATATATATATATATATATATATATATATGCACCTGTAAAGTGGACCAGTATGCCCCACTTCTGGAGCACAGTGGACCGCTATTAGGTATTACCTGAAATACAATATAAATCAATTTTTATTAATCTAATTCTTTTTTATTTTCTCTTTACCTGCAAAATGACATAGTAATATAAATTTACAAGTAACATTTTGAAACAAAAACAAAAAAAGAATTTATTATATTTTGAAAATAATAACAGTTTAATACAGGAACAATTGCAATTTAGTTGAAGTTGTTACTTAAGTACAAAAAAATCAGCGCATATTAAAATTTGCAAATTAAATTCCAAAATACTCATGAGTAAGATTGAGCCTGGAATTTTCCTGAAATACTTTTGGGTCTGGGAGAAATATTATGAAATCATTGACAGTGACATCAACAATAGATTCATCTACAGTTCCGAGAAAAATAAACTGATTTCCATTCAATTTGCATCTCATGAATCTTACTTCAATAGAATCATCACCAATTAGACTACAGTTATATTTATCGAAGGCAGTAAATACAAAACAAAATATTTCTTACTATGTTAAATAAATTGTTATTTTTCTTTGTTTACTTTATTTTACAGTTAAATAACTACTTTTAAACAATATTTATTTATTGTAAATACACAATTATTAAATATTTTGAACATTCTGCATCACAGGAGCAGAGTGGATTGTGGACCACTGTGCCCTATGTTGAAGTTCAATAAATAATCATATTAATATTGTTTATAGATTTCTTTTAAGCACATTAACTTTAAAGTTAAATAAAAACAAGTATCTTAGCTTTGCAAAAAAGCTGTTCTATCGGATTTATCTACCACCTTTAATTACTAAAAAAATTAAAATATGATTATGAAAAATTTTACTTTTAGAAGCTCAAAACAACCAATCAAGATAAAATAGTTCAATCTGAGCTAAACATATTTTCTGAAGGCTATAAATAATCAGTCCAGTGCTGTTGTCTATTAGGATAGAAGAAAAGCTTTAAAAAAATCTAAATAAATAAAATATTAGTGGATGGTCCACTGTGCCCATAGATCCAGTGTGTACTGGTCTATTGTGTACTGGTCCCCTACATAAAATTGGGAAATATTTATAAATTTTCAATATTTAAAAAAAAAAAAAATTTTTTTTAGTTTAAAATTTTTTTCTGCAAAGTTTCGAATTTTGCATAAAATTTTCCGCGCACGGCGTGCACGCGTACGTCTATATTATACAACTCTGCATATAGCATTATAAGAGCGTCTTAATTTTTTCCCAGTGTTAAAATTGTATTTTCATTTTATTGTCTTTTAGCTAGATGACTTTTCTATGATTTAAAATCTCGCTTAATAAATATTATAGATATATCTGCATATATGTGTGCTCAAGCATATAAATCAGGCTTATGTAATTTTCTTTATAAATTTTTTATTATAGTTTAGGAATAGAGTCCAGCATATTTTGGAGATTAAGGATGAGAAGTGTCTGTCGCTGTATAGAAAATTAATTCGAGATCTTGAAAACTACAGTGAAAAAATTTTTATTTTACAAGCATCTCTTGAAGAAGTTACTGAAGAAGAGACAGATAGCAGTGAGGTAAGAACATATTATACCATGCTGCCCCAAATCTATATAGCTTGTCACTAAAAGTTTGTGAATTTTAGAATTTTTCTAAATCTAGATAATTTACTTTTTAGATAACTTTAACATATTAAAAATGACGTCTATGAAATATAAAGAAACTTTCCTTCCCTTTTATTAAATAGAAAAAAAAAAAAGTTCAGTCCACAGAATAAGAAAGTCCCTCCGGCCTGTACCGGGAGGAAAAGGTAGCTTTTTATAGTACATGTTTTTAAAAATTCAACTCATTTTACTCAAACACCCTAATCTAAAATACTTGGAACCTGGTTTGATTGTAGAAGATTCAATCCCGGTTTTTGTTAATACTGAATTTGAATGAGAATATCAGCATGAGAGTTGCAGCATAATAAAAATCAGATTGTTTCAAAATGTTAGCCACCCTAGAATTTCAAACAGTCATATCTCAGCCATTTTTTAAGATAAAGCCAAAACAAAAAATGTTCCGGAATCCTTGTATCACGATCTAACACTTAACGGAAACAATTTTATCAATTTATAATTTTTTGTACATCTTTTTGAATTTAAAAAAAAAATTTAAATTTTAAACTGGCTGCCATTTTGAAAGAAGATGGCGCATGAAGCTGGCCAATGAACTCTGTCGAGACCTTGGTAATTTTGTACACACGATCAGTCACATTCATATCAGTTCATAAATAAGAGAGTTACAGCATAACAAAAACCAGATTGTTTCAAAATGTCAGCCACACTAGAAATTCAAACTGCCATATCTCAGCTATTTTTTAAGATATAGCCAAAACAAAAAATGTTCCATACTCCTCGTATCATGTTCTAACACTTAACGGAAACAATTTTATCAATTTATAATTTTTTGTACATCTTTTTGAATTTTTAAAAAAATTTAAATTTTAAACTGGCTGCCATTTTGAAACAAGATGGCGGATGAAACTGGCCAACGAACTCGGTCGAGACTTTAGTATGTCCTATACACATGCTCAGTCACATCCAAATCTGTGCATAAATAAGAGAGTTACAGCATGACAAATGTCAGATATATATATCATATACATGTATATATAAATCAACATTTGAACGGAGCAGGGCTTAACAAATGCGGTCGCCAGGTCACCATTGGCTACCAAGTTTTTTGATATGGTGACCCAAATGATTTGATCTTTCAGGATGATTTCTGTAAAAAAATTGACATAAGAAATTAGCACAAACAGCATTTTTTCTCTCCTTCACCCCTACTCGTGTGCGGTAAGCAGTGATCTTCCTCTTCTCTCGTAAATTTAAAAGGCATTTTCCAACTCATGCACAGAAAACACCATTCTTTTTAGCTATAGCCAGCTAGTATTTATTACGAGATTAGAATGTGTGTGTGGGTGGGTGGGTGGGTGGGTGGGTGGGGGGGGAGAGGATATTTCAATAAAACAATAAGAAATAGTGTCAATCCAGTCTCTGTGGCATCTAAAATGGATGCAATACAAAAAAATTCTCGAGTTTTTTGTTGTTTGTTTCAAATCTGACTTTTGTGGTTATATAAGTTGTCAACATAATATAAGTGATTATAAGTTTTATAAGTTTCATTAGAAAATATAGTGTATATTATCTTTCTAAATAATGTATTATTTTAAACTGTGGGGGGGCTATGCAGGTAAGCATACCTGTAAAAAGAATTTAGCCCTAAAATATCGCCACAGCTTAATGTAGTTGCATGTAAAAGTTGTGTGAAGAATCTCCAGACTAATGTAGGTTAATCACTTCTTTATTAACCTAATAAACATAAGATTAAGAATTTTATAGAAATAAAATTATCGTACTTTTGCACTGATAAAGAAATACATGAAACCATCATGTCTAGGTTGCATAGAGAGCTCTGTCCTCTACGATGAAAGTCCCAGTTTAAATATAAGTTCATTCGACTGTTGTCATTCACAAAAGAATTTAATGAGTCCAGTCCTGTTGAGAGATCTTGCATCTTATCAACCTGTCTGATTCTGTCATCAGGAAGATTCGCATCGAAAAGCATAACCATTGAAGTGGGGTGTTGAGAACTCGAAAGTCCATTTAGAGTGCTTTTATTTCTCAGCTCCAGGTAGGACGAACTGGTGAAAATTGTCCACAGTCGAAGCAGCTAGAGTGACTGCATGAATGGGTTTGCCACTGGAGTAACTTAGACTCATAAGATTGTCCACAGCAGCAACAGCTAGAGAACCCTGCACAGATGAGTCGCCACAAAACTATGTAACTGGGTCATTCCACGTGAAATCAACCAAAAATTTTCAATATTCAACCTGACCATTTGAGATTTTAATGAAACCTTCAGGAATCATTCTCCCTGATGATACAAATGAGAATATACTTTTATAACTTTTTTTATCTCGGTAAATTTTTATACAATTTTTTTAATTTCAAAAAATCATCATTTTTTGGCTTGCATAAATGTTTTCAATTTTTAATTTCTCATGTACTATCAGGCATAGAGAGTTGTTTGAGCTCTCATTTTAAAGAGAATTTCATAAGGTTTGATTTGATATGCAAGTTGACTATGCTTGATTTAAGAAAAGTTAATTTAATTTAAAAAAAAAAATTAAATAGTATTTTTTAAAAATTTTGAAAAAAATATATGTTTTTTGTAATATTATAATCTTTAAATTCTGAAAATTTTAGAGTGGGATTTCAATGGGATCAACAGTTATAAAAAAATGTTTAAAATGAATAAAACAATGCTATTTTTAGCACAATCATCAAGTCGGCGAGGTGCCAACTTTAAATACCAGCCCCAACTGGTGTTTAACATTAGTTTTTTTAACATAACTGCTGATCCCATTGAGATCCCACTCTAAAACTTTCAGAATTTAAAGTTTATAATATTACAAAAAACATATATATATTTTTTTCAAAAAAAAAAAAAAACACTATTTAAAATTTTTTTTAATTTTTAAATTAAATTAAATTTACCCTTTTTTAACAAAGCATAGTCAACTTGCATATCAAATTAGACCTTATGAAGTTCTCTTTAAAATGTTAAAATGAGGGGTCAAACAACTCTCTACGCCTGATAGAACTTGAGAAATTCAAAATTGAAAACATTTATACAAGCCAAAAAGTGATGATTTTTCAAAATTAAAAAAAAAATAATCGTATGAAAATTTACTGATATAAAAAAATAATAAAAGTAAATTCTCATTTATATTATCAGGGAGAATGATTCCTGTATGTTTTATCAAAATCTAAACTGGTCAAGTTTAGTCACTGGTTGATTTGACATGACTCAACTAATAATTCTAAAGTATGCTTGTTATTATTTTTTCTCAATTAATTCATAAAAAACTCTTGTTTTTTTAAAAATCAATGATGGGGAAGAGGATGGATGGAGGGTAAATGTTTTTTTATTGGCGACTAGTATTTTTTCCCGACTACCAGATTTTATGAAATTTGTAAAGCCCTGGAACGGAGGGTGGTTTTTAGTGTCTGGGGTCATGATCGGTGAAAATATGTCAAAACGTTTTGGAACTGCTTTCCTCCAAATGGCTGCAATAGGTAGCTTTTAGTAATGAAAGCCACCTATAGGCTTGCATGAAGCATGCAAACAACATCTTTATTTTAAATACTTTATTTTTCTTATATCTCTTATCATTTGTGCCCAATCTTAGCTACAGTTAATTAAAAAAAAAAAAAAAAAAAAAAATCTGTCTTTTTTCTCCCTGCCCTCTTCCTCCCCAAAAAAGGAAACACAAAAATTACATTTACAGAAGAAAAATAAATGAAATTTAGATTGTATGTTTTTATTCATAAAAATATGAATTCCCAAAATTATTTTTGGTACTTGTCTATTATCCCGTCGATCATTTTCTATAAGAAAAAAAAAAAACACTCACCAAACATTAAGATTTAGTGCCAAAAATGCATAATTGTTACCTCACATTCACTTGACATCACATTCGATACACATTCACAATTTTAGGCCAATAACCATGGTTAAATGCTTGTCCATGCATCCTGAATACAGAAGATTGTCGGAAGGTATCCTGCCAAAAATTTTTAAAAAATGATTGATTGTTTTGCTTTATAAAAGGACTTATCAATTTCTACAGTCTTTTTAGGCCCTCCAATTTTTCCAGAATCTCTTTCTAGAAGGTTAGACGTCCAAACTTTTTGGTTCCAATCAATCACAGTATTTTTGCTGAAATTCAACCTTTTTGTGCTCATTTGATTGATGTCAATTCATCCATAATAAATCCAGCCATAAATAATCTCTAATGCAGTTATAAATGATTTTGAAACCACTGAATTATGTTCCTTTTTTAGGGTTTCGTTCATCTCATGAAACCCTATTTGTTCTGCTTCTCTGTCTGTCTGTCACAAAGCCAGTTTTCAGAAACTGTATAACTTACAGACTTGAAATTTTGTGTACTTACAGCTGAATGCCTACTGCCGCGCTGAAAATCATAAAATTTTGGAAAAAATCGTATTGCAGTCGAACCTTGTTAACGTGAACACTCAAGGGGAAACTTTTTTTGTTCATGTTAAAAGTAGATCGTGTTATCCAAACTTAAATACATTACATACAACTGGACGGGCCAATCAGAAACAGTTCGTGCTAAAAGTAATTCGCATTAAGCGTGTTCGTGTTAACGAGATTTGACTGTATTTTAATATATAGAGATAAAAAACCAAAATTCTAACAGCCTTTACCTATTAAATTTAAACATTTTTCGTTATGAAAGTTGCTAACAATTAAAAATCCACAATAAAATTCTTTCTACAATAATTAATTTTCTATTGGAAGATTTCCACGTTGAAAAATGAAAATGAAATAAAAAGTTTCACCAATTTAAAGAAAAGATTAATATCACATCATATTGATAATAAAATGGAAATTTTCAAACATTTCTCAATAATACAAGGAGTATGAGTATGTGAAAGTACAGAAAGCAGGTTAATATGACGTCATTAGAAAATTAAAAAGAAAATTAATCTTACGTCATATTGGAAATTTAACGGACTTTTTCAAATGTTTGAGAATAATACAAAGAGAGTATCAATATGAGTAATAGAGAAAGCAAGTAGATATGACGTCAGCAAGTGATTATAACATCATATGAGTTTGAGGAACGTATTGAATTAGGATAAAAACCCGATTATGGATTTTTTGGCATATTTTAACATTTTGAAGGTCTTTATACAACATGTTTAATTTTGAAATTGATTTTTTTTTAATATTGCATTTAATCTACATGACAGATATTATTATGGCAGAGTATAATAGCGGGCGGTTCAGATTTTCGAAAAAACGAGAAAAATAGACCAGTACATTTTTAATTTATAAAAAACATGACTTTTTTTTTTAGAAAATGAAATTTATTTGGATTTATTAAAGAAACAATAAAATGTTTTGAAAGGAATATTAAACGAAACTCTATGTGCGATCATCGCTCACACTTACCCACTTGTTTTGTTAATAGATTTTCACTTATCACAGTTTTTAATATTACATTGCCATTGTTTATCCGTTTGCAGATAGTCTCATTTGCTCACCTGCAAGAAAAATGACACAACTCAAAAATACTACATTTCACAGGTAAGGCAAAAGGAGATTCACATGTTTTTACTCTAACATAACATTATAGCACTTAGATCTGCATGCAGCTGTAAAAGTATGCATAAAAGCATAAAAACCTTAAGAATGAAGATTTAGAAAATATTTGGAGGATTGAGTAAATTTATCATCCACAATTTGCCCCCTTCTGTAGTGGCAAATGGACATATAGTTTATCATCTTGCAGTTTTCTGGACAACTACACTTATGAGATTTTTTTAGAGCTAAATGAGACATAGGGCAATAAAACGCAAAATGAATGTTTTGGAGTTGTGTCACTTTTCTTGCAGGTGAGCGATATCATGCCCATTAATGCACACTTTTTTGGATGGTATAATCCCATAATCTTGAAAATAGTTTGTCGCATTAAATTCTGTAGATGTGGAAGATCCCAGATCTTATATAATTTTTTTTCAAAATACAAGAGAAAACTGAGGAATAGCAGTTAACTTATATCCTACATTAAAGAAATTAAATTGGCTTATCCACAAAATAAATAAAAATGGAATATGTACAATGCTTGTTTTGCTAGCAGTGCATTTTAAATCAAACGTGACATCGTGCTTTCGTATTATTTGTATTAAATCTCATTGTTTGGTGACAGTTTTTTTTTATTGTATAGATAGTGGTCAATGGAATAATGAACAAGTACCTTATTTTCAAAATAATCTTAAAATTTGTGTGTAACTGGAATGTGTGAAGACTTAAAAATGTGAAGATTTGAAATAAAAAAATCCCAGTCTAAAAGATTGGCTCCTGTCTGTAAAATTTACTTGGAAGGTGTTTAAAAAAATTAGATAGAAATCTCTCTATTTCGGCCTAAATTTCAGGCGTTGTTATGATTAAGAAGAATTGAAAGAGATAGAAAAAAATAATTTGATTGATTATAGAAAAAATTTTCTTGCAATTTTATAAAATTCGACTAAATTCTTACCACTAACAAAATACAGATTTGGTCTTTTATACAAGTACCATTTATATGTTTAATAATAGAATTAGCTTATTTAAATTTATTTCAGTGTAAAATTAAATACTTATAAGTATTTTCTTTTTAAGGATGAATCTTCTCAGAATGCTGCAAAGGATCTACAGCAACGAACTTCGTCAACAGAAGATAATATAAATTCAGAGAACTCTGCTGAGCAAAATGTTCATCAAACATATCCCAAAGAGATATTAAATTCCTTAGAAAATTTAAATATCGCAGACTCCCGTAAAGAATGTTCAGCCATTAAAGGAAGTCTTGAGGAAAATTCAAATTTACCATCCTATGCAGAAGAAGATAATTTATGTAGGTATTTTGATGAAAATTTAAAAGTTAAGTCTTGTAGTGAAAATGTTGTTGAGGATGATGTAGAAACAGAAGATGATTTTTACTCTCTTCATAGTGATAACAATGTACTACTTAATATAAACAATGCATCCATTGACACTTCATTCCAAATATATGATAATCAAAGTATTTCAGCTAGTGACTATGCATCAAATGACTATGTTTCAACATCACAAACTTCTTGCTACCGTTCCATTTCTTCAAGCATCGGTGATTCATCATCATTTCCCAAAGACCCGAAGTCATTTCATTCTTTTAAGACTTATTCTCTTGAAACTGATCATGGATGTTCTACTGAAACATCTGAGATTACACTAAAAATACATGACAGAGAATTTGAAATGTCATCTAGTTTTTCTGGAACATTATCTCATATAATTGACCCGAGTGACTTCTGGATACAGATAGAAGATTCTCGTGGTTCTGAGCTTAGATTTCCTAAGTAAGTTTTATGGAATTTAAATCAAAATTTTATTTTGGGAAATGTATTTTTAATTATTTTGAAAATGCACTACACTAATTGTTATATTCCTAATAATTATTTTTAACGCTTAACATAGTTTCTATAATCATGACACTAAAATTTTTTTTAAAAAGTGTATTCCTGTTGTTTTGTTTCATTTTAACCCTTAGGCCATTACAAACGTTCTCAGTGCGTCTATCTGAGTCTATACCTCAATATTACGAACGTGCTGTATGCTTTTATCTGAATTTTTCAATGTTTTGAAGTGTTACAAATGCATTTACCTTGTTCTAAAGTGATTGTTTCTTTCATCGATATATGGCAGCACTAAATGGCATTAGAGTACAATTTTTCTCGATAAGAAGTAGAATTTTAGGTGATTGTTTTGAGAATACTTGCAGTATATAAAATGCCGTCTGTTTCAGGTCTTCGAAATCTAAAAGAAAGGTCTATTCAAACTGACCCTTAAATGATTCAGAAAGCGATTATTCTGATTTATTTGATGAAAAAAGTGTTGATAGTTTTAGCAATGCATCTTTTTCCATTCTAAATTCAGAGAGTGGCAATGACTCAAATGATTTGGATGATGCAAGACAATGGATAAAATGTTGAGTTTTTAATATCAGCTAAGTGACTATATAAGAATAAAATAGTTTATTTACAAAAGAAGAACATCTAGGTAAAATACTGCAGAACATCTTAACCGAAAAACACCGGCACAGCAACCACACATCATTTTTTACTTTTTACCAAGTGACAACAGAACATAACGTTGCCAAACTGGCAAGACAAACTTGGTGTTGCCACAGACGTTAATAATTATTTCCCAACACACTCCCTTAATTATTAATTCAATTAAAAACACTCCCTTAAAGTCATACACATTTACAGATATAAAGTATTACATTCAAATCAAAAGAAATTTTTTTCTTCTTATACATGCAAAATAATCAAATCAATTTAAGTAGAGTACAATAACATATATATATATACAAACCTAATAAATTTTAAATTCAAACAAACATATTACATTACCAATTTAGCTTTAAATTTTTCAAACTTGTTTAGTCCCAGTGCCTTAGTAAATACATCAGCAATTTGAATATCGGTTGGGCAATATTTTATATTAATTAAACCCTCATCCACTTTCTCTTTTATAAAGTAAAATCGTACATCTATATGTTTACTTCTTTTACTTACAACCCCATTTTTAATTATATTTATAGCACTCTGATTATCTATATTTAAAGTTATAGAAATTTTATCATTTGTAATTTCCTCAATTAAAGTTTTGAGATAAATTAGTTCTTTACAACATTCAGCCGCTGCAATATACTCTGCTTCAGTACTTGATGTAGCCACTATAGGCTGTTTTCTCGAGCTCCAACTTACTGGACCTCCACAAAAGTATATTACATATCCAGAGCTACTTCTACGAGTGTCAGGATCACCAGCATAGTCTGCATCACAATAGGCAATTAATTCTGTGCTGCTGCCACTTGTTGTATACACTACACCCAAGTCTTTGTTTCCCTTTAAATATCTTAAAGTTCTTTTGAGATTAGAAATATCACAGACAGATGGATTTTCTACATGGCAACTTCCATAAGCAACAGCGAAGGACAAATCAGGTCTTGTTCTACATGATAAATAAAGAAGACTACCAATAGCTTCTCGATAAGGGAACTCACTTTCTTTATCTTGAACACAGTTCACTGTTCCATTTTGTAACAGAGGTGTACCTGTTGCCTTTGCATCTAACATTCGAAATCTCTCTAACATTTGTTTTGAATATGGTTCCTGATGGATTTTTAGTGTGTCGTTATTTAGTTCTAAATTCATACCCAGAAATGAATGTGGTTCTTCATAAGTTACATCAAATTCCTTTTTTAATTTCTCAAGAAAATCAATCAATCTTGTATGATCACATCCAATTAAAATTCAGTCATCTACATAAATAGCTAATATTATGCCCTTGTCTTCAGTTATGAAAATGCACTTTTCACATTTAATTTGTACAAAACCACTTTCCCTCAAAAAATCTGTTAATCTTTTGTTCCATTCTACAGGTGCTTGTTTTAAACCATACAATGATTTTTGAAGTTTACACACCTTAGACCTGTCATCATATCCTTCTGGCATACGCATGCAAATCTCTTCGTCCAATTTCCCATACAAAAAAACTGTTTTTATGTCAAATTTCATCATTTTATATTGTTTCTTCAATGCCAGTCCAAAAATAGTTCTCAATGGAATAATGTTTACTACTGGACTATAAGTTTCTTCATAATCAAGACCATATTTTTGTTCACAACCTTTCACAACCAAACGGGCTTTGTACTTGCCACTATCTTTAATTTTAAATATCCATTTGTTACTTAATATCCTCTTAGTTTTTACCGCATTTCTGTCAACCACTTGCCAAGTTTAATTTTTTTCTAAGGATTTCTTTTCATCCTCTATAGCTTCTTTCCACAATTCTTTATCATCTCCATTAATGGCCTCTTCATATGTCAGCAAAGCATAATCACGAAGGTAAACAGGAGGTTTCTTTATTCTTTTTCCTCCTCCAAATTCTTCAATGTTTTGATCATCTGATATAGTTTGTCTTATGTTGTCAGGATTTTCCTCATCTTCACGACAGTCATCTTGAAAATCAAAGTAGTTGAATGGTGCGATCAAATCATTCAGTTTATCAACTTTGGGTTCAATGAATATCACATCCCTTGAAGTCTGTATTTTCTTAGTTCTTGGATCCCATAATCTGTAGCCATTTTCAGCATATTCAACAAAGATGAGCCTATTACTTCGACTATCCAATTTCTTCAGCCGACCAAGTATTTTAGCATAAGCTACACTACCAAATATTTGTAATCTTGACAAATCTGGTTTCTTTTGGAACCACATTTCAGCGGGAGTAACACTTATAGACTCTGTTGGGCTTCTGTTAACGAGATAGGCTGCAGTTCGCAATGCTTCACCCCACATTTCTTTCTCGACTCCTGAATCAAAAATTAGAGCTCTGACTTTTTCAAAGAGTGTTCAATTCAGTCGCTCCGCTTTTCCATTAAGCTGTGGTGTATGTGGAATGTTATTATCCAAAACAATCCCTTTATATTTGCACCAGTTAACTAGCTTATGAGAAACATATGCTCCTCTATTGTCACAGCATAATTTAGAGACACGAAGTGACAACTTAGCTTCGACTTCTTCAATATATTGTTTAAGAACATCTGCAACTTCAAATTTGTTCTCTAATAGAAAGACCATGACAAAATGAGTATAATCATCCAAACATGTTAAGAAATACCTTTTTCTGTCCCATGTACTCACTTCTATTGGGCCACAAATATCAGTATGGATCAGCTCTAATGGTCTAGTTGCTCTTGTTCTTTGCTATTCAAATGGAAATCTAGTCTGTTTGGCTTTAAGACAAATATCACACGGATCTTCTATCATTTTAATCTCGTCATCTTTTAGATCTATGCCATTTGAATTTTTCAATAATATTTTTATATATTTACTACTCAAGTGTCTAAGTTTTCGATGCCACAAAGTTGGATTTTTCTGCTCACAAATCAAAGCCTCATTTTGTTGATTTAAATCTATTTCGTACAGTCCTTTATTGTTTTTATATCCCTCCAAAACAATTTCTCCATCTTTTGAAATTTCTACTTTATCTTCAATAAATTTTATTTACCTCTCCATTATTTTCTGTAATTGCATTAACAGATAATAGGTTTTTATTCAGCTGTGGAACATAGAGTACATTTTGTAATGTGCAACATTACAAAATGTGTGTGTGGTTTCTATTGTACCAAAACACTCAGCTTTCATTACTTCAGATTTCTTTGCTAAACCAATTTCAGTAGAAATCTTCACAAGATTTTTCAGCATTATTTTATTATTTACCATATGGGAAGACGATCCTGAATCTACCACAAATTTATTAACTAAACACATATCTCTAGATTCTTGAGCAAGAAAGGAAACTGCTGGTTTTCCATTTTTACGAAAATAAGTCTTTTTCAGAATGATTATCTTTCTTACAAATGCTGCACCTAGGAGGGTTATTTTTACCTTTATTACAATCTCTAGCCAAATGAAATTTGCTGTCACATTTAAAACATCTCTGATCTTTAACACTTTTTATTGGGTTTTTACTTTTGCCACATGATCTTGCCAAATGATCAGAACTGTTACACCTGAAACATCTTTTTTCCAATATTTTGAAAGCAACTGGCTCTTCATTCCTTTTTACATTTTTTATACATGACTCTTCGTTCAATAATCTTGCTGTTAAATTCTCCAAGGTTTTTTCTTCTGTGTTAGTAGAGTCCCAAGCACTTC
Organism: Maratus michaelseni; assembly: GCA_963931845.1. Classification (NCBI taxonomy): domain Eukaryota; kingdom Metazoa; phylum Arthropoda; class Arachnida; order Araneae; family Salticidae; genus Maratus; species Maratus michaelseni. The sequence continues at coordinate 260,581,181 of OZ007587.1, forward strand.
TTAAATTCTTATACTGTTCTGGAAGTGTGGATAAAATTTTAGATATAACCATTTCATTATCAATTTGTTTATTAAGGGCCTTCAGTTTAAAAGCAACGTTTTCTAATCTGCTTATATGTGTAGCGATATCGGTTTCTGCACTAAAACTGTAGTTAAAAAAATCTTGTAATAAAGTACACTTTTGTTGTTCTGTATCTCTTTCAAAAATACTGCATAATTTCTGGTACATGCCATGTGAATTTTTGCAATTCAAAATATGCATCATTACGTTATCTATAGTTGTTACAATTATCTGTTGAGCTTTAGCGTCTTTCTTTTCCCACAACTTAACATCTGCCGGTTGGCCTTCTTTTTTTTCAATTCCATTTACAACATCCAGCAAAGAATTTGATTTTAATATTATGCTTACTTGAAAATTCCAGAGAGCGAATGAACTTGAGTCACGAAGCCTTTCAACGTGAGAAACATCTTCATACATATTAGTCATTTTGTTTTCTTTTTTAGCGATTCGAATTTTACAACAGAACCTTCGTTTTTACGTTACTTCTATTTGTTATTAGTCACTAGCCCGATTCACAACCGCACTCGGCTACTATGTTGAGTTTTTAATATCAGCTAAGTGACTATATAAGAATAAAATAGTTTATTTACAAAAGAACATCTAGGTAAAAATACTACAGAACATCTTAATCGAAAAACACCGGCACAGCAAGCACACATCATTTTTACTTTTTACCAAGTGACAACAGAACATAACGTTGCCAAACTGGCAAGACAAACTTGGTGTTGCCACAGACGTTAATAATTATTTCCCAACATAAAATTGTCTTCTGTTACAGAGAATATCTCAGCCGTTCCATCATGATTTCACAATAGGTATATTATCAAATAACCACTTAAATATATTGAATTTGCATTTTTGAACATTTCCTTCAAAATGAGCTTCCATAAAAAACCAAATACTGGGGAAGAGCCGAAAGACTGAAAGTCAATGGCATAAGGGTTAACTATGACCAATTTATATTTTCAAGTAAATTATGGTCCTGTATCTACACTTAATGCATGCATAATACCATTTTCATATTATTTCTACATCTTTCTCATAGTTTTATATGAAATACTATAGACTCTCTTGTTTCTTGTTAAGTTTACAGGAATTTTTCCTATTTTAATTTCTTTATTTGCTATTGTATATAATTTTTCTTTCTTTTATCTATGCAAGAAGAAAGTATTGTATTCATGAAAAATTTTGACTTCCAGTTTTCGAAGGATCTATATATTTTAAAAAGTCCTGAACATAATTTGACTGTTTTTAGAATATCTCTGTGTGTCTGTCTGTGACACAAATTTTATGGGCACTCTTAACTCATGAACTCATGTTATAGAATAGGATAAAATTTCATATGAAGTTCTATTCTTATGTGAATGGGTGCTAATTAGTTTTTTGGGCAAAATACCCCAAGAGGGAATGATACAAATCACTGATTTGTTCAATTTATGTGATGCTTACAGGGGCTGATGCAGGATTTTTCCCTTGGGAACCATTTTGTGAAAAGTAAAAACTTTTTGTGAAATTTATTATATTTTGTGAAAAATAACATTTTGTAATGAAAGGTGAAATCTTGTTACTCAAATTCAAACTAAGCATTTATTAATAACTTTAAGTTCTTCTGCTAAAGTCTTCCTTTCTGACGAACTTGTTTTTTTGCAAATTACACATTTTAAAACCTAACAAAATAAAAATAATTAATGAAGAGTGTTTTTATGGAATGGCATTTTGTGAAGGTGTCATTTTTATTAAAAATAATTTTGTAAAGAGGCCTGTTTTATTAAAAGGAATCTTGTGAAGGGGCCTGTTTTATTAAAAGGAATCTTGTGAAGGGACCCTAAATAGGCCTCTAATTTTGCCTAGATCGATCCCTGGCTATTCAGTTTATGTGTGCAGAATTCAACAAACATCAAATTTTGAATCCCCATGATAGGGAATATAGATTATGATTGAATTTTTTGTTGTGGTCATCTAAGATGGTTGCCGAAATTTGATATTTGTTCAAAGTATAGAAGAAAGTTTTGTGATAGCCACAGCATACTAGTTTGTGATTAAATCAAACAAAGCTATAGTTTAAGAAACAAAGTATACAATTCAATGCAGATTTTAGTATCATCATGATTTTTAAGCAGAAAATCTAATTTCAAAATATTTATCCATATATATATATATACCAAAATATTTATCCCATATGATCGTATGGGAGGAAATCATTGTTTTGCGATACTCTGCCTCTAAGCTTTATGTATTTTGTATTCATGGGCAAACCATTGGATTCAGTGTAACAGAACAGGATTATGTAACTCAGTGATTGTATGTTATACAAGCATATTTGCATATACATATTTAAAAAAAAATCTATAAATTTAATTAATTTTAGATCTGAATATGGCCAACTTGGCAGCTTATCTTCCATCAAGAAAGGTACATGTTGTTTGGCTCCTTTTAAGTCAACTCCTTTCTATTTTCGAGCAAAGTCATTTTCAGATGCAAAATCTGGTAAGTTAAAATTTTTCTTAAGTTCTAGTTTATTTAATTGTTAAGTAACAAATGTAACAGCTTATTCATTTACAAAAAAGTCTAAAAATTCTTATTTTCTTTGTAATAAAGGGCAAAATTAACACTAGCCACTGGTTACAGGGCCACTAAATGAAAAAAATGGCTATTACAAAATCTATCAGCAGCCACCTTAACGACTACTTTCCTACAAGGAAAGAGTAACATTTTTTTGCATTTCATCAAGGGTTTTGCTTTAGCTGGTTGAAATTTTATTTAGGCTATTTAATTTTAGATTAATACTAATTGAAATTTTAACAAAAGTTTACAGTTTAGAACTTTTAAATAAAAAAGTGGCCACTAGTTTAAAGTAACTGACCACTTATAAAACTGCTACCACTGGCCACTGTTGGAATTTCCCAGTTTTGGCCTATACAGTAAACCCTCGATTTAACGGACTTCGGATTCGACGGACTAATTCTTAGAAAATAAAAATAATTAAAAATTAAATAAAAATTAAAGTAAAGTAAAAAAAGGGGAAAGAAAAATAAAAGCCGAAAGCGCACGCTTTGATTCTCACTTCAGCGTGGTTTTCGTTCTTGTTAGGAAATATAACAGTCCCTGGTATATTTAATATCTTATCACCATGCTTATTCCTTTACCTCTCATGCATTCCATAAGTATCATTCATAAAATATAATATAATAGCTTTTCATAAAATATAATACTTTAAACAAGCTAAAGATAATTACTTTTAATTAACTTACCTTTAATTGCTCTTAATAAATAAACTAGATAAATATCTTTAAGTATCTTTGTGTTATTATGCAGTATATGAACATTTTTGATAAGTGTTAGACCTGTAAGGAAGATATTGAAGATGATGGACTGGATTGGATGTGGTAACTGTTTCATATTTTTGTTATGTGTGTTTTAAATTAATGTACTGTGTCTATATATATTTTTCTTATGTGTGTAGCATTCTGGAACTCATCGTATTTTTAAATTTCTCCAGCTTTCTTTCATCATTCAGGTTTTTGGTATATTTTCGTGTTAGGTGAAACTTTAAATTGGAAATTTTTAAAATTTGGTTGCTGTTTGGGGTTTCATGGATGTATGTAGAGTTTGTTTTAGCCATTGGGGATCTTTGGTATTAGATTGCAATTCTTTATGATTGTATGTGGTTTCTTTTGGCAAAGCTTTTTATGCATGGATGATAAGAGGGGGGGCTTCTGTTAGGAAATATAACAGTCCCTGGTATATTTAATATCTTATCACCATGCTTATTCCTTTACCTCTCATGCATTCCATAAGTATCATTCATAAAATATAATATAATAGCTTTTCATAAAATATAATACTTTAAACAAGCTAAAGATAATTACTTTTAATTAACTTACCTTTAATTGCTCTTAATAAATAAACTAGATAAATATCTTTAAGTATCTTTGTTAAATGTCTTTTAATAAACGTGCCTTTAAATTTTTGTTTTATATTTTCAATATTTAAAAGCTCTCTTATTTAATATATCAATCTTTAACTCACGGCGTTTCCAGCTATCTTCGTATCGACACATCGGCCACGTTTCCTTTGTTTTTCTGAGTGGTTCTTACGAACGCTCCTAGATGGCAGTGCGATTCAATGCAGCCGCGTTTCATTCTTTGCCTCGCGTCGATGTTCTCAATTTGCATACGACATTCGAGAAGCTGATGGAAGAGACGATCAGACATGCGTGGATGATATTTTGGTAGAATGTCGTGAGGATAAATAGATCTGTCTACCGGCATTATTTCCTTGCATTTATTGTCTGTTGGTTGTTTTACTTTCGTGAGACGTCGAGGAATATGAATGAAACCTTGATTGTTTTTCCTTAGAGTTGTGTAATAGATAAAAGTCTTAAATTAAGTTTAGTTTCTGAACGTTGTTTTGGTATTAGTTGTGAAAGAAGATAATTTAATGTGATATCGTGTTTTACTTGTGTGATTATTCTGGAACTGGGGTTTTCCCTTTTCAACGATGTCGATATATTAGGCATGGTGATTTCTTCGTATGAGCTGAGATAATATACGCAAGATTAACCTAACTGGATGAGATCGTCATCAAAGTGTTCGACTCCATACTAAAGTGTCTGGAGATTACGTGTTTATGGTTCCAGATGATTAATGCAAATGCATGCGGTTCAGTGGTTAATGTTCTCATCTATTTACTTTGAGTTCCAGATCCAGAACATTAGTTTAAAGACGTTTTTGGTTATAAATATTTTGCTTAATTTCTGTGCACGTCATAATGTCTGACAATTGTTTATTTGGATAATTCTTTTTACTTTAAGTGAGTGAAATCTATATTTAAGTTAATTGTATTTATATGTATTAAGTTTAAATAAATATATTTGGTTGTTTTAAATAAATTGTCATTAATTCTAATCTTTACAGAACTTCTATATACTCATTGATTAAATGGAATCTTAAATCTAATAGTTTAACTTTTGGGGTTAATAAAATCAGCTATTACGCTTCTACTGTAATTTCCTCTGCTATTTCTTTAAAAACCCCAGTCAGTACATTTGTACTGACACAATAGTTCTAAGCATGCGCAATGATACTGGCGACCTATGGGGGCACGTGATCTGCTTTTCGTTCTTTCTGCTAGCGTACCCACTATCCATTTTCGCTTCAGTTCACAAGTGTATTTTGCTACTAGGGCTTTTTTTAAATGTCTTGTAATATTAACCAAAAAAGCGTTAATCTACCCTATATATATAAAATCCTAATGAAACAAATTTGTGAAACGATTTTATGAAACGATTTTATGAAACGAATTTATGAAACGACTGATTAAACGACTGATTATGTTTCAGGGCTATTTTTAATAAAATATTAAACGCTTGATGGTGAAATTAATACCAATTGTCCATAAAAATCCGCGGAAGTCAAAACTGGTAATAGAATTTTGAAATTGGAATTAGTTTTCGAGATATTAATTTTTTTCTAATTTTAATGACATTTCTGTAATGATGGCAACTAATTACTTAGTTTTTTTGTGACAAAAAAGGGAAAAAAATTGAAAAGGATCCCGATAGGGATTATTGATTTCTTTTTATTCGTCATTTTCAAATTGAAATTGAATTTATCTTTTATTTCAATCGATAATGAAGACAAGATTGTGATTAAATTATGTTTTTCAGGAAAATTTGAAAAAAAAATCACATTTCTATCGTCAGGATTCAATTGTCTGTCAGCATTTAATTTAATTTATAAACTGAAAATATTTTGATTAAATTCGTCCAAATGACGTCATTTATGTAAACGCAAAAGAAAGGGGAGAAAAGGAATTAATGGTAATTATTATTTATTGATATCATTTTGTTATTTTTTTGTAAAATTTAATTAAACGAATTTATAAAATCACTAATTCGGATATTTGAAACGAATATATAAAATAATAATTTCCCAACTGAACGGAAGGAGAATAAAATATCCTGCTTGGTTTTCTATCCTGCTTGGTTTTTTCCGCCAAGCTTTTTTAAAAAAGCGTCAAGACCCTATAATAGAAAAGCACCAAAAGTTCATTGAGTTTGTTTTCATAACTTTTGGTAACAAATCCTTTCCTTCTATATTAAAAAAAAGTAATCTGGAACTGAGCCAAAAACTATTTAGAAATGGACCAATCAAATTCTGCGTAGGTATTCCGGGTTATTCTCATCGCTTTTTTACTAGGGACTTTTTTGAGGAGCTATTACTTTTTTTTCTAGCCTTCCTACGTATTTGAAAATCATACCACCAGACGCGAAATATAACAAGCTTTCAGAAATTAAAAAAAATTATCACGGTTGGATAATAAAAACTCAAAAGATCCTTAAAAATAGAGTAAAAAATCTTTTATTGAAAAAGTCTTTTTTATATTGTTGCCAATTTCTAAATAAGCGCAAAGGATTATGTTTTATCTCAAATAAAAATTGTATTTGCGCGAGACTATTAAAAACAATAATGAAAGTTTAAAATAATAATTAAATTATCACGTGTTGAAAGCAGGAAATAAAGAAAATTACGTCATAAAAATTGTGTTTACACATGAATATTAAAAATAAAAAAGATGAATTAAATGAAAAAGTATTATAACCATTTAAATAAAAAGCATTATAACCTGATTACAGAAGACAGTCGCAGTTCGTGATATCATCATCATCATCATATTTTTAAAACAGGATACATTACCAGGTTTTAAGAGGCTGTGAAATCAGAACGGGGGTTGGTGAGCGTAGCGAGCAGGGGGCAGAGCCCCCTAGTTTATCTATAAAACAGAAACTTGAGTTGATAGAGAATTTGTAGAGTGGTGTGTCGGTTGCACGTGTTTGCGAACTATACAGGGTTAAAAAACAAACCATTTCAGACATTCACAAGAATAAGGAAAAACTAGTTCAGTTTTCCCTTAAATACAGCGTGGTTGATTCAAAAAGTGGTTTCTCAGTGGTGGACAGGAAACATGTAAATGTGGCTCAAAATAAAAACCTAGAGGAGGCAGTATACAAATGGTTTGTACAACAGTGGCCAAGTAGCGTCGTCGTTCGTAGTGTTGAGTTGCGGGCAGCCGCAGAAAAATTGGCGAAACATATGGGTTTAGTGGCTTTTCGTGCAAGTGATGGTTGGCTTTGGTGCTTTCGTAAACGCCATGGTTTCACTAACAGGAAAACATGCGGTGAATCTTTAAGTGCCGACATCGAACAGGTGGAGCCTTTTCGAAAAAAGATAAGACGAGACAGGCCTCTATTTTCATTCTGTGCCGGAAAATACCTTGGCGTACAAACATGATGCCCAGGCGCCTAGCCGCAAGCTAAACAAGGAGTGTATTTCAGCACTCCTTTGTGCTAATGCTGATGGTAGTCATCGTGTTTACCAATGGTAGTTGGAAAGGCCAGGAAACCACATGCTCTAAAAAATATTATGCAACATCTGCCAGTCATCTATTCTAGTTCAAAGAATGCTTGGTTCACAGGCGATATTTTTTCTGATTGGTTTTTTAACCAGTTTGTTCCTGCCGTGCGTCACTATTAAGAAGAAGTTATGAAAATACCTTCCCATGAAGTAAAAGCTCTATTACTGCTTGATAATGCTCCCTCCCACCCTAATGCGGAAAAGTTAATTAGTAGCGATGGGCGAATAAAATGTGATTTCCTTTCTCCAAACACAACTTCATTAATTCAGCCGATGGATCAGGGAGTCATTGTTGCCTGCAAGAGGATTTATAAGAAGAAATTCCTTGAAGAAGTAATGGCAGTGTTGGAAGATGAAAATGATGCAGTAGGAGCCAGAGATTTGAGAGGAGCCAGAACGCTGCAAAATTTGCGCACCCACAATTTAAAATCCGCTATCTTTAACTTTGCTGCTGCGTGGAGGGAGATGAAGGTATCCACACTGGATAACGGCTGGTCAAAACTACTCAACGACGCAGACCCTGAATACGATTTTACGGGGTTTGAGATTTCGGATTTTAGGAATACAATAATGGAGGCTGGTGATGATATCCCTGAGAAAGATATAGAAAAGCGACTCGAGAATGACGAAGCAGAACCATGCTACCAGATTCTAAATGAGGAGGAGATCGCAGAAAGTATTCTGCATGATGATAATAAAGATGACGACGTGGACGTCAAGAAAGAAGAATTAAGCGAATTTCGACCGAAATTATCTACAGTACGGGAGCATATGGATGACGTCATTGCTTACGTAGGGGCATCTTCAGATCCCGAAGTGTTTGCGTATTACGAACACTTTAGACAATTTCGAGCTCTTATAGTAAAAAAACAGCATTCAAGCGGGAAACAACTAAAACTAGACGCCTTTTTTCAATCCAGCAGTATGGAGCAACCTTAATGTGATGTTAATAAGCAGTGTTGCCAATCTGCGGGTAATTGCCCGAATTGCGGGTAATTTGATTGCTTGCGGGTATTTTTGAGGGTATTTTCGAACGCAGTGTTGGAGGGTATTTTTGAAGATGTAATTTAACTTTGGGTCGTTTGTGGTTTTCTCACTGGTAACCAGAGTTCTGTAAACGTGAATGTGATAATCGATGATAAATGAAGATACAAGGGAGCAAATGGTTTTAAGAGGGGAGGGGGTCTTTGTCAGGGTAACCGTATAATGGTCGGGTGAGGTGTTTTTTCTTCTCGCGTTTAGCTGTATGTGATTAAAAAGAGATTCTTTTTAATGATCAATGAGTACTGCAGTTGTTAACTATTGCTCTTATAATAGAAAAACCATTTACCGCATCTGGAAATTCAATAATCTTGCCAAACTAATTAAACACAGACTGCAACGTATTAGGATTTTTCTAGGTTTTCCGCTCGTGGGTCGGTGTAAAAGGTTTAGATTTCTGTTTTCTTTGAAGTTTCTCTTGCTTCCTAGAAAATTTACTTTCCAAGTAGAACATAAGAAATCGTTCATTGATGCTTATATGATCTTATCATGTCAAGAGAACCCACTTTTAATTGTTATTTATAAATAATTAGTTAAGATTATACCTATAATGAAATAAAATACTATATATGTAAAACAGAAATATGTTATATAAAGAGCTGTTTAACTCTTTCAGGCTCAGAGTAATTCTGCTTGTAAAATGGTGAAATGATTGGCTGACACCAGAGTTAACAAACAAATTTATTAGAAAATAAATAATTGCTTGTCTTACATACATTATGAAAGCAAAATTTTATTAAAATATTTTGAGTGCTATATGTCAGTTAGGAATTAATTTTTAAGAATTAAATATATACCAAATTTTCACAAAAGGAAGTCCAGAAATAGGTGTTAGATGAAACAACTATAGAGATGTCAGTACTGTAGCTTTTTTTATTATAATAATATTAAATTTATACTTTTTTTCCTTCCGTTTCGGGTTGTCTTCAAATATTGGGTTGGACTTTTGGGTTTGGGTCTGTCTACTTCAGATTAAAATACAGTAAAACCTGTGAAAACGGAGCCTATATATAAGTGAATCCTATCTTAAGGCTGTTCTTAAATCCAAAGGGGCTACTTTCAGATACATTATTAATTCATTTTTGTTCGGAGAGGCAAGAAATGAGCAGGTCTGCTTATTCAGAAACTTTATAATCGAAAAACGTTTTCCATT
>OZ007587.1:260595850-260600850 GCA_963931845.1 Maratus michaelseni
AGGTGACCCCGAAAAAGAAAAAAATCAAATTTCGAGCAAAGATGATAATCCCGTTAATAATCCTGAAGAGAAAAATAATCAGAAGTCTAGTCAGGAATCTGGAGGTGCACCAGAGACATCTGGTGTAACAATGTTAGGTGGACAGACCCTGTCAGCTCAAGCTGGGTCTGGTCACACTTCAGTATCCGCCAACCCAAAAATGTCAGTAGACCCCGATATCGTTGCGTTTTCTCCGCAAGATGGAATGTCTTGGATACCATGGCTAGCCTATTTCGAGAGTGTCTGTATAGGACAGGGAAAAGACGAGTGCTGGAAAATTAGGCACATACAGAAGTATTTAAAGGACAGTGCACTTACGTTGTACATTAATAATTGTCTAAATGTACTTCATTGGTCCGAATTTGTCACTTTGTTTAATGAACACTACGAAATTCCAGATACCCTTTCTCTCACTGATTTTTCACGTATTAGATATAAAGTTGGAGAGGACTTGAACGAATATTATCAAAAAAAGACTAAAGTAGGCCGAACCTTAGGTTTAGAGCAGAAACTTATCCTGGAAGGATTAACGGAGGGCTTGCCATTAGAAATGCAGAAGTTAGTTATTGCAGGCAACCCCTCAACTACACATGCATGGCGTGAATTAGTTTTCAGAATTAGCAAACTGCAACTGGACAGAAAGGGAAATGAGAGCAAATTTGAAGCAAGCCCCCAAAACCCCAATCAGTATCGCCAATGGCGACCAAACCGACCTCCATATGAGAATGGACAGAATTTTAACAGGCAGTGGAACTACAGAGTTCCCTATCAAACACACCCCATTCGACCTTTTCCATCAAATCAAGCCAGAAATCCCCAAAATACGTTTAGACCGACTTCAAATGTTCCACCACGACCTAATGTACACCACCAGACCACTTTGCCGCCCTATCCATGCAAAGTTTGTCTTAATATCGGAATACCAAATGCGTATCATTGGGTGGGAAACTGCCCTTTTCGACAACAAGTGTTAGCAGTACCAACCCCTAGTCACAATATGACTTTGCCGAACCCCAACCAAGATCATAGCGCTAATGAGTCATCCCAAAATACATCTAGTAATCAATGACGATTTCTTATGTCCGGACATATACAAAAAGAAAAAGCTAGCTATAAAAAATCAAATAGAGATTGTCATAAAGTTACTTATGTAAAAAATGAAGACTCACTACCTTGTTTGATCGATACTGGGAGTTCGATTAGTGTTATTCCTTGTCATTTAGCCCATAAACTTAACCTAAAAATATGTAAAGTTCAGCAGAGTATACCAGTCACCCAAACACAAGGTGTTCTTGCTTTGAAAGAAAAATGCCTTGTTAGTTTGCAATTAGGACGTATCTCTAAGAGAATTGAACTTTTTATAATTAACAATCAGTTACCTTATGCTTTGATTGGGCTACCCCATTGCAAACTGTTTAGATTAAATATTGACTGTGTTAAAATGCAAATAACTCAAGATAATAAGAAAGTACCTCTCATGGACCATATTCCAACAAATGCGTCTCACCATACTTTACATTTATCAGAAGTATATACTAACCAGCCAGCAATTGAAAATGCAGAGATATTCGAAGAAAATTTTGAGCCGGAGTTGTTCGAGACCACTGACCATGTGCAAAATGTTCAGTCTGTCAGAGAACAATTACCTGCTCTTCTAGCCAAATATGTCTGTATTTTCGCCAAAGATAAATATGATATAGGCTGTGTAAACATGGAACCCCAGAGAATACAGTTAACATCAGATCTCCCCGTTTCTTTAAGAGCATATCGCACTTCCCCTAAGGAAGAAGAGGAAATTAAAGAACAAATTCAAAATTTATTGCGAGCCGGTATCATTAAAGAAAGCTATTCCCCTTATTCATCACCCGTAACTTTGGTGTATAAACGTGAAGAAGGGAAGAAAACCCGGTTATGTATTGACTTCCGAAAATTAAATGCCATTACAAAAACAGATGCAGAACCCTTACCTCGAATCGACACCCTGTTAGATAAATTGGCGCATGCTAAAATTTTTTCCACTCTTGACTTAGCTAGTGGATATTGGCACATTCCTATCCACCCTCGAGACACTGAGAAGCTGGCATTTGCCACCACCTTTGGATTATATGAGTGGAATCGTTTACCGTTTGGATGGAAAAACTCACCTGCTTGGTTTAACCGTACCCTCCGTAGAATTCTTAATAAATACAAAATTGACTTTGCCTGTAGTTACTTTGATGATGTTATTGTATTCTCCCAAAATGAAGAGGAACATTTATGTCATTTAGAGACATTATTTAATATCTGTGTTCAAGAAAACCTTAAACTCAAATTGTCAAAGTGTAATTTTGTGAAATCCAAAATTAACTTTCTAGGATATGAAGTTTCGAACGGTTGTATCACACCTGACAACCCTAATATAGAGACGATTAAGAAATTAACACCACCAACGAATGTAAAAGAATTACAACGTTTTTTGGGATCTATAAATGTTTATCACAAATTTATTCCAAAGTATGCTAACATTCGATACCCTCTCAACAATTTGTTGAAGAAAAATGTCCCTTATGTGTGGGACCAAAATTGTCAAAATTCTTTTGAAAAATTAAAAAATGCTTTAATTGAAAAACCAATCTTAAAGTTGTTTGATCCCAAAACACCTTGTCATTTGTTTGTAGACGCATCAAGTCATGGAGTGGGATGTGTAGTGAAACAAGTTGATGAAAAAGGAACATTACATCCTATATCATATCACTCTAGAAATCTTCGCGATTATGAAAAAAATTATGCAATTACGGAGTTAGAATGTTTGGCGATTGTGGATGCTTTAGATAAATTTTATCATTATTTACACGGTCAAAAATTTGTCATACATACAGATCATGCGGCACTTACCTGGCTCAAAAGTGTTAAAAATTTAAGAGGACGTCTTTTCCGCTGGTCCCTAAAACTTAGTATGTTTGACTATGAAATTAAATACCAGAAAGGCTCCACTAATGTTGAAGCTGATATGCTATCTAGACAACCTGTTTCAGAAAATTTACCCCATATTATACATCTCCTTGACTTGAATGAAGTAAGAGACAATCAGAAGAAAGAAAATGTAACAATTGATGGTAAAAAGTACACTGAGATAAATGATGTTGTTGTTATTAAAAAGAAAGGTTTGTATAAGATTGTGGTCCCCATGTCTTTACGTTTACCCCTATTAGAAAAAACCCACACACAATTTGGCCACCCTGGAATTTATAAAATGATAAATTTAATCTCTCCGCAATATTATTGGCCTAACTTTAATCAGGACATTGAAAATTTTGTAAAACACTGCCACACTTGTCAGATAAACAAAAAATGTAGACAAAAAAGATTTGGCTTATTGCAATTAATGCCCCCAACAGAGATACCTTTTGAATGTTTGGCAGTAGACTCTGTTGGCGGATTTAATTATTACAATTCTACAAAAAAATATTTGCATTTAGTCGTTGACCATGCAACTCGCTATGTGTGGGGTTTTCCTTCAAAAAGTGTAACTACCGAAACTTATACAAACATTTTGAAACAATTATTTCAGATACAAGTACCAGATAGATTGTTAACCGACAGAAATGGAGCATTTACAGCTTCCAGGTTTAGGAGATTTCTTCGTAATTACAATATAAAACACAGATTGACGAGCAGCCATCACCCGGAAACGAATGGGAAAATTGAACGACTAAATCAGACTATTGTCACTAGATTAAAATGTAAAGTCAATTCCACATCCAAGAAAATACCCTGGACTAAGCTTTTAGATGAAGTCTTATATGAATATAATAACACCCCTCATTCTGTAACCCAATTCACCCCTAGCTATTTATTTTTAGGAAATTTACCATATGATCCCCCTTTACCAAATAATAGTTACTATCCCCCTGTGGAAGAAGCTAGAAAATTGGCTAAAGAGAGAACAATTGCTTACCATAAAAAGAATAAAGTCCGTTATGATGCTCGTTTCCTTCCTGTAAAGTTTAAAGTTGGTGACATTGTGATGTATGAAGAATTTCACTATCCGAATACCCGTAAATTGACTACACCATATTCTGGCCCATACACCATTTTAAAACAACTTTCTGATGTATCCTTTGAAATTGATAAACCCAGCCCACATTTTAAGAGAAATTCCGAAATTGTCCATTCCTCCAAGTTAAGATACTACCACCCTCCTCAAAATCTTAAACTCAGCCATGAATAAACCCCATCTATCTCTTTCAGCTGTCAATTTTTTTTAATTTTTGCTTTCCTATCGTCCCCCTTACTCGTAGCATTTGGATGAGGACCCAGCTGGGCGTGTAACCTATCTCCCCAGCAGTGTAGAATGATGGTGACAGTTTAAAAGTACTGTTAGAATTTTTATTATTTTTTTTTAAAAATATTATAATGACGAATTGATGACACATGAAGGGGTCCTCCGCTCCGTGGCCACCCATCTTTAGCCGGACTGTTTTCCCAGATTCTCTTTCCAGGTTGAACGGAGAATCTGGCAAAACTGCTTCGCTTCCCCTCTGCAGGTGAATATCGATTACCCACTTTTCTTTTTCTGTCGTGCAAGTGGCACATTTTTGGGTGATATTTCCCTCAGAGTATTAAAACCCATATCGCACTGACCCTGCGCATGGTGAAAATTATAGCAAGTGTATATTTAGTTTTTATTAGCTGTAGTTTTCTTTTTTTTTAAACAACTTAGTGTTGTTTTTTCATGGATATAAACCTAAGGCTGCATCATAGAAGTAGCTAAGTCCCGAACAAAACGGAAAGGTATACGAAGAAATATAATTTGTTTTTGTTATTAGTATTTTAGGATATTTTACTGTTATTTTATCTCAGTGTGAAAATTCAATATTTCTAGAAATGCAAGCTTTTCAAATTGCATTTGAGATACAATATATTTTGTTGATAGTATTAGTGCATATTTTGTATTATTGAATATTTTATATTTTTGAATA